>BTPG01000005.1:192907624-193324656 GCA_036245525.1 Semisulcospira habei
ACAGTAAACTTCGGATATAACAAATCGTTAACTCAGTTTTTCTTGTCATGTCCGAAGTTCATTATAAGCGAAGTAACTTGCATAGAAAGAGTGCAATCGGGACCTCTAAAAAAAAATACCAAATGCAGGAAATGAAAGCTTAACACATTAAAGCCATGAAGTCGAAATTCACAAATGTATATTGGAGGTTGCCCTCTTAAAAACTACGTAACAGTTCCTGACACTATTTGCCATGATAGTTTAAGGGTGGTGCCAGAATAGATAGGAGCCTAAAATAAAGATCTTTCATGATAGTTTAAGGGTGGTGCCAGAATAGGTTGGCGCCTATAGGCGCCAAGCTATTCTGGCACCACACTTGAAATAATACGCTCGATCCATATCTTGTTGTTAGTGTGTCATGGCTTCAAGCTTAACCAGGCTCACGTGAACGTGCTTGCGCGAATACATGGAATCAGGAAGTGCGTGGGGTCTCTTTTGATCCAGAACACGGGATCAACCAATCTTTGTACAGATTCAATCCATCTGCAAGAGGCATAGATCCTCATGAGCCCCCGCTAAAAGCGGGGGCTCATGAAGATCTGTGCCTCTTGCTGGCCTCATTTGCAAACTGTAATGTCAGGGGAGTAATGGCCTCGAACTTTTATATCAAGGCTGACCAGAACACTTTAAAAGATCACAGTGGACACCATCATCTCCATCTTTATACAATACATAGATCCTCATGAGCCACAAAAAGCCACATAAGACTACTCATCCTTCTGGTCCCAACTGCAGGCTGTTTTCCTCGACGCACCTTACCAAGACTGAAATGCCTCTGACTTTTTATCAAGATGACCCCTGCGCTTTGCATGACTTCACTGAAACATCTCACTAAAAAAGACGGCTTGGACCTTGCAGATCTTGTGATGGCAACACGAACGTTCTCTCACGGCACCAAGCTAAGCAGGTACTAACTTTCAACTACCACAGCCAAAGAACTGAGGCACTAACTTTCAACTATCACAGCCAAAGCACTGAACTAATCAGACCCCTCTCGGGGCTCGATGAACAATAAAAGTCGATTCATCTATGTTGAGCTTAGCCAACAATTGAGTCCTTGAGCGCTGAAAGTCATACGAACGTGCATTTGAATATACAATAAAAAAAAAAATAGCAGACCGAAAAGGTGACTGCCAAGCGTAGATAATGCAAAGAAATACCCACAAAAAAGAAACATGCTTAGAAAAGACAAGCACAAAACAAAGAAGTACCCAACGGAGAAAGAAACACGCTTAGAAAAGACGGGTACAACACAATTTATTAATATTTCGGGTAAATACCCTTTGTCAAAATAGACAAACAAACAGAGAGATTGGCCGCTACTTATCTTCATTGGCAGAAAGAATGTGGCAACATTCTTTCTGCCTATGAAGATAAGTAGCGGCTAATCTCTCTGTTTGTTTGTTTGTCTATTTTGACAAAGGGTATTTACCCGAAATATTAATAAATTGTGTTGTACCCGTCTTTTCTAAGCGTGTTTCTTTCTCCGTTGGGTACTTCTTTGCATATTACACGCTTGGCAGTCACCTTTTTGGTCTGGATTAAGCACAAAACAGTTTTCTTAAATCTGCAAAAGTGCTTTAACCCGAAAAGTGTTTGATGCTTGCCCTTTCTAAGCGTGTTTGTTCTTTACTGTAAGGTAAATTTTTGCATGATATAATAAATCACGGCAGAAAAAAAAAAAGCCGCGTCGTTAGACTGTCATGGGCCATCCATCACCCCTTGTTAAACATGCATGCATGCAGCATTCAGACGACGATTCTTTTTTTTTTTTAATGTGAGCTCGTCTGTGATTTTGGACCAACTGTAAATCACTTGACTCTAAAAACGATGCAGACGCCTATAACGAAAAACAAACTCCCTTCTATATGAGAGCTATCTTCGCTGTCGAGGGTCTTTACCTTTTGTCTTTGACTTGATTCTGATGATGAAATATCTCCTTATGAAAAAGCCTCGCAGATGTGCCAATGCGTTATAGTGAACTCTATAAGGGGCGCGCGCAGTGCATACGCGTCATTGGTTTGTCAAACGTCATTTGTCATGACGGTTTTTGTTTGTTTTGTTTTTACGTAATTTTTCGCTTCAAGACTTGGGAAAATGATGACAAAACTAGAATTTCACGGTACACTTTCAGTCTTGCTAGAATTTGTGTGAAATCAGGTTGACTTTACTTAGCTACATGCTAATCTAAGTACACCTGCATGCTCTTCTGAAAGCGCGTCGATGTGTGTGTATGCGTGTGCGTCTGCGTGTTTGCATGCGCGCGCTGCAAACATCCTCAAGAGGCATAGATGTTTATGCGCCCTCCGGGCACTTGAGGACCTATGCCTCTTGGAGATGCGCGTATATGTGTCATTGGTTTGTCAAACGTCATTTGTCATGACGTATTTTTTGTTTTTACGTAATTTTATATTTAACGTGACAAGAGTTTCACTTTCGCTTCAAGACTTGGGAAAATGGTGACAAAACTAGAATTTCACGGTACAATTTCAGTCTTGCTATAATTAAAATTTGTCTAAAAACAGGTTGACTTTACCTAGCTACATGCTATACTAAGTACACCTGCATGCTCTTCTGAAAGCGCGTCGATGTGTGTTTTTGCGTGTGCGTGAGTGCATGCGCGCTCTCCACACATCCTCAAGAGGCATAGATGTTCATGCGCCCTCCGGGCACATGAGGATCTATGCATCTTGGAGATGCGCGCATATGTGTGTGTGAGTGTGTGTGTGTGTGTGTGTGTGTGTGTGTGTGTGTGTGTGTGTGTGTGTGTGTGTGTGTGTGTGAGAGAGAGAGAGAGAGAGAGAGAGAGAGAGAGAGAGAGAGAGAGAGAGAGAGAGAGAGAGAGAGAGAGAGAGAGAGAGAGAGAGAGAGTCATATTTAGAGTATCAGTGTCTGCGTGGTGACGGAGTTGCTTCTTTTACGTCACCGCCACTGTCAGACTTTCTCTAGAAGTGAAGTTTTTTTTTTTTACCGTTTTAATTCTTTTCCGAAAAGAATTAATTTTTACTCAAGAACTTTAAAGGATACAAAGCTGGCTAACGAACTCATACAATGTCTTTCTCCAAACTAGCTATATGCAAAAAGTTCAACATGACAAAAATTACGGGTCAACCGAGTTCCTATGAACGGTTGTTTATGTCTTCAATGAGACATTCAATTACAATATGCTCGGAGGCTCTCTTAGCCACCTACTTAAGAAAAGTATTTCGCCAAGTTTTAAGCTTGTGTGTACAGAAATATTGGAGATTCTCTTTTTACATACATACGCACACACATACATACATACATTCGCACATACGGCCCGCCTTTGACATCATGGACATGCTATTAAATTCGCCCCACCGGCCGCGACCCGTCCTAAAAAGTCTCTTCTATAAATTGAAGGGACTTAAAAAGAGGGCAATTCAGCCGGTAGCATCACTGTATGTCCCGAAGCGTGCAACTGGAGAAGAGGGGAGAAAAAGAACTCCGATACAACTTTGGCACTCTCCAAACTGAGTAAGCAAATGGTCCTTGGGCCGACGTCGGCCATCGTTGGCCCGCGCACGTCTCGTGCGCGGGCAAACGAAGGCCCACATCGGCCCAAAGACCGTTTGTGAAACGGTAAGGGACCTTTTGCCAAAGGACGGCCGCAGGGAAAATAGGGACGAAGACGAGTGTCTGTGCATTTCTTTGTAATGCAAAGTTACCACGCGTACAGCGCCGTCAATCGATGAAAAAAACTTAGGACGATAGAAAAGAGAGTATAGATCAATATATGTATACAGTATATGCAAGTTCCTTTGGGTCAAATTCGACAAAACTCAATAATAATAACATGGCAACTAATGCGAAGCTGCCATGCAGGTAACTTCGTGCATCGCATCATGCGACTGTCCTGTCTTGTGCTGTGTTTGTTCAGCGTAAATGCGCGTGTTTCACGTGAGCGTGCGTGCTGAGCCTTTCAGTCGCGGCGCTTTGATCCGATTCTTAGAACTGGTAAAGCGCCTATATGATGACCGGAAATATTATTATCATAGTTATCAAAACAATAAGAAACCTTATGAGAACACAGATTACAGATCAGCCGATAAGGAACCATTTCAAGGCAAGGCAAGAGCGTTTTATTAGAGGGAACACTGGATCCTGGATCCCGAATCCTTGGTTCATTGTCACCGTATGCTGCGCTCTGCATACTGTGCAAGCTACAACTAAACCCTTTTAGCCCCAAGGTCTCATTTCTCAAGTTTTGGGGGTGTCACCTAACGACTATGTACCGGTTGCAGTGCAGGAGATGGCTTGACCATGATAATTCAAAGGTAGTGCCAGATTAGCTTGGCGCCTACCCTTGAATTATCATGGTCAGGCCATCTCCTGCTGTAGGGACTCGGCGCTAAAAGGGTTAAGACATTACTCCCTGTCACACTGAAACGACAGATCGACCAACGCAGTTCTAGGGTAGTGCCGCAGAAGTTTGGCGCCTACAGTCCCTGGCGCCAAACATTGAAGTAACATTTCCATCTACAGCAGAACCTATTTTGTACGGCCACCCTTATGAGAGATTACCTGTCAATAAAAACCATCATTTAGGTGACTGTGGCCATTCTCATGCAGTTGACGCCAAAGTGAAACGGCCACGCCCTGGGCAACAAAACCGATCAACGTTCTGCTAATGGTGCTAAAAGCTCTCAACTCTCCAAAGACATTACACAAATCTTCACAGTCAGCATATCAGGATGAAATAGTATATAGATATATTATATTATTGTATCATACTGAAAGATGACTTCCTCTCTTTCTCACGAGAAACACAGATATAAATTCAAGTGAGATGTACACATGGATGCATGGGAAGGGGGGGGGGGATGGGGATGGACCTGTGCCTCTAAGATAATGGACAAAGATCTCATTGCCAAAGGCGTGCTTTAGAGTAGAAAACATTATTGCTCACGAGAAACTTGACCGTGTCAAGCGGCGGAAAATATGCACAAAAAAATCATCGATACATCTGTGCCCTGTGAGGTGTCAGCAAGTCCATTTTGTGAAAAATTAGATTTTCATTGCATTACAATACAAATTACACTTCTCACAAAAATGAACTTACTGCCTTTTGCTTGTCACACGGCAGATTAGCGTTAAGCGAATAAATGAATTAAATTTAACACTAAACGCGTTCTGTTTGCTGGTCTGTGATTTTGGACCTTACGACGATTTTCGTGTCACAAATAATAATAATAATAATCAAATGAGTACTTGTATAGAGCCTAACCTCGGAATTAGATCTCTAGGCGCTTAAAAGCTAATTGTACAAAAATAAGTAATTACAAGAAGATGGGATGAACCATAACCCACAAAGTCCCTTCTATATGAGAGCTGTCCTCGCTGTCAATGGTCTCTACCTTTTGTCTTTGACCTGATTCTGATGTTGAATTATCTCCTACTGAAAGTCTCGCAGATTTGCCAATGCGTCAGTGAGGTCTATAAGGGGCGCAGGACATACGCGTCATTGATTTGTCAAACGTCATTTGTCATGACGTAAGTTTTAGTTTTTACGTAATTTTATATTTTACGTGATATGAGTTTCACTTTCGCTTCATAGGCTTGAGAAAATGGTGACAAACCTAGAACTTCACGGTACAATTATAGTCATGCTATAATTTGTGTCAAAGCAGGTATACTTTACATGATATACTAAGTACACGGGTCACCTGCATGCTCTTCTGAAAGCGCGTCGATGTGTGTGTGCGTGTTAGTGCGCGCGCGCTCCAAACATCTCCAAGAGGCATACAGATCCTCATGCGCCTGGAGGACGCATGAGGATCTATTCCTTCTGGAGATGCGCGCATGTTTGTGTGTGTGAGAGAGAGAGTGCCGTGCCGAGTATTATGTCAGTGTCTGCATGGTGACGGAGTTGCCTCTTGTTTACATACATACGCACACATACATACGCACATACATACATACGCACATACGGCGCTTCGCGCCAAATGTACGTTCAGCAGCGAGATTAGAGTAACTTGTTACTTCAATTGTTAGAGGTTTAGCCTGCCCGCCTTTGACATCATGGACATGCTATTAAATTCGCCCCACCGGACGCGCCCGTCCTAAAAAGTCCCTTCTATAAATAAAAAACGCAATTTACAAAACGTAATTTAAAAAATACAAAGAGTGTCAGTGAGACCAGACTCAAACTGAATACGAAATAAAAGGGGTGGCTTTTAGCGCCTATATTCCAGGATAAGGTATGAGGCACATAGAGGGAAACACTTGTAAGGGAGGGAACTGTGCATAATTTACCAATGTTTACAGATCTAGTTAGCGGAAGGTCCGGAAAAAAAGCAATAATAAGGGGAAAGAACTGTGCATCACAGAGACACAGACCAATGATCTAGTTGATATATATCTAGTTGGCCGTATAGTATGTATGAAAAAGAACTAAAGGAGAGAACTGTGCATCATTATATAAACCTATGATCATAGATCTCGTTGGTCAACTAGATCTATTTGATGCACGGTTCTCTCCCTTATCACTACTGCTTTTCAATGGCGTAGGAAGATATGTTTCATTGGGAGGGGGAGATGGGTTAGTTAGTTAGTTATTAGAGTTTAACGCCGAACAGGCAACCGAGGCCATCTCACTTCGGTGGATGGAGATTGGGGGTGGGGATGGGGGGTGAGATACAGCGTGCCTGATTCTATACTTTTCAGCCTTTCTTTGGGAGGCGGTAGGGGTTGGGGTGGGGAACGCGTTACAGTAAAATCTCAGAAATATCAAGCAGATAAATCAAAACGCAAAACCTTTTCCATTTTCCTTAAATAAATGTTCTCTGAAATATATTTTTTTAAAAACCACAATCTTATCACATTTTCTTAAAAGCATTTTTTTTTCTCAAAATAAAAAAGAGTGGGGGGGGGGGGAGCAGGGGATACTCTGCCCCCCCCCCCACCCCCTACATTTTCATGGGGGTGGGGGAGGGGCCTCTTCGCCCCCTTCCCCCTCCCTGGTTCCTACGCCACTGCGTTTCTCTAGCTAGGACAACTAAATATATGATAATTGGTCTATATATGCAGTTTTCCTGCCTGTCTCTTACTTGAACACAGACTGAAATTGCCAAGCCCGAAAAATGCAACATAGAAATGCAAGACCGAAAATAACCAACAAATAAAGAAATAACTTTCATTTCACACAATATTTTTCCCTGTAACCATGTGCATGTGTGTAAGCACGTAACCTAAAAAAAAAGCTGATGATTGAAACCACCACAGGGAATCCAGAGTCCAGGACAGAAAAGTGCACTGGCGGGGAGGCGAAAATCAATATAGACACACGCAAAGAAATAGTGCTGGCGTAGACACTTCTTTACACCAGGCTTAACCCTGTCAGCCATGAAGAACGCACTGTCTTTAACCCATTAACTTCAGTCTCGCAGCCAAAAGAAGACAGGAAGGCCTTCATAGTTCAAGGGTAGTGACAGATTAGCATGGCGCCTGCAGGCGCCAAGCTAATCTGACACTACCCTTGAACTATCAAGGTCAAGCTACTGATACCTAGTCGCTTTATGTATAAATATGAAGTCTGAATGTCGTGTAATGAAAGACCATGCTTTTCTGTTCTTATTCTCCTCTGCACGTAGGAATTGTTTCCGTTTCATAACAACTACAGTAGCTCGCTTGAGCTTGCCCTTAGCACCACGTGAATGTTCTGTGTTTATGTACAGTGTGTGAGTGAATGCGCGTGATTCACGTGAGCGTGCTTGTTGGGTTCAGTTCGCGGCGGCGCTTTGAGCCGATTTTCAATTGGGATAAAGCGCCTATTTAATGCGCTTATTCTTATTATTATTATTATTATTATATTATTATAAGGGCAGTAGAAACCTCTATAAAGTGACTCACCTGGACTGTGAAAAGAAGGGTAGGAAATTCTTGGTTTACACTGAGAAAAAACATTGAGAAGCCGTCACATCGGCGAATTTTAGCAACCTAAGAGGAGCAGATCGCATTAACCCCTTCCATGCTATTGGACGTATATTTTGTTTCTGAAATTTTTGTTCACTCAACGACCAAAAAGCCACAAACGTCCAAGGCCGACATGGATCAAACTGATCTCAGCAAGAGGCGTAGATCCTCATGAGCCCCCGCAGTTGCGGGGGCTCATGAGGATCTATGCCTCTTGTCGTTGGATCGTGCTCACTATTTCTCGGCAGGGAATTGGTCAAGTCCTACAAGCCACAAAGCAGAAAGTGGATCACAAGGGTCAACACCTCTTCAGTCTTGGACTAAGTTTAGTCTGTGACGGTAGCATAAGCCTCTTACGGCAATCAATGAGAGGACACGCCCCACTTACAAAAAGCATCCGTTCTCCTTTAGAATCTAATTTTACACCCGCTTTTTTAATATTAACCCCTGTTGTGCGTGCTGCCCACCGGCACGGTCAATAGTACCGTTGGCTGCGTGCACATGGGGTTTATTTTTTTTTCGTGTCCGTTGGATTATTACATTGCCGCATAAAGCCGTGTATCCGAATGCGGCACGCCTCGAACGTGTTATTTCAGGAGCTGATGTGAACGACCGCTTTTCCATGAAAACTATTGTTAGTCCTTTCGTGTCTGTCGGATTTTCTTATCATTGAATAAACTGTTGTCAGACACAGACACTGACACGGCTAATCTAGTATCCCCACACTCCTACGTGGACGGCGGTATTTTACTGGTATTAAAAGAAATGTCGCTTAAAACTGGACTGCTCGTAACAGCTCGAAGGCAGTGCTAACTAATCCGGCACTACCCTTGGTCACAGACGCCGAAAATATGCTCTCTATATCTGTGCCTTCACCTATCATCGTGGATCACTCTTTCTGTTATTGCTGGCGCTGGACGTGAAATGCTTAAATCCCTGGCCATTCAAAGGGCGATTAAAAACCAACATGACGTCACAGGAAACCATGGCAACCCTGGATCGTCCTCGAACGTATATATTATACAAGAAAAAGTTTTGTAGTGTTTCATATTGACCCCATATGCTCTCAGACAGTAGACTAAAAAAAAAAAATCTCTACAGAGGGTCATTAAATAATAAATAAATAATAATAATACCGTTATTATATAGGCGCTTTTTCTCAATTTTGGGGAAATCGACTCAAAGCGCCGCGCCTGAAACCCAACACACACACTCACGAAACAGACACGGATTTACGCCATTTAAGACAAACACAGTACAAGACAAACGAAGGGCCAGTCAGCTACTGAAGTTACAGAGATTTTTGATCGCTTGTATTTGAAATTTGTAAAGTGGCCTGAGACCGGTACCAAAGAAGCTGGGTTGATCTTTTTCCAGTGTGGCGCAAATTGCTAAAGACCAAGCTACCCTCGAGAAATCTGATTTTCATTATGCGTATAGATTTTCAGCATCAACCCCTCTATCGCAGACAACTGCAACAGAAGAAATGTATACTGTTAACCATTTTAGCTCCAAGGTCCGATTTCTCAAATTTTGAAGGTATTGATTGCCTAACGACTATGTACCAGATGTAGGAAATGGATTGATCATGATAATTCAAGAGTAGTACCAGATAAGCTTATCTGGCACTACCCTTGAATTATCATGATCAATCCATCTCTTGCTGCAGGATCCCGGGGCTAAAAGGGATAATCAATGCACGCCGTCAAAAACGCACGTCTCGCCAACTCCCTTGTGTTGAAGTAGGACTCAAGGGTCCTGTCTCCATAAATGAATGGCCAGCCAAGTCAGTTAGTGATATCGAACGAATGAAGCTCCGCAGATATTTTTTCTTCTAACGTCCTTTTCTTCTCAAACTATCACGGCAGACTCTCCTCCTACAAGAAACACACGATTGTGACTGACGATTGTGAATGGTGAGAGCCATTTAGTAATTAGTCATATGAAAACAATTAACTCGCTGAGACCTGATGAGGTTCAAATTGAAACACGTATGACTTTAGACCATGAACCAGTTATGGAATCAAATCGAACACGATAGTTCAAGGCTGGTGCCAGAATAGCTTGACACCTTTAGGCGCCAAGCTATTCTGGCACCAATCTTGAATTATTATGGTCGACTCACGCACATCTTGTTGTAGAGTGTCACGGCTAAATGGTCAATGCTGACTGAGGGACAATAGAACGGTCGAAGCCTCTTAGATGCCATGTAGCACACAAAAGGTTGAAGACAAGTATTTGCTGATTTCAGATACTGCTACGTGTTGCTCTGTTGGGTCGACACTCTGGTCGCATTAAGCACAGTGTCTAAAAGCGGTGCTTGCTGATTGCAGATTCTGTGTGTTTGTTTCACTCAGTGTTGGTAGAATATGGAACAATTTTTAAAGTACAAATGCTGGCCTTCATATTTGTACAGAGGGAACTTTTTTTTGGTAACCACATTTTTCTTGCATTAAAAAAGTGGCATTAAAAGATAGGTGTTCTTTATATGAAAAAAAGACCATCATTTGGGTGGCAAAGCCACCTAAATGATGGCCTTTAGCAGCAGGTGATCTCTCATTAGGGTGCTCGCTCAAAACAGGTTCCGCTGTACAAGGACAAATTTGAAAAAAAAATGGTTCTCGGCAGAAGCTTGAACAATTTTCAAGCGTGTGCTGGAGCAGTAAGGTCCAAAATCACAGACCAGCACACACATGCTGAATTTTGCCCAGTAAAACCGCAGAAACAATCGTTTACCACATCTGTCATTGTAGCAAAACGCCTCCAGACAAAACAAACTCAGTGCCTTCCACAGGCTGCGGTAGAGACATGAGTTTTCACGATGTGTTTCAATTAATGGACAGTATTTTATTTCTTTAACCCTTTTAGCCCCGGATCCCTACAGCAGGAGATGGCCCTTGACCTTGATAATTGAGGGGTAGTGCCAGATTTGCTTGGTCAATCCATTTCCTGCAACTGGTTCATAGTCGTCAGGCAACACATCCAAAATTTGTCTTGTTTTACGGTGACTTGAAGAAGCAAACACTGTGTACTGAAACACAATGCAAAACCCTATTTCTCTACCGCACTCTGTGCTCAGTCTTTCCCCGTCTCGCCAACACGCGCATAGACAACAATGAAACAAGTGAGCAAACTTCGCTATTACCAAAGTCGGATATTACAACGCTTTTCTGAGGCCCGACCACATTTTTCTATGCATATTGCTTGCTTACAACTTCGGATATTGCAACCCAATGCGCAAAAGGCCATCCGGCCGACATCGGCCGCCGTTGGCCCGCGCACAGCCGTGCGCAGGCCAACGGCGGCCGATGTCGGCCGGATGGCCCTTTGCGCACTGGGAACATGTAAACTTGGTACCGACCATACTCTTTATAAGCAAATTGCTTCGCTTATAACTAACTTCGGATATAACAATAAGTAAAACTGGTCCCAACCAGTTTTCTATGCAAATTGCTTCGCTCATAACAAACTTACAATAACAACAAGAAACATGATGGGATGAACCATAACCCACAAAGTCCCTTCTATATGAGACCTGTCTTCGCTGTCAAGGGTCTCTACCTTTTGTCTTTGACTTGATTCTGATGTTGAAATATCTCCTTTTGAAAAAGCCTCGTAGATGTGCCAATGCGTCATAGTGAACTCTATAGTATAAGGGGCGCGCGCAATGCATACGCGTTATTGGTTTGTCAAACGTCATTTGTCATGACGTATTTTTTGTTTTTATGTAATTTTATATTTGACGTGATATGAGGTTTGCTTTCGCTTCAAGACTTGGGAAAATGGTGACAAAACTAGAATTTCACGGTACAATTTCAGTCTTACTATAATTTGTGTGAAATCAGGTTGACTTTACCTAGCTACATGCTATACTAAGTACACCCGCATGCTCTTCTGAAAGCGCGTCGATGTGTGTGTATGCGTGTGCGCACGTGCATGCGCGCCCTCCAACATCCTCAAGAGGCATAGATGCCCATGCGCCCTCCGGGTACTTGAGGATCTATGCCTCTTGGAGATGCACACGTACGTGTGTGTGTGTGTACGTACGTACGTGTGTGTGTGTGTGTGTGTGTGTGTGTGTGTGTGTGTGTGTGTGTGTGTGAGAGAGAGAGAGAGAGAGAGAGAGAGAGAGAGAGAGAGAATTACGTCATACTGTATTTAGAGTGTCTGCGTGGTGACGGAGTTGCTTCTCACCGCCACTGTCTGACTTTCTCCAGATGTCAAGTTTCTTTTTACTGTTTTAATATTTTTGTGAAAAGAATTAATTTTTACTGAAGAAGTTGAAAGGGTACAAAGCTGGCTAACGAGTGGTGTCACGATATCCTGACCAGCCAGTATTTATTCTTGGCGACTGTAAAGGGGCACTCCTGACCTTTTCTAAATGCTTCAGTTCGCAAAAAGCTTTTACTGTGATTCAGTATACACACCCACTTAGACAGTGACCACCCTATTGTCCCACCAAATGCTTTCTTTCGTTCGTTCAAAACGAATAGCGACCACCGGAATCTTGTGACTGAACGCATTAAAAGATTGCTTCTGATAGCTGACGTCATAACTATTATATACGACCTTAGGTCATCTGCATAATTATATCCAATCAGAGACAAGATGGCGGATGAACCAGCGGGAAAAAAAAGAAAGTATCAGTCGACTCAGTCGTGCCAGCCGACAATGACAGACTCGAAATTGAAGAGAAGAAAGAGGAAGATTGATTGTACATTGCTTAACGTCCCGACAGCAACAAGACTTTCTCAGGACGTGCCTGCACTGCTTGTGAAAAAAAAAACTAAACAGAATATTGAATGTATGTCGCCAGCCGGTCCAATACGTTAAATAAACCTACGACATGGGGCCTAAATAAAGCTAAGACCATTTAGCAACCAACACACATCCAATATCAAGAGCTAAAGGCAGCGCAGACAGTAGGGAGAGTATAAAAAAGGAAAATACAGGTGAATGGACCAAGGGTAGACAGAAACACATGCCCCAGAATAGAGGGGAAAACCCACCCTGTGGGGCTGACCAGTGTGACCCTGGGAACTAAAAAGTAGTTATCCCCACCCAAGTCCCCCAAGGCAGACCCGGGTGGGGGCAGAAAGAGGAAGAGCGACAAGATACGCATAAGTAGAATTGACATCGGACAAGGGAATATAGAGCTTGGCTTGACCGCCCATCCGGAATTGTCGCTTTTCTGCTAGGTGAATCAGTAAGTAATCTACGGTCTTTGTCGATCTTCCTATAGTTCCGCGAGCGCTAGTGATGATCTTAAGTAGAATTTATCTCTTACTGATTTCGCAAGATTTTAAACCTGTTTTATCATAAAGTTACGAGTTAGTTATCAGATTTTATGCTGCAAGGATCTGAAGACTACGGTGTGTGTCAAAATTGCGGCACTGACAACGCTGGTCGTGACACGTTTTTGTCTGTGCGGGCTCTCATTCACTCGATTCACAGAGGTAGTGTTTCTGCTGCGATGGTGCATTTGTCGTTTCCAGAGATGCTTTCACGGCAATTACGTAGACTTCGATGTGCGAGATGTGAAACTGCAGTGCAGAAAGTGGGTATAAATACCACTGTTCTGTTTCGTGTTTCCGAGGGATAAAAGATCAAAGGTCAAACTAGGCACCATGGACGCTGGCTCATTCGCAGGGCGCGGAGACTGAGTCGCACAAGCCACGCCCCCGGCCGTGCACTGACGATGCAGCGGCACGATCGTTACTATACTAATGGTCAAAACTTAAGGGCCACTTTTTATCGCAGACGCACCGACAACACCACACAAATAATGTAACAATACTTGGAGTCAGTACTTTGCTAATTTATTCAGTAACAATTTCATTTATGTTTTGAGGAAATCAAGCAATTGTAACAACAGCAGTACTTTAGAATGTTCACCCACCCCTCATTTGAAAAGTCACACAAGACTGGTCCATTCAGTAGCGAGTGTACCCACCGTTTGCAGCCAAGCATTCAATCCAGCATTGACGCATGGAGTTCACCAGGGTTCGGAGAACATGTTGTGGGATTGCTTCCTACTCTTGATGCAGGAACAGAGTCAGCTGGGGGACGCCTTGAGGTGGGGTGTGGTTGCTGACTACACGTTGCCCCAGCACGTCCCAGAGGTGCTCGATGGGAGCCAAATCAGGTGAACGAGCAGGCCACTCCATCCTCATGATGCCCCGTTGCTCAAGGTACTCATCTACCACACGGGAGCGATGAGGTCGAGTGTTGTCGTCCAGCAGAACAGCATTGTCACCTATGGCTTGGAGAGCTGGCTGGATGAGGAGCTGCACAATCTCGTCCAGATAGCGCAGTCCAGTTAGGGTGCCTCGGATGACGTGAAGGGGGGGTCCTGCCTTCCCTGCTGAAGCCTGCACAGACCATGAGTGAGCCTCTCCGTAAAGGCCCCGCCACACGTGCCGGTTGTGCCCCGATTTTGAAGCCGATTCCGATCCGATTGCGATCGGATGACGTCAATTATCCGATCCGGTCCCAATCGGCTGGGAATCGGGTGTCTAGAACCTGCTCTATTTTTCCGATCCGAATCGGTCCCGATCGTAAGCTTCAACCAATCTGAGCGCGTCTCGCAAATCATGTCGTTTCAGTTTGCAAATGGCGGAACACGCCTGTTGTGATCAGTACCACCGCCGTTGCTGATGTTTCGCACGCCTCTTCCCGAATATGATGCAAAACTGCTGATAATGCAAGCACATCATCATCACTGTCAAAACTAGCAGCCATTTTGCAGAACAGGTACGACTTTGATCTTCGGTTGAAACCGGTCGGCTAAATAAAGTCGGGGAATGTGTGGCAGTGCACACGTTTTTGCAGTCCGGTCCGATCACCTACCGATCACCTCACATGTTGACGACACCAGGCAACCCGGCACCACGATGAGCTGGAGTGAGGGGTATTCTCACTGCTGCTCTGCATGAAGCCAGGCCAATTTCGCGCAGACGTCGGCAGACTGTGCTTCTGCTGACGTTAACGTTTGCAGCTTGCATCAGTTGACGTCGCAGAGTTCGGTCGCGCAGAGCCGCCACACAGAGGTATCTGTCCTCCCTTCTGTTCGTGCGGCCCGGGCGTCCTGAGCAGGGTCGTCGTTCTGCCCTTCCAGTTTCTTGGAATCGTGCCAACAGCCTCTGGATCACTGAATGGGACACCCCAAGACGTCTCCCAACTTCTCGTCCGGTAATTCCATCCTGCAGCCATGATAGCGCCCGGCCTTGATCTACTGGCTTTAGGCTTCGTCGTGGTGGCATGGTTAGGAAAATGACAATTATTCCCCTTCTGTACCGGCACTTGTAGCGAAACAGAAGTGCTCAGTGTTCACGACTGACCCCTTTTGCACGTGCATCACGACTTAACCGAGTTTTTCCACCTGCCTGCCTTTGGTACACTTGAGAATATCGCACAGCTTTTCACACTGACGATGTTTCACGTGCATTTGACACGTTCGTGGAAATTGATGAATTATTATCTATTGTTCCCTGTACAGTGGACTGTCTAAGGTTAACTTTTAACCCATTTGGATCGAAAGAACATTGTATTTTATTAGCGTATTTGCGATATAAACAATGACACAAAAAGTGGGGTGGCCCTTAAGTTTTGACCATTAGTATAGTACTGAGCAGGTCAAGCGGAACCCGCATTGTGATTTTGACAGCATAGCGAGTATGGAAGGTTTATTCTACATTCTCGTGGAAAATCATTATGTCAAAGGGATGCCGGAGAACATCAGTACATGTGTACACTGACACGTGTTTACATCACACCGATGACCTCGCTGCCTTGTGACGTAAGCTACTACTATGCACATATTCAAAACGAGGCTGATGCAGACGATAATCTGCGCTCTCGGGTACAAAAACAACACACCCTCCAAATGATGAATTTCAACATTTGGCATTGTATTTACATCATAAAGCTCTAAGTTAGTACACAATGGGCCCATACATAATACTGTCAGCAGTATCTGTTGCAGACAGTTTTCTGACTGTGTTGAGATGCTTGATCCTGGGGAAAATAACTTTAATCAGTGCGATTTAACACCACACCTGTCTCTACAACAGTACATACATGCCCTACAAGACTTAATCGCACTATTGATCTCTGCTTTGGCAACATTGACGATGCGTTCAAGCCGTTGTGGGCGCTGGGGCGCTCGGACCACAACGTCATACACTTGTTGCCAACGCATAGACAAAAAAAAAAAAAGACGTCCAAGCCTGTAACAAAAACCGCTCAGCTGTGGGCACCAGACAGCATGGAGGAGCTCCGTGGGTGCTTTGAGGCAACAGATTGGGATATGTTTACTCATAACTGTGATGATCCTAACGAACTTGTTGAGACAGTCACATCTTATGTAAGATTTTGTGAGGACACTGTAATTAAAACCAAGACTGTGAAGGTGTTTGCCAACAATACGCCATGGATCAGCAAGGAGCTTAAGGTGTATTTGAACCAGAAGAAACTAGCTTTTTTTTTTTTAACAGGGTAACATTGATGAATTTCGGGAAATGGAAATGGAAAAGGATTTTAGAAGGGCTGCTAGGGCTGCCAGACTGACTGATAAAAACAAGATCGAAACTAAATTTACTTCTGGCAACGCTTGAGAGGCCTGGAATGGTCTGAACTGCATGATGGGTAGGCAGCAAAAGAAACAAGCACGGCTTTGTACTGGGAATACAGCTGAGATGGCGAATGATCTGAATCGTTTTTACTCACGTTTCGATAGCAGGAACCTTAGTGCTAACTGTGATGACTGTCTTGTGCCTGTCTATTGTGCCTGAACCTTTGTCAGTTACTGAGGAGGAGGTAGTGAACATCTTTTCTAAGCTGAATGCACACAAAGCACCTGGACCAGAAGGGTTAATTAGGAGGAAAAGTATTGAAAACCTGTGCAGGTCAATTGGGAAAGATCTTCACTATCTTTCAGTTCCTGCTTGATCTTCATACTGTCCCTACTGCTAATCATTGTTCCGATTGCCAAAAAACCCAATGCTCGTGAATTCAACGATTTCCGCCCAGTTGCATTGACTTCTATTCTGTCAAAATGTATGGAAAAGGTGGTGCGGAGGCATTTGTTAAATGATGTTGCCGAACTACTGGATCCACTCCAATTTGCTTACAAAAATCATTGGGGTGTGGAATATGCGTGCCTTACTCTGTACACTCTTGTTTTTCAACAACTTGAATATTCAAAAGCACATGTGAGAATTCTTTTTATTTACGTTTCTAATGCTTTTAATACTGTTGAACCACTGATGTTTTTGCAGCGTATGATGGACTCTCATGCGAACACAAGCATTATTATGTGGGTGCGAGATTTTTTTGAAGGACAGGCCACAACGTGTAAATGTACATGGCAGTCTGTGACCAAATGGTGTTAAATTCGGGCTGCCCTCAAGGTTGTGTTCTCTCTCCGACATTGTTTTCTAGACCCATATGCGTTGTCATACTGCCACTTCTCGTCTCATAAAGTTCTCAGACGACATGGCTCTTGTACGCCTACTCCAAAAAGAAGACAGTCTGGCTGAGTACTTTGCACAGGAAAGCAGTATTAGTCATGGTGCAAAGACAGTTTTCTGCATATGAATGTACAGAAAACCAAGGAGCTCGTCATTGATGACAGGAAAGTTGATGATATTTTGTACCTGTCTCAATTAATAATCAACCTGTAGAAGTGGTCACTGAATTTAAATACCTTGGCACAGTTGTTGATAGTAGGCTGTCTTTTACTGGAAACACCGATCCGATTATAAAAAAAGCAAACCAACGTCTGTACCTTCTAGGAGGATGAGAAGTTTTTTGTCAGTTAAGATTTTAAAATCCGTTTATGGACGCCTGATTGAAAGCAAACTGACTTTTAACATCACTGCTTGGTATGGCAACCTCAGTATGAAAAGCAGGTGCAGACTGTCACGTATCGTCAGAACACCTGGGAAGAGCATTGGCCCATTAGACGATCTGTTCCATAGGTCTGTCCGAAGGAAAGCTGCTAGCATTAGTGATCATCGTCACCCACTATTAATCAGTTTCAAATGCTACCATCAGGCAGACGTTTCAACATGCCACTTGTCAAAAAGAATGTTTTTAAGAAGTCTTTTATTCCAACTGCTGTCTCGATTTTGAATGTGATGTATAATGTGTGATCTATTTAACATTACCTCCCATCTTGTGATAAATTGCTTGTGATAGATTGCCTGTGATAGATTGCTGCAATGATAATTTTAATGGAATTTTCTTTCAGTATTTATTAGTTTCTTGTTTGTTGTTTTATAAACCAAAACGCAAATTTCGGTCGTGCTTTGACTCGAACAGAAACTGAATAAAGTTGTATTGTATTGTATTGTGTTGTATTGTATTAACTCATCCAATGTCTTTCTCCAAACTAGCTATATCGTGTGTCACCCGAATGCTCTTCTGAAAGGGCGACGGTGTGTGTGTGTGTGTGTGTGTGTGTGTGTGTGTGTGTGTGTGTGTGTGTGTGTGTGTGTGTGTGTGACACTGTGTGTGTGTGTGTGTGTGTGTGTGTGTGTGCGCGCGCGCGCTCGAAACATCTCTTAGAGACATAGATCCTCATGCGCTCTCCGGGCGCATGCGGCGCGCTAGAGCGAATTACGTCATATTTAGAGTATTATGTCAATGTCTGCGTGGTGACGAAGTTGTCTCTTTTACGTCACCGCCACTGTCTGACTTTCTCTACAAGTCAAGTTTTTTTACATTTTAAATTCTTTTCTGAAACGAATTAATTTTTACTGAAAAAGTTGAAAGGATACAAAGCTGGCTAACGAACTCATCCAATGTCTTTTTTTCAAACTAGCTATATCCAAAATTTCAAGTAAATAGGACAAAAATTACGGACTCTAATCTGGGTCAACCGACTTCATATAAACGGTTGTTTATGTCTTAAATGAGATGTTCAATTATAATATGCTCGGAGGTTTTCTAAGCCATCAACTTAAAAAATTATTTCGCCAAGTTTCAAGCTTGTGTGTACAGAAATATCGGAGATTCTCTTGTTTACATACATACGCGCGCGCACACACACACACACACACACACACACACACACACACACACACACACACATACGCACATACGGCGCTTCGCGCCAAATATACGTTCAGCAGCGAGGTCAGCGTAACTAGACATGACGTAATTTTTATCTTGTTACTTCAATTGTGAGAGGTTTAGGCCTGGCCCGCCTTTCACATCATGGACATGCTATTAAATTCTCCCCACCGCGACCCGTCCGAAAAAGTCCCTTCTATAAATAGAAGGAAATAAAAAAAATGGGTTCCTTGGCGATTTGTAATATCCAAAGTTTATTGTGCAATCGACTTCGCTTAACCAATTTAGCCCCGTGTCCCTACAGCAGGAGATGGACTGACTATGATAATTCAAGGGTAAAGCCAGATTAGCTTGGCGCCTAAAGACGCCAAGCTAATCTGGCACTACCCTTGAATTATCATGGTCAATCCATCTCCTGCAACTGATACATAGTCATTAGGCAACACCTCCAAAATTTGAGAAATGGGACCTTGGGGCTAAAGGGGTTAAAAGGTAAGATATAATAAATGTTGGATACAGCAACACTTTTTCACAGGTCTTGACAGGACTCTATATATTACTTCGTTTATATCACTATTTATTGAAACTTTGGCTATGCAGAACAAGAAAATGAACTGGGTCCCTTGGGGATTCATTATATCCGAAGATTACTGTAGCTAGCTAGATTATCTATGCTGGTCTGTGATTTTAGACCTTGCACACATGGTCGGAACTCGAACTAGAGAGACTGAGAGGGCGCTACCAAAGTGTTAACATATTCGAGACGTGCTGCATCCGCCGAGATAGGCGGCGTTATGCCGCGCATCCGTATTGGGCACGTCTCGAATGTAAGTTAACCTATTCAAGCAGCAATAGCGGGGGAAGTGTCGTATAGCGTTGCCGGCGGCAACGCTATTCACTTGCGCAGCATTTGATGCGGTTAGCCGTGAACAAGTTCACGCCGGCCTTGGGGAATTTCTGAGAATCTTCGGCAAAGTTCATTCTTTTATTAGCTCGTACACAGTCCAAAAGGTGCAACTACGGGGGAGTGATATGGGTGGAGGGGGTGGCCGGAAGGGGGGGGGGTGGGGGGGTGGGGGGGGGGAGGGGAGTGAGTATAGATTGCTTTACGTCCCGCAAGCGACAAAGGCCTTCTCAGGACGTGCCTGCGTTAAATGAAGAAAGAACAGCAAGAAGCGCAGACAGGAGGGAAAATTTCAACAGAAAAATACAGACGAATGGACCAGAAAGACAGAAATACAAATCCCCAAAAGAGTAGAACCCACCTTGCAGGGGTTAGACAAGGTGACCCTAGGAAAGGGGGGGTGGGGGGTGGGGGTGGGTGTGGGTGTGGGTGGTGGTTCCGTAAAGATGTATTGACAGCTGGGAACTACGCGTGCTAGAAATTGTTTGTTCTAACCTGACTTGTTTTTCCTCACTTTCCTCTCTTCTGTGAGACCGCAGCCCAACGGCCGAAAAACCACGTCACTGATGACGTTTTGCAAAGGTTTCAACACTGCTGGGAATTATTGAAAGAGTGCAATTCTACTTTTGGTAGCCTGCCTGAGCCGAACCTCCCAAAAACTAACACTGTCAGCTGAGGTGTTGCTATGGAGGTTTTATCAGTCACCGTTTAGAATCACTGACTGAATCTTCAGTCTCAAAAAGCAGTATCACTTTTGCTAGCCTGTAACGAACCCTAAAGAAACACTGTCACTGTTAGGTTTTGCAAAGGTTTTAACACCGTTGGAAATCATTCACAGAACCTGTATCATGCATTTTCACTTTTGCTAGCCTGTGCCGGCCGAGCCCCAAAGAATCATGGGTTTCAACACCGTTGAAAATCATTCAAAGTGTGTATTTTCATGTTTGCTTGACTGTACGGAACCCCAAAAGAACAATGGGATTATTGCAAACGTTAGTTAGCGAGTTCCAAGTCACGACTGGCAAATATCGCAAATTTTGCACAACACAAACAGTAGGCTTGTGTTCTCTGTCACCCCTGCTGCAAGTTGGACAGTAGAACCTGTCTTGAGAAACCACCTTATTGTAAGTAAAAAGTGGTGCTAAAAGACACGTGCTCACACAAAACAAGTCTTGAATGACAAAGACTGTCACCTGTCGTTAAAGACCATCATTTAGGTGGCTGCAACCACCTAGATGATGGTCTTTAATGACATGTAAGTCTGGTGCTCACTGAAGAGAAGTCTTAAATGGCAAAACGTGTCACCTGCCATTAAAGACCATCATTTAGGTGGCTACTGCCACCTAAATGATGGTCTTTAATGACAGTTGATCTCTAACAAGGGTGGTCGCTCAAATCAGGTTTTGCTGTACTAGGTCAGAAGCCAGCGCCCATCGGCAGACAGGTCGAGAGAAACATAAAAAGTTCTTTCCGTCTACAGGAGACGTAGATTCTCATGGGCCCCTGTAGCTACAGGGGCTCATGAGAATCTCTCTCTCTCTCTCTTGCTTCCCACCTCCTCTGACTCCCCATCGACCAGTATCGATTTTAAACACTACAAATAGAAAATTGCATTTCAAATATTCAACACCATACAGTACAGTGTCACTTCATTGTCTGCAAGAGGACTGTGCTAGACATTTGCATTTCAGCTCATAAAACATAAAAATCAACAACGACACCACCATCACAAAGAACAACAACAACAACGACGACAACAATAACCGAGCTACACCAAACACAGCGACAACGGCGTACCTGGCCGGCAGTCTGTCTATGGCGACGGCTAGGTCGTGAGTGGATGTGGTCTCGCGAACAGCCGGCGACTTGACGTATTGCAGTTTGCTGGCTGCTAGCAGTTCCACGGCGCTCTTACGGCGACGCTCTGCAAGCAGACACACAGACACACATACACTTTTTGGCGACAACCGACAAATGAGATGAAAAAGACGGTACATCATATCAGTGCTGGCACACACGCCTATATCGACACTACACTGAACAGACAAACGATAAGGACCGTAAGGTCGTACAACTACCAATGGACCTGCAGACAATAATAATTACTAAAAGCCGACTAATAATCCTACTTATTCAGAACCGTTGTCAGTTCCCGTGTAAAATTTCAACGGTCTGATCTTATCACTCATGGCGGTGTTTCAGTGTCGACTGCTTCGCGACGATTGACTGTAAAGTGCTGTCTAACCTCATCAAGAGGCATGGATCCTCATGAGCCCCCGCAGTTGCGGGGGCTCATGAGGATCTATGCCTCTAACAGGTATTTGTATTCACTGAAACTATAATGACTGCGAGTCTGTCATGACTGTCCGACCGACTGCAAAATGGCTATGAAACGATCTTCACAGCCTAACAGCTTTCATGCCAGATGAACTAAATCGATTATCTGTGTCGTTTTGATCACGACCGGATCCACTCTCACTCAGTGCCGCGGAGGTGAGCTCATGCCGCTTCAAATTTACGCACTGGAAATGTGGTTTCTAGTCAGTAGCCGGTGTGTCTGGTCAGTCTTGGTGTTTGCAATAGCGGAACCGCTGATTATATTTAAAGGCCACAATCATTGAATCAGAGACTTCCGCCACAATCGTTTAACATATGACCTTAGTAAGTCCACTGAACTTCAAACTCGCCTTTAGTTTGGGACTTGTCCTTTGAAGACAGATTACACTCTACCAGCCTCTCAGCGTAGTGCATGAGACAGAACGATCGCGTTACAGGCGGCCGGGATGATTGATGTCAACGGCGGTACCAGGAAAGCATAGTGCCTCAGTATCAGCGCCAACTATGCTATTCTGGTACACCCTTTGAAACTATCGCCGTTGAAAAAAGTAGTCGAAGTTGTCGGGTATCTCCTTTCACTGCGGCGGATCCGGCTGTGCATCACGCCCGCTAACGTCTGAGTGTAGCCCAGCAAATCCTTGGCGTATCATTTGCCAAAGAGCACTGGCAGATCTACATGTATCTACAAATATCGCGGTGTGGTGGTACCTAGACTTTTACCCGGTTTCAGCACCTGTCCTGGATCCTTTCGCTTCCGTCCAGGACTGACACTAGTACACTCCAAGGATTTCCTCCGCCCCGCCGGCCCGGCGGGGCAAACCGGCGGCACTGACTGAGACCCGCCAAGAGGCCGCACAGATCCTCATGAGCCCCCGCTTCAAGCACATGCACATGGAAGGAGTTTGCTGAACTAATCTGACCGTCTTGGTCGGGTCAGTTTAACAACCGCCACTGAACAGTCGATAGCGGTCTGCTTCATGGTCAGTGGCACCATGTTGCTTCAAAAACAACGTTCCAGACGTTACGGCAGAATGCTGTGCCGGGAAGACGCTTTCTGTAAGCGGGTAATATCTGCCCCCAGGCTCATCCGCCGCCCAGACCACGTGTGTATGCAGAAACTAGTCTTTCCCTGCACCTATCGAGCAACACTGCTCAATATTGAATAGTTGTTGTAACTTGACTTGATCCGACGTCTTTTTGACATCCCTTGAGTATTTTCAGTCTGAGTATCTGACGAAGTACTAAGCAAAATGACACGGCAAGAAATTCGGCGTCATTCTTATACTGACCTGACTACTATACAAATGTGACTACACCACTGACGTGCCCAGTGAGTGGGCACATCACTGGGAGTTCCGGCCGGCCGGCCGAGGCGGCATATCAGTGACCATAACCAGTGAGGAAAGAAAGAAACACGTTTTGCGGTAGGGATGAGCAGGTACAACTAAACTGTTCATCGGCGCGCTCTACCGTCCAAAGCGCGTGTTTCTTTCTTGAAAATGATATTGCTTTTGTCACGCCGGTCTACTCATTTACGGCCATGGAACCGACGAGACTTTTAGCCATGCCGGCCTGCACCAGCTGCTTGAGTGAGCTGAGCTCGAGTCGGCGGTCCTGCACAATGCCGACTGTCAAGTCACTAAGCCAGGTGCTCCGCTACAGCGGCCGGATCATCATACTTAGTGGCTTGCGCAGGACTATGCTCACTCCTGCAACCTGCCCTAACGCACGCTTCTACTAAATCCCCAAGAAGCCTTAGGGTCCAAATCACAGACTAACACACCACAAATCACGTCTCCCTTGTCAGTCGTTACACTGGATGAACTTCGGCATCCGACAAACTTCAAGTCAGCCGATGTTTTATCGCCAACCTTTTCTTTTTCTAAGAAGACCTGACTCAGTGCACAACACATTTTTACAGCGGGAAACGGCGAAAAAGAAGGAAGACGAACAATTGTTGAAATGTCTGTGATACCTGAAGCACTGCTGTGTGTACTGACTGCCTGCCTCCGAGCTGTGAGCGCCGAACGAGGAAGTCAGAACAGCTGGGCACGATATACTCAACTGGTTACTAACCTCGATCCGCCGGCTCCATGAACAATGTGTACCGTACAGCGAACTGCACTCTTTTGCAACCGGCATAGATCTTTATGATACCATGCAGACTCGGGGGGCTCATGATCTATGCCTCTCTTGCGAAAGCGGGCATGCCGACAATCTATGTCAGTTCTTGCTACTCGTGTACTGACTCTTGCTAAAATTTACTCCTGCACCCAAGCCAAAAAATGCGGTTCATCTGCAAGAGGCACGGCAGATCCGCGTGAGCCCCAGCAGCAAGCTGTGGGGAATTATGAGGACCTAGGTCTCTTGCAACGTACGAAGCTCGAGCATGAAAGTCTTCTTGTCAGCTCACCCTCAGTACCTTACTATCTCAGCGCGGGACGGGTTCATCCTGCATGCATGATAGGCGATGGAAAAACTGACTTTCCTTTCTAGATACCGTCACTGCTACGGTATAGATATAATCACGTGTATTCCCCCCCCCCCCCACCTCACCCCACCCCACCCCCATTCGTCTGAGAGGGCTATTCTGCTGCATTGAGAGATTTAAAGTCTTGCAGACTGGACGACTGGGAGACAGGAGACTGGCACAGTGTACGGTGTACAAACGCTGTATTGTTGTTCCGCGCCCGTATAACGACGTGCAGTGTCAGATGTGCCGCTCACAGTAAAGGACACAGCAGTGCAAACGTAGCATGAGGCTCTAACTACACAAATAAGCCTCAGTTTAAACACAAGTATGACTTGAAAAATAGCACATCTGCTATTTCATTAAGTATCTTTTGACAAATAAAGTTTCGTTTCATTTTATTTCTGTCATAAAATCCTGATACATTGCAACAAAATATTGATTAACCATGACAGTTGAAGGGTGGCGCCCACAGGCGTCAAGCTATTCTGGCACCCCCTACAATTGTCATGGTCAGTCTGTGCCAGTCCGTCCTGGACGTTCAGAAGAGCACTGAGAACACCTAGAATTTCGACGAAATTCAGTTGGACAGCATCGGGCCGGGATTACTGTGTTAAACACTATAGGTTAATGTTTTGTATCAATGCAGAATCTGACTGAACTGGAAACACAAATTCGCAAACTCAATCGGATTGATTGATTGATTGATTGTACATTGCTTAACGTCCCGACAGCAACAAGGCTTTCTCAGGACGTGCCTGCACTGCTTGTGAAAAAAAAACTAAACAGAACATTGAATGTATGTCACCAGCCGGTCAAATACGTTAAATAAACCTAACACATGGGGCCTAAATAAAGCTAAGACCATTTAGCAACACACATCCAATATCAAGCGCTACAGGCAGTGCAGACAGTAGGGAGAGTTTTAAAAAGGCAAATACAGGTGAATGGACAAAGGGTAGACAGAAACACATGCCCCAGAATAGAGAGAAAAACCCACCCTGTGGGGCTGACCGGGGTGACCCTGGGAACTAAAAAATACCTAACCCCACCCAAGTCCCCCAGGGCAGACCCGGGTGGGGTGCAAACTCAATCGGAAAGTCAAAGGGCACTCAGTGAATCAACTGCTACACGGAATGATCAAACAGTACGTTCTCAGTGTACACGTGACATTTTCTTCAATGTATTCTTCTTCATAGGCATTCAGCATACGATATTCAATTATGACTATGGCGTTTCATAATACGAAAAAAACATGTGACCCGGCTCAGTTAGATTTGTCTGATCAAACGTTGAGCAGTGATACACGAGCCCAAACACATCAGTATCATTCTGAGGAAGCTGATCCTCAAGGCGGAGTGCCGGAAGGCGAAGCAGTACCGACGGGTCACACACTCAGGTAGGCGTCAACTGAGGAGGCTGCTGGGACCGGCAACACGCCGTACAACGACCAGACCAGACCACACTGGTTGTCTCCCTCGATTCGCTACCGCGGTAGCGAATCGAGGGAGACAACCAGTGTGCGACTCAGGGCTGAGTCAGTTGCCGCATGACAGAGATTAAAGCTGAGAAACAGTCAAAAAACTCCGCCCCGCACGTGTTTTAAAAAAACTTTGCAGGACCCAGCGAGGGCCCTGTCGTGAACGTTCGGCTAACTTCGGCAAACCGGTTTGGAACTCAGTTGACTCAGTTTTCAACTGCGTTTGTCGTGCTGGCAAAACTCCCGTGAAAAAGACAGGCCACTTCCTGTATGCAGCGCGGAGTGGGAACCGCGATCACTGATCTAAACCAGCGATATTTCTACTGACAGCAACAGTAGCAGACGACACTCGACCACCCGACGGACAGAGCAGGCCATTTGTGTCTTGCCTGGAAGCACACTGGATATGGACCAGGCCGAGCTATCCGTAAGTTACACAGCACAGCCTGAAGCTTTATTCGATATCGGAAGGGTGAGGAAGGAGGGGTTATTTGCCGTTTTGTGTTTGTTATTATATCTTTTCATCTGGAGTGGCCTACAGCGAAAAAAATTCTCCATACGAAGGGCAGCTACTAAAATTCAGCTCGACCCATGGCGACCTTGTATCTTTTGGCATCTATGTAAACAGTCGATTCTCTCTCTCTCTCTCTCTCTCTCTCTCTCTCTCTCTCTCTCCTCTCTCTCTCTCTCTCTCTCTCTCATCCAATTTACTGTGTTGGTTGTACATCACAATGCTTCTTTATTTATTTATATTAGCCTATATTGGACTGGAGGTACGTGTTGAAAAAATTCGTTCACAACTACAAAGTGTCAGGAGTCATACTTACAGCATGTACAGCCGTACATTCTGCCATCATAGTCCCCAACGCGTAAAATCCGTGGCTGTTGGTCAGTTTCAAACGGTGTCACAGAATCGTCTGCTGTTGTCCGATCTGCTAATCGCGATGTTTTCCGTGCAACAGGAAGTGGTCTGTCGTTTTCCGAGAGTTTTGCAAGCTCGGGATACGCAGTTGCCAACTCCGTCAACTGTGTTACGAACCGATTTGACCCACTTAGGGGCAGGGCCCAAGCTGGGTCCTGTAGAGTCTTTTTAAAACACGCGCTGGGCGGGTTTTTCTCATTGCACCTCAGCTTTAACTAAACCCTGCCGTGCCGCTGTAGTGGGCTTTGCGTACTACTATACATAGCATAGTGGCCTGTGCGGCAGGGCCCCCGGTGGCGCTTGCTTTCTCAGACGGTGCTGTGCAACTCAGCCCAGATCATACTGGGTGCGGCGCTTTGAAGACGGGCGTGGGACAGGCAAAGATCCTCATCGGGATCAGTTAACCATGCAGAAAGGCCGCAGACCGCTCATGATCATCTATCATAAGTGTCTACCCGTTCCTCATTTGGTCACAAAGGCCAGTATCAAGTGTCCATTTTGAGAAAAGCGAGGTTTTTATTGCATAATATCAGTGATGCAAATCTCGCTTTTCTCAAAATTGGACACAATGATATACTGGCATTAGATGAATTTAGTCGTGAGAGTGTGAGAGTATGGATGGTCTGGGAGTGTTGGGGGCGGGGGGCGGACTCAGTGGCTGAAGGATCATTGGTCTCCCTTATCATTCTGATACACCCCGCTTGAAACTAAATTTGATCATAGTTCAAGGGCCGCACTGCCAGAATAGCTTGGCGCCTCAGGCGCCAAACTATTCTGGCTGCACCCTTGAACTAAAACAATCTATCTGTCTCCTAATCTGTAATGTAGCCTTCATAGGACAATAAACAAATCACTCAAAAATGAAATCAGCCTCAGGACGTAATGGTTTAATATACTGACACGTGATCCTGACCAAAACAGTGCTAGGGTGAGAGCCCAGACGTGTAAAATGCAAAGCCCCAACCCAGACAAAGAAAGGAACACGCTCAGGAAGGACAAGCGCAACACAATCCTATCAAATAAAGAAACCTGCTTAGAAAGAACAAATACAACTTGTCCTTTCTATTCGTCTTTCTTTCTTTGTTGGGCTTTTCTCCGCTGAAAGCCGGATTGAAAGCGGAATGAGGTGGGAAAAAACGCATTCATAAAAACGGTAGAAGACAATCGCTCTAGACCGCAGTGGGTGGGCTGAACGGGAATAGGTCGCGTGTCAGTCTCACACAAATAAATGCAATCAGCTACATCAATAATGCACTGGGTCACAATTTCACACGAATTTCATCCAATTAGATAGGGATTAATGTTGCATAATCCGCAATGGGGGACATGCCATTATGTCTACAAGGTTCTGTTTTGCTCCAAACAGCCATTCTTCCAGGGAACTTCAGCTGTAGTGCAAGAGGCATAAATACCTCCAACAGGCTGTATCTTGGTGACTATACCAAAGTGTATGCCTCATCGTGTTGGTCTCATTTATGTTTGTGCTTTTCACGCGACAGCGGGGAGATCCGCAGGGGGTCAACCTACGAGTGGTAACGTAAAGAACGGGAACGTGAAGATAAAGCTCCGGGGGGAATATCCCAAACAACAACTATCAATTTTAAAATTAACACGAGACATAGATCCTCATGAGCGCCCGCATATGCGTGGGCTTATGAGGATCTATGCTTCGTAATGGACACATCTGTCTCTTGCAGATGGAGGGCTTTGGTGAAGAACACTGAATTTGTATTCCAACGGAACAAAGAGCAGTTCGATAATAATCAATATGGTCAGATATGATGTCTCTCATTTTGTTTGTGGCCTTCCTGTCCAATGTCACTCTTTTATAATAATTTGACACAGACAGGTCAAAGTAACCTGTCTAATCACTCTCCTGAGGTCTTTATCTGAAAGTGAAGAACTTGGGAAATTTTAATCACCGAGTTCTGTTTATTGGTGCAACCCATGCACCGCCCCCCCCCCCCTCCCCTCCCCCCACTGTCCAATAATCTCATCTGCTGTAAGAAATAGGCAGAACAAAAAAAAAAAAAAAAAAAAAAAAAAAACAATATTAAGCCGGGTGGGGTCTGTGCACAGTTCTCTCGCTTACTAGTGCATTTTCCTACCTACCTCTTCCTTTATCTCGGAATCGCACTAGACGTCACCACTTTTTCTTTCATCTCATCTCCAGTGTTCATCACAGAAACGCTGAATCATTTTAATGATTATGCTCGTGCAACAAACATACATGGCACCGAAGGATCACGTTAAACGATCACACTCACAGACCATTTCGCTGATCTGTCGTATGGTTTACACCTCATCCCCCCCCCCCCCCACACACACACACACACACACACACACACGACTTTTCACTTCTTGCAAGGCTAACGAGTTTGGCAACAAATCTGGCAACATTTTTACGATAATACGGCACTTAGAGCATTATCTAGGCGCCTTAAAAATTCTCTTTTTTTTATAGTGTTATTACTATCATTTATTTATTTATTTATTTATTTATGTATTTGCGGTTAAAGTCTGCTGAGCCAAGCTCTCCAAGTCTAAAGAACCTAAAATTTTATTAACCCAAAATACTGCAAAAGAACAAAATTGTTCTAGGAAAATGTGGCCAAAGCAACTGAATTGCCCTACAAATAATTGGCAACATTTTTACGATGTATCTGAGGATTCGAGTCCTAAGGGCCTATCTCTCCATGTCCATCAATATCGCAAATTTGATTACATCAGGATACCATACAACGCAGACACAGCACTTACACTATCGTGTTACATCACAATCACAAAAAAAATTCGCTGTTCTGTTGTCTGTCTCAAAGTCTCAGTGCCGCATAAATGATTCAACGCTGAAGAGACGAGACAATGCCCCTTGCCAGAATATTCCATCTCCATGGCATAGATCCTGATGAGCCCCTGCAGCTGCAGGGGCTCATCAGGATCTATGCCTCTTGCTCGAAAAGGAGCCGGACATATTTCTTACATCTGTTTTTTCACATGAAGGAAATTATAAAACTTTAAGCCAGAAATCGGCAATCGCTAACAGAAAATTCCAAACAATACAAGAGACAAAGATTCTCATGAGTAGTCCCTGCGGTCGCAGGGGGCTGGGGCTCATGAGAATCTATGCCTCTTGCTGAAAAATCAGTCTTATCATTTACATATCTGCTGTTCATATGGAGAAATGTATCCAGAGTTTCAGCTTGTAGTTGTATTCTGATGGGACAGGCACAGGGCAAACTAATTGACACTAGCAAACCTGGGGTATTACCCCAGACTGAGCGTCCTAACACCTTCTCTACTAATAAACACAGATGTTAATGGCACAAGACAGAGACATAGTTGAAAAGAAAATTATATGTGACTCTTTGAGATGTTCGTGTTCGCTACAGTAGCGGTGCTCAACTTACAGACAGCGGACCAATGAATCGCTTTATACAGTGTAAGTGGCAGAAAAGGTCAAGTTCGCCATATCAGTTTTGACAGATTAGTCAGTTTCGTCGCTGTTGTTGCCTCAAATTCAATTAACTGAACGAGGCAGAAGAAAGTCTGCAAGCATACTTGAGATGTTTACTTCTACATCTGTAACAAACAAACTATGACGACATGCTTATGCTATAACCGAACACAAAGCAAATACCGTGCTCCAGAATGGCCCGGACACGCCGCAAATTTATTTATGAAAATTCATACCAATAAGTTCCGGCGCTAGAACTGAAAAAGTTATAGTTCTCCCCATGCTTATCAGCTGTCTCTACCTACTTACTCGGCCGTACTTTCCCCTGGATTATAAGCACTGGTAGTCACCCCGTTTCGATTCATTTATTCAAAAACACGAGCCTTTCGTGTTCACTTGGGAAGATTTGGGGGGGGGGGGGGGGGGGGGGGGGCTGGTTATTACTGACACGCAAACCCGGCGCGGCCAAGCCGGCTGGCCTGGCAAGCGCTGGCAGTGGCAGATACGCCTAGCTCATTCGAGACGTGCCACCTCCGGATACGCGGCTTATGCCGCGTATCCGGAGGCGGCGGCACGACTCGAACTGAGTTAAACTACAGCGTGAGCATGCGTACCAAGGGAAAGCGCCGTCCGGCGCTGGACAGACAAACACATTGCCCCCTTCATTATGGCACCCACTCAATCGCCAGCCCACCAAACTGTAAAGTATTCAGAAAGCTGCAAGATTTCCGGAGAGAGATCGACCATAATACATAGGCTATATAGGGGAAGGGTAGTGCCAGAATAGCTTGTTGCCTCTAGGCGCCAAGCTATTCAGTCTGTCACCACCCTGCAATTATCATGGTGAATATAGAGACGAATACAGAGGAGCCAGGCTATTTCTGGCACCACCCTTGAACTATCATGGTCGGTCCATTTTGTTGTCATTTAATGTATCAGGACAGAATGGTCTCGTCAAACTTCTATATCTAGTGCGCCCTCACAAAATTACGCGATGACACGAAAATGGCACTAATTTTGTCAGACTGACAGTGGTTAATTTCGGCTGAGTTGTAATACCCCAGTGATTTACTTCTGAGGCCGGCATCGCCAAATGCACAGAGAACATAGGATATAGTCACTATGGCTGTCCTAATTCATGCAAAAGCCAGTCAGTATGTCCATTTCAAGTCTGCGAGAAGCGTGACTTTCAATGTATCCGGACAAACAGCAACTTGAAATGTCAGTGTACCATTTTGTCTCAATACATCCAAAGTTAAACGTTAAACGCGCTGTACGCCAAACGGTTATGTCAAAGACCGAATAAGGTCTGAACAAATTTTGACAGCAACTGCCGGATACCAACCCGTTCTTCTGATGAGCTACCAAGCTCCCTCAGTGAAACATCTGAAGGTCGTTATAAGCAAAGTCATTTTAAATAGAATACGCCTAGTAAATACCTCTGAAAAATCAGTCATACCCGGCTTGTAGACCTATTTGACTGTGTCTAGTTATAAGCAAAGTTGACTGAACCTTCATTCTAAGACTCATTTGCTAGGTACATGAAAAGGCTGCCTCAGTAAATGAGTATCATCGCAAGGGCAGTGCCTGATTAGATTGGCGCCTATAGGCGCCAAGCTAATCACGCACTACCCTTGAGTTAGTCATCGTCCATCCAAATTCCCGGCAGTTGGCGCCGGAAATAAAAGTATTTTAGGATGTGTCGTCTGGCACATATCAGATTCCCCGGTGACTCAGTGGAAGTCGATAAGTGTCACAACCGAGGCGAGCGATTGAATGAAATGGGGGTAGTCAACGAAAACGCGAGAAGAAGCTGTCATTGCCGGTCACTGATGTATTTCCTATAGACCAAAATCACACCAGTTGTCTCCCTCGATTCACTACAACGGTAGCGAATCGAGGGAGACAACTGACTAGAAGCGGTGTCACGTAAGACTTCATGAACATCCTCTACCAATTTAGCCGTAAAGTGAACCCGCTCAGTCGTAGGCCTGACTGGATCTGAAGGAGTGTACATCTACAGCCTTGCCTGCCTGATCCGGCGTTCAATGCACATTTTATTAATGCGTCACACCTTAAAATGAGTCTGGCGAATTTCTAAAGGAGAACTGTAATACAGGTCTGCCTCAGTAATACTGTGACGCGCCTCCAGTCAGAATTTCGCGAAATCGGATATAACGTCTGTGGCTCGCAAGTAAATGCCAATGAACAGCATGTACTCTGACTGACACCAGCCTTAGCTGGCCCGCGGGTCAACTAAGGCTGGTTTCAGCCAGAGGACTTTTGCTCGTGTGTTTTTCCTCTATACTTAACCTATGTATGTTTAGCACCACAGTTAACGCTAACGCCAAGCGGCGGTCTGACTTTATGGGTCCCAGCGGGACTGAATCCTCCACATAATGACCTGTAAGACTGTGGACCAGCTGTGGCCGGGACATTAGCTGATCAGCCATGAGAGTTCATGAGTAGTGCCGCAAGACTGAATAGCGGCGGCTTGGCGCGGCAATTGGGAAGGCAAAAGAAATACCAGGCTGTTCAAGTTTGATTTTTCTGCCAGACGTCGCCCTCAAAGGCAAAGTGACAAAGCGAGAATGCTTCGCACCAAGGATTTGCTTATTGCTTACCGACCACCGCGACAAGAGATGATTGTGACGTTTTATCTTGACCGTTACAGCGGACGTCAATAAAGTCACGGTGTTAGTGAATCAATCACTGAACTTCTGAAGCAGCGAAGATGGTATGAGAGGACTCAGGCTAACTTGACTCAGTAGCCCACAGAGAGCGCCGTGCGGCGGCGGCACTATTCAGTGTCTAACGCGGGAGATAAATCGATCGTGATTAATAAAAGCTCGCAAGAATAGCCCCCGGTCACGCGGCGACCCATCCCTAGCATCTGATTGTCACACAGTACTGACGTTAGTCAGTTCTGAAAGGGTTACACTGATTCTACGTAGTACTCTGATGACACTCCTTAACTCATTCCGCGAGACGTGACGCATACGGATACGCGGCTTTACGCCGGCCGCGTACCCGTATGCGGCACACCTCGAATGAGTTAACTCAGTTGGCAACGGTACTGATCATACTCAGTGCCGATGATCAATATTGGTGTGACGAATAGGGTAAGCAATCTGATACACCGCAAGGTGCATATCACTAGGATAGGACGTGTCTCTTCTGAGGGAGACTGATGCGTTACCCGAAAATCTGACAAAAATTACAATGCAATAAAGAAAAAAATGGGGTTTGAATAACTTCACAAAGACAAAACAGTACCGTTTTGTCTTTGTTATTTCGAAAAGTGTAAGTCTTTCTTTGTTGGGTACTTCCTTGGATTCTCCTTGCATCATACGCGCTTTTGACCCTTTAATTCTATGAGCATTTTCCTTGCATTTAACAAATCTTTGGCGGAAAAATACCAGCAATAATAGCATGCAAGTTGCGACCGTCTTTGAACCCCTTCCCTACCACTGTACGTACATTTTGTTTCTGAAATCTGTGTTCACTTAATGACTAATAGCCGCAACTGTCCAAAGAACATGTTCTTAGCAAGAGGCATAGATCCTCATGAGCCCCCGCAGTCGAGGGGGCTCATGCGGATCTATTCCTCTTGCAGCTGGATCGTGTTCACTTCTCCACTCTCTTCACTCTCGGCAGTGAAGGGGTTAATCCATGCAGACGATTTCTCGCGTGCAGACCGAGGACAACAGCCCTGGTTTTCCACACATGGTGACATTAAAATCAATACTTTGTTTTTCTGTGGCTGTGTCGAATTTATTCCGGCTTAGCGTGCAAATGGTCCTCGGGCCGACGTCAGCGTTGTTGGGCCGTACAAACTAGACTAGACTAGAGCCAATTGTAAAGAAAACGACAAAAGTTAAATGTTCAGGGCTTGACGTCTTTTGTCCACCACGAAAGTGATTTCAAACAAGGGGCACCGAACAGGCAACTGTAAAGATACGGGTCAATTTATTTAATTGTAGTTCGATGTTGGTTGGTTGGTTGTACATTGCTTAACGTCCCGACAGCAACAAGACTTTCTCAGAACGTGCCTGCACTGCCTTGTGAAAAAAAAAAAATAATAATAAATAAACAGAATACTGAATGTATGTCGCCAGCCGGTCTAATACTCTATGTAAACCTAAGACCATTTAGCAACACACATCCAACATCAAGAGCTACAGGCAACGCAGACAGTAGGGAGAGTTTAAAAAAGGAAAATACAGGTGAACGGACCAGGGGTAGACAAAAACGCATGCCCCAGAATAGAGGGGAAAACCCGGCGCTCTGTGGGGCTGACCAGGGTGACCCTGGGAACTAAAAGGTAGTTAACCCCACCCAAGTCCCTTAGGGCAGACCCGGGTGGGGGTAACTGTAGTTCGAGGGCAGTCGGCTTGATTGATTATGTTAACGCAGACTCGAACGTGTCGCGACCAAGGTAAAACCGCTTGATTTGCTTGGCATCTGGAGTCTGAGCTGTTCCGATTGACCTATATTGCGCAAGAAAGACTTGTACAATTACGCATAAATCTGAAGACACATTTCAGCACCGTTTGTGTTTGTTATGCCAGGTCGACACACATAATGAACTTTAACAGCAGTCTGGACACGCAGCAAAAGCACACGCGTGATCGCACTTATTTATTCTGAGCGGCCGTCAGCATGCCAATCTATTTTTAGCTGTTTCTCACACTGATAGCGATGTATTTATGGAACGGAGTGGAGTCAGTCAGGTTACTTGATATAAAGACGAAGTGTACCGAACTGGATTGTCTTGTGTCTAAATGAACCATACCTAGACGTGTGTGTAGCGTTTCGTAACCATCTGTTACAGAAGTGTTGAATTAAAACAGTTTCGGCGGTAGTGGGCCTTTAATGCACATCAGTTTATATTGCCTGGCAGACAATTCTGAAAAGTACAGTAGAATCTGTTTTGAGCAACCACCTTCATAAAAGACAATCATGTGCTCTCTCAAGAGACGTCTTTAGATGGGCAAAAAATGTCACCTGCCATTAAAAACCATTATTTAGGTGGCTACAGCCACCTAAATGATGGTCTTTAATGACAGGTGGTCGCTTATCTGGGTGGTCGCTGAAAACACCAACAGGTTCTGCTGTGTTCAGAAAAGGAAGAAAAACTTCAGGACCATCGAGTAATAAGGCAAATGTTCAGATTGACTGAGCTGCCTGCTTACTCGCGCACGACACACGCGACAAGGACATGTGTGTTGGTCTGTAATTTTGGATGTTACGGCCCGCAACTGTAAGACCCAAGATCACAGACACACCCGCATATAATTATGAACATCTTCAATTATTCACTTTTTCCTTGTGACATTACTTTACGCTGCCACACACACACACGTGACCGAATCTTCTACAATGAAGCATTTCAGAACTGCCGCAGACCTGATGAGCTGCGGGAGATGCATCAGCCATGTAAGCTCAAGGGTGGTGCCTGATTAACTTGGCGCCTGGAGGCGCCAAGTTAATCAGGCACCACCCATGCCTCGTGCTATCATGGTCTTAACTGAATTGGAAAAGACGTAGAGATGAAGTGGCGTTACATCAGTTTCGTCTGTCAGAATCGATTTATCTAACGCAGTTGGGAAAAATAAGTGAAAGAGATATAAACCAGCATTATTAGGATTGCGATACAAGCACGTTTCCCACAGTGGTTGTCTCCCTCTATTCGCTGCGCTGATCAGCCGAGCGCAGGAAATCGGCCTGGGAGACAACCAGTGTGCGACTGAGTACCCTTGTGCTACAACACTTCGTCTTTAACGTCCTTACGGCCCTATCATGCCTACGTCGTCTTCATCCTTACGGCCTGAGGATGCGTGGTCATGACAGGCTAGGACATGAAATCCAATCTCCCGGAATTGGCGTTGTAACTGAAAGACATGCATTACAAATGTTAACCCCGTTCACTGCCGAGAGAAATTGAACACGATCCAACTGCAAGAGACCTAGATCCTCATGAGCCCCCGCAGCTGCGGAGGCTCATGAGAGTCTATGCCTCTTGCTAACACCTCTTCAAACAAAGACAGATTTCGGAAACAAAGTATGAAACAACTGGCAGTGAAGGGGTAAACTAAAACCGAAACAAGCAAAGAAAGATGGACATGAAGTAGGAACAACAACACGGTGCCTTCTCAATACAACGCCAGCGATCCATCACTGTGATTCATATGACCGAGACTGATTCGTGTCACTGCCAAAAGCCATAATAATAAAGCCTGGCGATACATCAACCTGAACTACAGCTTGTCAAAAGCAAAACCCACGCCCCAGAGAAATAATAACGCCATTCGCTTCCTAAACAGCCCACGCAGAAACGGTCAGTGTCGCACAATTTGAGGTGGCGAGGGAACAGTTTTGAGAACTGTACAATTGAAAACAACTTAAAAGCAGTGACCGCCAAGCGTTTAAAATGTAATGAAATTAGGTGTGCTGGGCGCCGCAAGTAACTCTTGCGCCTCAAACCGGCCGTATTTCTCTACCCCCCCCCCCCCCCCCCCCGCCCCCCCCCCCCCCCCCCTCTTCGTCAGGAAGATCGAGTCCAACCCATGGTCTAAGGAAGTTTAATATGGAAACACCCACAATACACATGTGTGCACACAAACGGAACCCTGAGATCTTGCTGCAAATGAGAAGGCCCAGGCGGCGTGAGAACCCGTGCGCACCCCCCCCCCCCTCCTCCCCCACACACACCCTCGGCTCAAAGTTCGGAGAGTCTCAGTGCCGCAGCCCATGGCTCCCTGCTAGAGAGAGTCGGCCAATACGGACAAAAGGGCAAGTGAGTTCTCATCTCATAACTTTTCATAGAAGACAATGATGACAAAAACACGAAACACTAAAAATAATGCGCGAAGGCCATCGGGCCGCCGTCCCCCCGCGCCCGTTTAACGGCGGCCGACGTGGCCCGATGGGGCCGGCTATTCTGCTGGTTAATACACCTTCAGAATAGCCTGCCAGGAAAACACAGTTAACGGGTCTGTCCTGTGTGTGTGTGTGTGTGTGTGTGTGTGTGTGTGTGTGTGAGGGCAGTGAAAGGCAGGTGAAGCCTAATGGTAGGACTGCCCTCAGGACAGATTGCACAGCGTAATTTGTGATGCGCAGTAATCCGACAGGTGACATAATGAGTAACCGCAGCGCGTCTAGGTAACGGCGCAGACTTGCAGTATATTGAAAGCTTCCTGTATCATTAATCTCTTCATTGCCGAGTGAGAAAGTAAACACGATCCAACCGCAGGTGCGGGAGCTCATGAAGATCTATGCCTATTGCTGACATCACTTAACCTAAAATCCATAATGCCAAAGCGTGTTTCTGTCTATGTTGAGATTTTCTTTGCATTTGCATCAAAAATTAATAATGTTCGGTAAGATGGACGGCCATGCCTGGCTCTTTGGCGCTGAGTGAGCAAACTTTAGAGACACAGTCTGCGTTCACGGGCAGTGAAGGATTTAATAGATGTTCATCTGTATGCTAACCGGTGAATATGGACATTAAGGTCTCAGTCGTAAGGTTGAGAATCACAGATCAGCACAGTTTAGCGAATGAACTTGAATTTGAATGGAAGGTCGAACACAGCGAAAGCAGCAGAGAAAGTTTGGTGATGAGGCACGCATGAGTAACGGTACAGCACAAATAACATCAGTCATGACCTTATATACATTTTTTTAAAACTGTATAAAAAAAAAAATAAAAAAAAAAAGGGGGGGGGTGGAAAGGGGGGGGGGGGGGACTACATTAGACAAAAAAAAAAAAACACTGGCCAAATCTTGCCGGAACAAGCGCGCCACAAATGTGATGTTAGCTCAGCTTGTGTTATTGTCAACAAACTTGTGTCGCGGAGCTTGGCGGCCTCTCCCACAGTCACATCCGCAGTTGTGTTTGTCTGCCTATGATGTTTTGTGGTCCGACTAATCTGTCCACCAACAATGGCTGACTGTTACTCCGCCTAGTACTTCCCGTTTGCTTTTTGTTCTGCCGAAAGACTCGACAAACCGACCCAACACATGATGACAGAAAGACGCTTCGGACAAGACATGGACAAAAGGGTTTGTCTTGTTGGCCAATGCATGAAAGCAGGCTGAATACGTCGGCCTGTTATAACAACCTTAGGCCAGAACTTCATTTTGACCAGGCCGACGTATTCAGTCTGCTTTCATGCGTTGGAAGCACTGGTCATGCGTGTTTGTCGGTTTCTGTTGTTTTTACATTTTACGCGCCTGGCAGTCGGTTTTTTTTGTGTTTTGTTTTGTTTTAGTTTTATTGACAAGCCCTCCAATGAATGAATGATGAACAGCCTATAGGCCGTTTGACATCGGAGCGCACGTTTTTTTCCCAAATATCTCCGCAAAGAAACACTTTTCTGTATCACTTTAAGAACAAAGATCATTTAGTGTCAATTGACCTAATATGGCATTTTTTTTTAATTTTTTTTTACTGAACTCATGTGATTTGTCGATTTTGCTCTACCGTCGCAAAAAAATTGGTGAAAATACACGAACAAATTATTTTCAATAGCCTAAATAGAGCCCCGGCAGACTTCAATATCGAAATCAGGCATGCAGACGTCATGCCAGTGCACGTGAAATTGATCTTTCTTATGCTGGGCTTAATAAATATATATGGGGCACATTTAGGGATGTAAGATCAGTCATTTTATGAAAACAATCCGAATTTTTACGACTGTACAGCAAAACTGACACTTTGTTTGAGTTTCTTAAAAGTTGGATGGTTGGTTGGTTGTGCATTGCTTAACGTCCCGACAGCAACAAGACTTTCTCAGGACGTGCCTGCACTGCTTGTGAAAAAAAAAAAAAAACTAAACAGAATATTGAATGTATATCGCCAGCTGGTCTAATACGCTAAATAAACCAAAGACCATTTAGCAACACACATCCAATATCAAGAGCTACAGGCAGCGCAGACAGTAGGGAGAGTTTAAAAAAAACTGAGGAAAATACAGGCGAATGGACCAAGGGTAGACAAGCACATCCCCAGAATAGAGAGGAAAACCCACCCTGTGGGGCTGACAAGGGTGACCCTGGGAACTAAAAAGTAGTTAACCCCACCCAAGTCTCCCAGGGCAGACCCGGGTGGGGGTTTCTTAAAAGTAAATCGTATTAGGTCAACTGTCACTGAATGATATGTGTTCTAAGATTGGTATATAAAAGTGCGGGTTCTTTGCGGAAATAAAAACCTTGTTCGCTCCGATATCAAACGACCTATTACACTGTTAAACAGAATACATCAGAACCTGTTTTGCACAAAAAATGGTTTCTCACGAGTAGGACAAAAAGTGTCACATGTCATTAAAGGCCACGATTTAGCCACCTCCACCTCTAGCCATCTAAATGACGGGCACTCTAAAATGGCCGTGGATCTCTAATAAACTTTCATGGCCAATCCGTCATACACAGTTGGTTCACAGCCTATATATCTGGACGTCTCGTTTGGCGAAAGTTATTACATCAGAACCTGTTCTGAGAGCGGCCACCCTTAGTTATTATAACCGAGGGTGGCCGCCCGGCAGAACAGGTTCTGATGTAATAACTTTCGCCAAACGAGACGTCCAGATATAAAGGCTGTGAACCAACTGTGTATGACGGATCGGCCATCAGTGGTGCCAGAGAAGCTTGGCGCCTAGGCGCCAAGCTATTCTGGCAACACCACCCTTGAACTTTCATGGTCAATCAATAGCTCGTTGCCGCTGTGTATAACAGGTTAATAATACATTGCTAACAACGGCCAGACCGCAAAAACTGACACAACCCTTAAAATCAGCTACAGCAGTACTGATTAGCGCAAAAACATAATACATTGCTAACAACGACCAGACCGCAAAAACTGACACAACCCTTAAAATCAGCTACAGCAGTACTGATTAACGCACGCACCGGCAGTCCTGTAATTGACAAGATGTGTTTTCCTAACCTGACCTGACATATGTCAATCAAACGACAGACTATGTCAGCAGTGAACGTAAATATTACGTTGCATGACTCAGTACTACAGCAGCAGGGTTTGACACTTTCAGCTGTCCTGAATTGAAAGCGTCGTCTAATAGAAGAACTATGTTTTCGCTGCAGAAAATGGATCAATACTGAGAACCGAAGACACTAAATATAGAAACAAAATATTTGCATAGTAATTAAAATATGTGCAAGTACTGTCTTTGTACGAGCTCTACTGAGCAAATTCACGACTGGGCCTGATGGCCCAAGTATACTTCTAGTTATTTCCTTTGACGGACTGGCTTCGGCCAATGCGCAAAAGGCCATCGGGCCGACATGGGCTGCCGTTGGTCCGCACACAGCCGTGCAGACACACACAGCCGTGCAGACACACACAGCCGTGCGCGGGCCAACGGCGGCCGACGTGGGCACGATGGCCTTTGCGCACTGGTTTTGCACCTCTACACTGCCTTATTTTTCACAGGTGGTTATCAAGCCAAGGTTGTAACTGGCAGCAACTGATAGTTATAACTTTCCGGGTGGCCGCTAGTCGGCCATATGTGGACCACTTGACTTTTTCGTTTCCATCGCCGTCACTTGGCGAGACGAACTGACAATGATAGCTTACAGGCAGTTTGTGATTAGTTGGCGTGTGGATTGTGCCAGCCGACCCCTGGTGTATCACTGATTTATTTCTATTTTAACCCGCTACATAAAACAGCCGGAACTAAACGAGCAGAACTCTACTGCAAGAGGCCTACTTCCTCATGAGCCCCCGCAGTTGCGAGGGCTCACTGATGCGGATCTGTGCCTCTTGCTGACCCTACTTCGTACCCAAGTTCCCTAAACGTATAAAGGACTTTGGCGTCGAGTTAAAAACAGTTTCGTCAGGGTCTTGTCTATATACAATGAACTCAAAACAACATAAAAATAAAATACCCACATGACCCCGGAAGCGAAACAAATAATGGCTGCCTCTAATGGCAAAAAAAAAAGCTGCCGATCCGGCCACCACCCACTCATCTCCACTAAATGAGGAACAAAACAATAAAAATGTGACCAGCAAGACACTTGGACTTGGAACCCCCGACTACAGGAAATCTTGATAACCTATGTCCCATGCAGACGGACAGTTTTGTTTAAGCCGGCCCTTGACTGCAGACACACAAGCAGACCCCAAATGCAAGAGGCACAGATCTACATGAGATCCCGCAACTGCGGGGGCTCATGTAGATCTATGCCTCTTGCAGACCCCACTTTGTATCAATGTTCCTTGGCGAACGAATGAAGTTCTTCAGTTGACGTTGAGTTAACAAAGATTGATTGATTGTACATTGCTTAACGTCCCGACAGCAACAGGACGTGCCTGCACTGCTTGTGAAAAAAAAACTAAACAGAACATTGAATGTATGTCGCCAGCCGGTCCAATACGTTAAATAAACCAAGACATGGGGCCTAAATAAAGCTAAGACCATTTAGCAACACACATCCAATATCAAGAGCTACCGGCAGCGCAGACAGTAGGGAGAGTTTTAAAAAGGCAAATACAGGTGAATGGACCAATGGTAGACAGAAACATGCCCCACAATAGAGGAGAAAACCCACCCTGTGGGGCTGACCAGGGTGACCCTGGGAACTAAAAAGTAGTTAACCCCACCCAAGTCCCCCAAGGCAGACCCGGGTGGGGCGAGTTAACAAAGAAATATGCGTCTAGATGCAGGGAAGGGGTGGGTGACATCGCTACCTCACCTCACGGTTGTTCGGTTTACAACCCTAGTACTGAAATAACGGTAAACGTGACAAATAACAATAAGAGACAGACACCGAATAAAACAAGTAGTCGTCGGGTTCCTAGGCACAGGCTTGGGTCGAGATACGCGGGCTTTTCTTTTATCAACAGCAACGTATGTAGGCTTATACCGATCCTGATGTACTGTATCAGTCTCTTTGGGTTTTAATCCTTCGGCTGTCCGCCGGTAGCGCTTTTCCTGTAGAAATCATCGCGACACAAAGCGCTACCAACAGCCAAAGGATTAAACTACAAACTACTGGGTCAAGGAACGCACTTTTCAGTTTTTAGTACTGATGTGTATGACATGTCATTGCATATTGTCGATCTATCCTGTACCGCTACAACGGATACTAGTTTTTGGTCGTGCATCAGAGGATATCAATACCGTGTGGTCGTAGGCCTAAATCGATACGCATTGCGAAAATACCGACCTCGACAAAAGCTTGTGGTTTCTAATGCCTCTTCAGTCGTTGACAAGTGTACACCAGACGATCACAACACAATTTCAACAGAAACATTTAACCCATTTAATCCCAATGCTGCATTTGTCCAAATTTGGGACGTGTTACCTAACGACTATGTCACTACCACTTGCAGGAGATGGATCGACCATGATAATTCATGGTTAGTGCCAGATTAGTTTGGCGCCTATTGGCGCCAAGCTAATCTGGCACTACCCATGAGTTATCATGGTCGATCCATCTCCTGCTGTAGTGCGTCGGGGCTAAGTGGGTTAATGTGATGCATGATGGCTTCTTCAGTGTGTCTGTCACTGAAATTCAGCGCTGAAAGCCGCCCCAGATTTTTTTAATGACTAATAAAAGGCTGTCAGCTCTCTGCACCAAGCTGAAACTATTTCCGTGACTTCTAAGCTGAATTGTACAGTATCTTCTGAGCTGGGCACACAGTACAGGCAATGCAAACAGACTAGTGGCGTTGCTGTTGCTGTGAAAGGCCTCCCATTCACTTGGACTTCTGAACTAATGGTGCTTTATTTCGTCTGCCGGCAAGAGACACAGATCCTCATGAGCAGTCGCGAGCTCTCTCTCTCTCTGTCACACACACACACACACAGACACACACACACCACACACACACACAGAGGCAATGCAAACAGACTAGTTGCGTTGCTGTGAAATGCCTCCCATTTACTTCGGACTTTTTAACTCAGTAATGGTACTTTATTTCTTTGCAAGACACTGAGTGATAGCCGATCCTCAGTCGCGGCGACTCATGAAGATCTACGCCTCTTGCACTGCAAACGTATCTATGTGTTCCCTCAGCTGGTGTTCAAACAAAAGAAGCAGGCTGCTGACTTTTGACTAACTGAACTTCAAAGTCTGCTACTGTGCCAAAGCCAATCCCACGTCAACGTGAAGAATATCGCCAAATTTCAACGTCAGTACAACTAGTAGACCGAACACACGAAATCTCCCTCTGTTTCAGGAACACTTACACGTCTTACCAGCAACAAGCATATGTCTTAGTGAGCCAGCACAGCGGCTTGCAGGTACGGAAGATCTCTGTTTCTTGCACCGAGACTGACTAGAAATGGATTGGCGGTGTTCAAGCTCGGGCTGAAGGGTCTATATACGCATTTCTGGTCAAAATTATGGATCGTCTGAATCAGATCAATTTTTCTTTCTGTCCTTGGCCACATGAACTTTAAAATCTGATCGTCTTTAGTCAATTCTCAGATAATTCACTCAAGGCAAAGCGCCCCGCATCGCTAGCTGTGGAAGTGTCCGTCTGCAACGCTATACGACACTTCCGCAGCTATTGATGCGGGATCTCTAGAATGAGTTAACTCATTCACTCCTAATAATGACTTCTGCAACTTCAGGGGTGGGAGGAGGAGGGGGGCGGAGAGGGGGGGGGATGGTGGCGGGGGTGAGTGGCAGGGGGCAGGGTCTATACAGTATCTATCCTTGAAATACCCTGGAAGACAGGTCATCATGATGATAGTCCAGATGACTGACAAGCAAAAGTACACAATGCTTTTTAATGAAGAATACAAACCAAAGAAATGGGCACACATGCATGATGAATTTGCTGATTCGTCTAAGCACTCACACACACAGTGTCACACACACACAGCACTGACTGACTTCTTTTTTAAAAAAAAATGACAGCCCAAGCTGCCATATAGAACCACAAAAGCTTTCCAAGGAATGGAACCAGAGACTGTTCCTTAACTCGTTCACTGCCGAGAAACTTTTGAACACCACACATCTGCAAGAGGTGTAGAGCCTCATGAGCCCCTGCAGTTGTGGGGGTTCATGAGGATCTATGCCTCTTGATGAAACCACTGTGTATTCATATTCTCTGGCGGGCTGGGGCTCTTTGGGATTAGTTTACCAATGATTTCATTTCTAAAAACAATCTGCGTTCAGTGGCAGTGAAGGGGCTAATAGGATTAACCCCTTTGTGCATGGAGCCACCAGTACTGTGAACTGAACAGCACTGGTGACTGAACGCATATGGCGGTTACCGTATGAACTGTCAAGCAACAAAAGTGACACCTCAGCAGTTTTTCCTCCTACTCAGATTTCTAGTTCTACTTTCCAAAAATAAGAGCAACCATTTCCATCACGCACTGTCACTGACATTAGAAAAGACTGAGATTCAGGAGTGACGTTAACAAACACTTGAGGTGCTTCAAACCGAAAGAAACTAAACATAAAATTAAAAGAAGAAATTTATAAAAAAAAAAAGCACACATCATCTCTGACTTTTGATGTCACATATGGGACTAAATCCAATTATAAAGAAAATAACATTTTTAAGATTGTAGTATTCGCTGGTTTTCATGGGCCCACACTCATAGGAAGAAAAGAGCCTGAGAGAGAGAGAGAGAGAGAGAGAGGAGAGAGAGGAGAGAGAGAGAGAGAGAGAGAGAGAGAGAGAATTTAACTTATTTAGCCCCAACGCCCTAGCCCTACAGCAGGAGATAGATCGACCATGATAATTCAAGGGTAGTGCCAGATGAGCTTGGCGCCTGAAGGTCCCAAGCTCGTCTGGCACTACCCTTGAATTATCATGGTTGATCCATCTTCTGACGCTGGCACACAGTCGTTACGTAACACCTCCAAAATTTGGGAAATCCGGCCTTGGGGTTATGATGTGTTAAGTACTGAATAGGATAACTGTGGTGACAAACGCACACTCACCAAATAACTGTGTGTTGGTGCGAGTACGAAGGTACTCCGGTCCCTTGTCCAGTAAACGACTCGGTTTGTTTCGCATTGTGCACGATGTGGCCAGAAGAGCCATTTTTGTGACCTCATTTGACAGGTAGACGTTCAGGTCTATCACGGGCACTTCCTGGGACACTGAACTGAAGTCAAGCCCCGCAAAACTTGAACGGCACAGCGCGGCAGGTCTGATCCACATATGCTATTCTGTCAGTAACTGACCGAGTTGGGAAATTCAGGAAAGCCTCTACATTTTCAGTGGGTGACCTCACAAGACAGGTGACCGTTGTGTCTCAGGTAAATCTGTCTTTAAAAGAAATCCCGGTGATGCCGAACGCGTCAGTCTTTCTTTTTTTTCCCGGGGCCCTTATTTTAAACAATGACGAATAACGCAACTGAAACGAAGCAGTATTCAGGTACTTTGACAACTAAATTGCAAACCTCGGCGGCAGAGCCCGATGCGTGTGTGCCGTTTACAACTTCGCGTAGTTTCCCCGCGTGCGATTATATCGCTGGCCACAGACAGCTGTGGAAAAACCGCTAGGCGCGTAACTCCAAAGTTCAAGTCACAGGTACAAGAAAGGCTCTCACACACTCAGTACACGCAGCACTAGTCCATTAGGAAGAAAAATGAGGGGAGAACAGCTCGGCTCCCTTTGGGCCACCAAAACTGACACGCAAAAGCGTGTTCGCGTTCTGTTGTCATTTGTTGTCTGTGTTGTGTGTCAAATGAAGGGGCTATTTTCGTCTTCAGCAGGTAAGAGTCCGCATGGTCACATGACACACTCATTCAGAGAGGCGGATATGTCCCGAGAGACGTTGACTCAAACCCGAAAGATCAGTACAGCGCGAACGGCATTAAACTGCCAGGAAAAGCAAGCACGTCGTCATTGTTATTCCGACTCAGTAATAGCGGCGCGCTTGCGCTATTTCTTTCCGGTTACTGTGACTGTGACAGGTGACAGGAGAGATCATCAGGTATCTCAAGTTAACCCTTTTGGCCCCAAGGTCCCATTTCTCAAAATTTGGAGGAGTTGCCTAACTACGACTATGAACCAGTTGCATGAGATGGATTGACCATGATCAAGGGTAGTGCCAGATTTGCTTGGCGTCTCAGAAGGCGCCAAGCGCTAGCATTACTGCTTTGAATTATCATGGTCAAGCCATCTCCTGCTGTAGGGATCCGGGGCTAAAAGGGTTAAATAACGGGGCTGTGCGTTTAGACTGCAGACGGTGTACAGTCTGAATGACTGACTGAATGGCTTTAATTATACACGAAATGAACTGTCACCCAGGTGTGACAATTTAAAACCGTAATAAGACGCATGTTTTGACTCGCACCGTAGGTTGTCTCTGTCCATTCACTACCGCAATCAGCTTCAGCGAATCGAGGGAGGCAACTAGTGTGACAGTGCGGGACGGATGATCGAAGGTCACATGCGGACATAGCAGTTTTCTCTATTAAATTATTTTATTATTGTATTATTATTTTGCATTTACCGTAATTGCCTGAAACCGGGCCATGATGAAAAAAGCAAGAATCAAGGTGGATTTAGGTGGGTGTTCCAAGGATGATTCCCCCCCCCCCCCATCCCCACCCCCGGCCTCCAAGAAGAAAAAAATGCTTGGAAAAAAAAGAAAGAATGAGGAAAAGGAGGAGGAATTCAGACTGCCATAATGTGGAAAATAAGTGCTTGTGAAAGTTTTGTACTAATGTCACACGATAAATCGTTTTATTGCGCTGTTTGAAAATTCAACCCTCCAGTACCCACCCCATGTTTACTCCCACCGGCCATGCAGTCCCCCCCCCCCCCCATCCCCCTCCTTAGCCAGCCCCTCCCCCACCCCCCAACAAAACTATATATATATATATATATATATATATATATATATATATATATATATATATATATATATATATATATATATATATATATATATATATATATATATATATATATATATATATAATTTTTCAATAAATTCTGAGAATGCTGTGCTAATGAATGCCATGGAAATCCAGGCTGGTAAGCTGTCCTTTGTGACTGCATCTCTTATTAGATCTTTTGAGCCTTCCACTGAACACCTCAACTACTACATAAGGTAATAGGGACTCCCCAGGCGCCCCGCAACCCGCTGGAGAATATCCAGTCCTCCCCCCGAGAGGGGAGGCTAGTGCATGAATATTCCCAAACAGATCTTGGACCTGCTGGATAGATTTAAGATTTTTGCCGCCGCGGACCGGTTTCGACCCAAGGTGGGTCTCATCAGGTACTGAGGCATACGGCGTAACCTGAAATTGCAAACAACGCATAGGCTTGCATCCCTAAAGCTTTATGGGGTGTTGCAGTGGCATTAGCACAGCATTCTCAGAATTTATTGAAAAATTATGTCCCTTGGAGCTACTCTGATTGAGTGCATTTTTTGGCTTTGGGCGACGCCTTTGTTAAAAGTAAAGAATAATTGTACCACAAAATTGCCTAGGTGTTGCCTTTTCAAAATTAGTCAGTCTTCTTCCACTGCAACACCCCATAAACCGGTCGTAGGCGGCAAAAATCTTAAATCTATCCAGCGTCTATATATTTCATCATATATATAATGAACTAAAATATCATCTAAAAATAAATAAAATAAAATAATCATTTAAACAAGATGGGATGAACCATAACCCACAAAGTCCCTTCTATATGAGAGCTGTCCTCGCTGTCAAGTGTCTCTACCTTTTGTCTTTGACCTGATTCTGATGTTGAATTATCTCCTCTTGAAAAAGTCTCGCAGATCTGCCAGTGAGCTCTATAAGGGGCGCACGCGACACTGGTTGTCAAACGTAATTTGTCATGACGTAAGCTTTAGTTTTTACGTAATTTTATATTTTACGTGATATGAGTTTCACTTTCGCTTCATAGGCTTGAGAAAATGGTGACAAAACTAGAATTTCACGGTACAATTTCAGTCTTGCTATATTAATTTGTGTGAGGAAAGCAGGTTGCACTGACTTATATTTATTAAATGTAGTATCCATGGCAGGTTGACTTTACCTAGCTACATGATATACTAAGTACACGGGTTACTTGCATGCTCTTCTGAAAGCGCGTCGATGTGTGTGTGCGTGTCACAAGTTAGTGCGTGCGTGCGCGCGCGCTCCAAACGGCATCTCCAAGACGCATAGATCCTCATGCGCCTGGAGGGCGCATGAGGATCTATGCCTCCTGGAGATGCGCGCATGTTTGTGTGAGAGAGGGCGAGAGAGAGAAAGAGCACGCGCGCGAGAGAGATTTGCGTCATATTCAGAGTATTGTGTCAATGTCTTCGTGGTGACGGAGCTGCTTCTTTTACATTACCGCCACTGTCTGACTCTTTTCTCCACTGAAAACAACTTTTTTTTTACTGTTTTAAATTTTTATGAAAAGAATTAATTTTTAATGAAGCAGTTGAAAGGGTACAAACGGCTGGCTAACGAACTCATCCACTTCTTTCTCCAATGTGTGGCCTGTGTGTGTGTGTGTGTGTGTGTGTGTGTGTGTGTGTGTGTGTGTGTGTGTGTGTGTGTGTGTGTGTAGTGTGTGTGTGTGTGAGAGAGAGAGCAGAGAGCAGAGAGAGAGAGAGAGAGACGGAGAGTGTGTGTGTGTGTGTGTGTGTGTGTGTGTGTGTGTGTGTGTGTGTGTGTGTGTGTGTGTGTGTGTGTGTGCGGTGCGCGTGCGAGAGGAGTGAGAGAGAGAGAGAGAGAGAGAGAGAGAGAGAGAGAGATGATGAATCTTTATTTATTCAGGATAAAGCTATTAGGCAACTCAATGCCTGTCTTACAAGCTGTCCTGTAAACAAACAACATAACAGGAAAATAAACATAGCATGCAAATAATAACAATCATAATAATAATAAGAAGAAAAACTACGGACAAAAACAAACACAATAGGTGAATCAATGAAAGGGGAAAAAAAAATCGTATTGGAGAAGTAGTAACTGCCACCAACACAAAAGTAAGAGAAATAAATGAGTGCATAGCATTAATATGATACTCAGCTAAGACAGTGTCAAAGAATCAGCAGCATCAAGAGCATATAGCGACACCGACAAGACCAAGGATTATCAGTTTACAAATGTAAGGAGAAAGAGAAAATACTTGACTTTCACGTGTTATCAACAACAATACTCTGATATGTATGAAGTCAGGCTGAATGGAAGTGCGTTCGCAAAGCTCGTTTAAAATGGGTTTTACCTGAACATGATTTAATGTTCAATGGCAATGAGTTCCAGACAAAACTGCCCGAAAATAGAAGGCTTGACTTGTAGAGATCTATCCTGGGTCGGGGTAAATGAAGCAAGCCATGTCTCGTGTGTAGCTGATGCCTAGGGCTGAAGTTAAATAGCGCGCACAGATACTCGGGGACTTGATAATGAAATATTTTGTGCATGAGGACGCATTTGTTAAATTTGAGTTGTTCCTTCAGTGGAAGCAGGCCAAGAGATTTTATCTTTTGGTCTGTGGAAGTAGGGTGTGGAATAATTATTTTAACTGAACGACGATATAGCGAGTTGACTTTTTTAATATGACGTTCGCTGCATTCGTCCCACAAAGAGGACGCATAGTCACAGTGGCTCTTAATGTGCGCGTGAAAAAACAATGTACAGCACTTTGTACTAAGAATATGTCTAAGTTTAGAGAGCAGAAATACATTTCTGGACAAGGTTTTGCACAAACTGTCAATATGCGACGACCAATTGAGCTGGTCGTCAAGTACAACTCCCAGTAGGCGGTGCTTGGATACCTGTTGGATAGGTTTATCACCAAGTGAAAGTATCAAAGGGGCAGGACGTAGCTGATGCTTTTGGCGGGTTGTTATCAACATGCTTTTGGTTTTAGAAGTACTGAGGAGCATGCGATTATGCGTACACCAATCTAACACTTCATCAAGACTTTGCTGGAGGATACAATTGAGCGTCATGAGACGATCGTCTGATGTATGCAGCGTGGAATCGTCAGCAAAGAGTTCGCATTTTACCGTAGGATTTGAGATGGAAAGAGGCAGGTCATTATGAATAAAGAAAATAAAAGAGGCCCTAGGATAGATCCTTGGGGAACACCGTGCCTCACTATACCTTCTTTCGAATACCTTCCGTTCGAGTACACCTTCTGTCGGCGGCAACTTAGGCATCTGGAAAAATACCTTGGGTGAGAGAAAGGTTGAATATAAATGTCAAGGAGTCAGCTGTGTATGGAAGTGACAATTTCAGTACCATGTTATTTATGCCATCCAGGCCACACGATTTACTGGTTAGAGTAGAAATATACTTACCAACTCCAAACACTGTCATAAGAGGTATGGAGAAGGACGCACCTGCTGCAGACTCACAGTGTGTGCGCAGTTTAGCAGAACAACTGTAACTATCACTGCAAGTGGGAAAAGACTGTACAAGGGACTCAGCGATATTTAAAAAATGGGAATTGAAGTCGTCTGGATCCATGCCTAGAGATGTAGCAGCAGGGATGGAACTTTTCCGCTTAGTAAACAAATTGATTGCATTCCAGACACTTCGGGTATCTTTACCCTCTGCGATAACTTTTTCCGCAAGCGTTTTCTGGGCATTTCTAACTAAGGATTTTACAAAATTACGTTGTTTTTTAAAATCTGCAAATTTGTTATGCCGTTTTAAGTCATCTCTTATTTTCATCGCATGAATAATGTCCTTTGACAACCAAGGCGGAAGGGTAGGGTTTTTAATTCGTTTAGTCCTGAGTGGGGCATGTTTATCTAGGACCCAAAGAAACAGCTTGTACCAAAGCGTTAGGGCTTCATTGGGATCATTAGTGTTATAAATAAGGTGAAAGGGCATGTTCGATAGGTCTCGAAGAAAGTCATCAGTGTTGAAATTTTTGTAAGACCTGTAGGTGATAGTAGTGTGTTGTTTGGGGTTTATCACGTTTAACTAAAAGATGAAAACAAGTAGGAAAATGATCACTAATGGCTACATTTGGCACATGGACGTTCTTGACAGCAGATACATTTGTAGTGTAGATGTGGTCAATCAATGTGGCGGATGACAAAGAAACTCGTGTGGGAGACCGAACCATCTGTTGCAGGCCAAATAATGAGGTGGTGTAATTCCACGCCGCATGACCAGTCGTGAGAAGGTCAATATTAAAATCGCCTAGAAGGTGTATGTCTTTGTTGTTACGTAATTGCACCTCATCCATCATGGTAACAAAATCATCATACCATGAAAATGTTGCTGAAGGGGTGCGATAAATAAAACCGATAAGTGTGGGGGAAGATTTATCGCATTTCAATTCAAGGAATAAACTTTCCACGTGACTAGACTCTAAATCCATACGGCGGGTAACGTATTGGCGGATAGAGTTATGAAGGTACACAGCTATACCTGTATGACCAGCAGATGATGCATCTCTACGGAATATAGTATAATTATGAATGGAGATCGAGTCGTCACTAATATGTTCTCTGAGTCTAGACTCCGTAAATCCAAATACATGAAAGGGTTGGGGTTGTGAAAGTAAAACAGTGGCGTCGGGCACTTTGTTGTATAAATGATAGATGTTAAGATGCCCTATTCGTAAATCTTGCTTTTGCAGCGAACACTGGGGTACAGTTGGCCGGGCTACAGGCAGGCATGATGAATGAACACGTTAGCGGAAAAATGTGTACGAAATTCAAATAAGAACAAATGAATGCGTATGAACGCTAACAAAGTTAAACAAAATACAGGAGAAACTACAGAGCTGAAATTTAAGCTCTGTCACTGTCTCTGTAGGCAACGTCACTCCCCACGTCGGGGAAATAAAGTTTTGATACGTTCTGTAGGCAAATGAGTCACTGATAATATACCGTATCTGCGATATAAATACCGGCTCCTTAGCGTCACGTCCCGCGTAGGGGAAATAATGTATCGTGACGTTCTGAAAAGCGATTGAAATGAGACACTGATATTAGACCGTACAAAAAAACGATAAAGACATAGGCTCCTTTGCTATAACAAGAAGAGTCTATTACCTCAGATTTGTCTCTGCAGGCAACGTCACTCCCCACGTCGGGGAAATAAAGTTTTGATACGTTCTGTAGGCAAATGAGTCACTGATAATATACCGTATCTGCGATATAAATACCGGCTCCTTAGCGTCACGTCCCGCGTAGGGGAAATAATGTATCGTGACGTTCTGAAAAGCGAAGGAAATGAGTCACTGATCGTAGACCGTATAATATACGATAAAGACATAGGCTCTTTCGCTATAACAAGAAGAGTCTATTACCTCAGTTTTGAAAGAAAAGGAAAATGCATGAAGATAATGATCGTCACACACTATACACAGAAGCAAATTCGGTGCACGAAATAAATCCAAAAGGCTAATCAATTAATACGCTATAGATTCAATGTCGGACACTAAACAGTTTGCCAGATTGTTAGTTTCAGACGTCAGAAAATGATCACGGTGTGATGCTCCATCTAATGAGTGTGGGCAATATATGAGAGTGAAGGTGGGTGCCACACGGGGTGGCTCCGTCGACTCACAGCAGAGAAGCGAGGGAGACAACACATGGACTGATAAATACGACAATTACACATCATGGTACGCCGCGCAGGTTGTCTCCGTCGATACGCCAGAACGAATCGAGGGAGACAGTGAGCGTGGGTTGAGAATGTCACTGTACTCAGGCAAGGGATGATGAGTAGACCACACTGTTTGTCCCCATCGATCCACCGATGAGAATCGAGGAAGGCAACCAGGGTGGGTTCACACTACAATGCACTCAGACGAGGGTCTCATAGTGCCGCCCCTGATATTCTGGACAGGTGATGTAGGAAACACGCTGCGAGGTCATTGACTGGGGATAATGTGGGGTGGGGAGGAGGGGAACGTTATAGCTGAGTTCAATGGGCAGGTGACCGTTACGGTGCAAGCCTCCTAGAGGCGCCACGGGGGGTCCGTATTGCAGGGGGTCGTCACACAGAGTTGGCCGCAGTCCAGGCTGGTGGGCAAAGCTAGACCGCACAGAGGGCAGGGTTGCACGAGCAGTGGACCTAAGGTTGAAAGCAAGTCGCAAGGCCCCCTCAGTGCTTGGATGGAAATTATCATACTGTCTGTAGAGCAGTTTACGTGGGGCCCCACCACGAGACAGAAACACTGGCACGTTGTGAATGTACAGAGCCCTCGCCCGATCACACGCCGCCATCAGGTTCCTGTTGGAAGGTATGATGGCATTGTTGGCGGGGTGTCGACCAATGAGCAGGCAGGACAGACGACATTTTGACGGCGGCGCATGGAAACTTAATTTTGACTAGTGTGAGGAGTTTGGCCCAGGTGTCCACACTGATCACTTGTCGGCGTTTGCATGTGTTGATGCCGACATGCAGCACGGCTAAAACAATGTGCGGTGCAGGAGGCTGCATGTCGAGCCACGCCATCAATTCAGCAATGGACATCCCCGGCACGCAGATCTTCTGCAGAGGTACAGTCGGTGATATAATCCTGCTACCCACTTCTCGCAAGATTGAATCACCTATTAGCACAGCAGGGACCCCAGGCCAAATCCTCTCTTTGGTCAAGACGTCGGCTGGGAAGGGGTGATCCTGATGTTGACTCTGATTGGGGCGGCACGTGTTGCGTAGCGACCCCGTGCCTGTGTCTTCGGCCTGGTCGTTCTTGTTGCCGTCAACAGAGAGGGCAGCAAAGCGATTGGACACAGGCACGGCGCCGGCGACTACAACGTCACGGTATGAGGCTCGGCCAGTGTTGTGTGCGGGCTGGCTCGGCGAGGGAGTGGAAGGGGTGAGGCCGGAGTTTTCAATGGATAAGGGGGAAGCCATACCAACTGAGCGAATCTTGGCAAGGTTGGTGGCAGGCGGGGAATGGTCCGCGGGAACGGACCGTCGGGGCTGAGATGAGGCTAGGGATGGGCCAGGCTTGGTTGACAACAGAGTGCAACCCGTATGTGTATCTGTAATCTGCTTCGTGGTAGGCGGGGAAGTGATGCGCAGCCTGGAAGTGAAGATTTTGTTGTGGTCACCAAGCTGAGACCTGAGTTTTTTTTGTTTTCAGCCTCCAGTGACTTGACACGACAACTAAGCTGTTCAAGCTGCTGCTGGAAATCGGCCTTGATGTCTCGAATCTCAATCCGGACCAGCTCTCTCACCTCCTTCTGTAAATCATACACTGCACACATGGCCGTGTCGTGCTGAGAGCTGATCGCAGCACCGAGACTATCAACAACACGGCCGAGTTCCGTTAGCTTCTTGGCCGTGTCAGCTTGGAGCCTGGAAGTTGACGGTTGCAAGGCAGAACCGGCGTCGGGGAGAGGGGGGCAACCGCCCGGGCTGTCACAGTGGTAACTGGCCGCAGATGGGGTGGCGTCACAGGAACAGCCACTGTGGTCCAAGCTGGCTGAAGCAACATCGGCACCGCCAGTCACGCTGATTGAGTCTGCACTGTCAGTCATATCAGTGGCGCTGTCTTGGACATGATCGTTATTGGCACTTCCTTCTACCTGCTCAAGACCTACACCGACCGTGTCCGTTGCGCCAGTGTTAGTGAGCTGTGAGCACATAGTGGCGCATGGTGGCAGTGCTCGTTGATCAGGCGATACACCAGACATGCGATAAGTGGGGAGGAGTAGGTTCACGACTGACCTCAGTTTGTCGAATTCCTCTTGCACCCAGTCCACACACGCCTTCCCCTGAACTAGAATTGTGCCCGTGGTATAGTAGATGGAGATTTTCAATAGTTTATTTCCATCTAGCGAGAGATCAAGCACAGATTTAAAAAGCTCAGGAGGAAGGTCAATGGCCAGGGGGTGGTGGAGGGAGAGCGTCTTAGTGTGGTCTCTTTGGAAGTCAGCCCATGTAGAAGAAAGCTCAGGGGGTTTGTATGCAAACTGGTATCGTTCTCTTAAAGCATGCCTCCACACCGGCAAGTTAAGACCATTCGTTTCAAAAGTGATCTGATGCCAGTCTTTTGATTTCTTAACTTTTTCCAAGTCAATGGAGCATTTGGCTTTGATAGATCTCGTGTTAGGGGGCATGGCTAAAGTTTAGTGTCCTTCACTGGAGTGAACTAGTCCGCCAGCTTGCTAACACGAACACACTGGACAGTCATACATGGATGCATTGGCAAGGAGCTGTTAGTGCACTGCAGAAATGGTACCACAGTGCAAGGAAGTAGTAATATGCCAGTATGATACCAGTGCGATATAGGGATAGAGGTTTTCTTGCCAGCGGGAGGCAAGTGATCGACGTCAGCGTTCATGTTCCAAGTGACGCACTGGGTACTCAAGCTCCATATGACGCGTCAGCCGCTCTAGTTCCAAAGAACGCGTGACGCAAAAGTGTACACAATCATTGAATCAATGTTATCAATGCCAAAAGTAAATTTTCAGTTTGTTGACAAAGAATTTTGAAATAATGATTACACGCTCACCTGGAAAAAGCAGAGCTAAGTCAGAAGAATCACGAACACACACAAAGTCAAGTCAGGAAACCCAACAGACCCGTTGAAGTACTCCGATGTTGGGCAGAGACGAATACCGCGGAATGAAAAACGGTATCAGGAGGATCACCGACCAACTCGAAGTAACAGTTCCTGAAGGAACGTGAGTTTTTCCAAGCAAGCAAGCAAACAAGCACTGATGAAAACACTCACAACAATTAATCCAGGAATTCGAAAACACACTTGGTGCAGTGATGCACTCAAGGTGAGTGTAGGTTAACGAACGTTCTGGAACATAAATAACTTTTCAAGTGCTCACAGCGATCGCTCAGGATTATTTATCACAAAAATAGAAATCCACTATTGCACACATGCACACAGCGCACTTCAAGAAGTTAAATCCAGATGCATATAAGAAATACACATTCCCAGTGGAGGTTTGAAAGAAGTATCCTGGACAGTGTAACCCCGGTGGCGCAGAGCAGAGAGAGAGAGAGAGAGAGAGAGAGAGAGAGAGAGAGAGAGAGAGAGAGAGAGAGAGAGAGAGAGAGAGAGAGAGAGAATTACGTCATATTTAGAGTTACTTACTTACTTAAGCCTGTCACCCCTACCCGGGTATAGGCCGTCGACGAGAGACCTCCAGCAACCCCCGTCCTGTGCTTCTCCTTCGATTCCACTCCAGGTGGCCCCCAGTCTCCCGATGTCTGCCTGGAGGCCTCGACGCCAGGAGTCTCTCGGCCCACCTCTTTTCCTCTTTCCCTGGGGGTTCCATGACAATGCCTGCCTAGTGATACTGGACATATTTAGAGTATTATGTCAATATCTGCGTGGTGACGGAGTTGCCTCTTCAGCGGTTTACGTCACCGCCGCTGTCTAACTTTCTATAGAAGTCCTTTTTTTTTTTTTTTTTTTTTTTTTTTTTTTTTTTTTTTTTACTGTTTTAAATCTTGTCTGAAAAGAATTAATTTTTACTAAAACTAAAAGTTGAAAGGATACAACGTTGGCTAACTAACTCATCCAATGTCTTTCTCCAAACTAATCAATCCAGACCAAAAAGGTGACTGCCAAGCGTGTAATATGCAAAGAAGTACCCAACGGAGAAAGAAACACGCTTAGAAAAGACGGGTACAACACAATTTATTAATATTTCGGGTAAGTACCCTTTGTCAAAATAGACAAACAAACAAACAGAGAGATTAGCCGCTACTTATCTTCATTGGCAGAAGGAATGTCGCAACGTCACCTCCTTCAGTTGCCACATTCCTTCTGCCAATGAAGATAAGTAGCGGCTAATCTCTCTGTTTGTTTGTTTGTCTATTTTGACAAAGGGTATTTACCCGAAATATTAATAAATTGTGTTGTACCCGTCTTTTCTAAGCGTGTTTCTTTCTCCGTTGGGTACTTCTTTTCTCCAAACTAGATATCCAAAATTTCAAGTAAAGTTGATTTGACAAAACTGAGTTACGGAGTCTAATCCGGCTGAGTCAACCCCCCGCGGACGACTTCCTAGCGGGTTGCGACTGATTATGTCTTCAGACATTCAATTACCGTCTAATATGCCCGGAGGCTCTCTTAGCCACGCCTTTACTAAGTATTTCGCCAAGTTTCAAGCTTGTGTGTACGGAAATGTCGGACTGAGATTCTCTTGCGGTTTCATTACATACATACGCACACACATACAACTAGTACACGGCGGCATCACAGTAATACTGACGGCGCTTCGCGCCAAGCAGCGAGGCCGTTAGCGTAACTAGACTGACACTTACCACGTAATCATTTTATCTTGTTACTTCAATTGTGAGATGTTTAGGTCTGCCCGCCCGGCTTTGACATCAGTCCGGCATGGATATGCCGCTATATAACTCGCCGCCCCATCGGCGACCCGTCAGTCCCGCCTGAGTCCCTTCAGTCTATAAGTACTGAGAAGAGACTTCATGAAAGTAATCAGAATAATTGCAGCCGAGGAACTACTTGGCACTGAAACAGCCCCGTCAAGAAAAAATGACTGAGATGTCTTCCTTCTCCCCCCCCCCCCCCCTCATCTCTCCCTCCCTCCCACCCCTCCTCCTTATCCCCGGTCAGGTAATTATCCGCCCCTAACTGCACTGGAAAACCTCCTACGCACTGCTTTTACTTACTCTAGTAGTGCCCTGGGAGAGGCTAGAAATCAACAACCTTGACCTAAAAAATACGGCTACCTTGAACCTTGACCCGATAAGTCCACATGATTTCACAAGCAACTTGCAGTCGTGTCCTTTCGAGAGCCGCGTTTTCTTCGTCTGTCAACTTAGTGTACAGACCCGCAGCCATGCCGCTCAAGTTCGCTGCAAACATTTCCATGATGTTTCAAGAGATTCCGACGCTAGTTGAACGCTACAAGGCTGCAAAAGATGCCGGCTTTCAGTTTGTTGAGTGCACCTTCCCTTACAATGAGAACGCAGACGACCTGAGCAAAGCGCGCACAGATGCAGGCCTTGACCATGTTCTGATCAACGCTTATCCAGGTACATTAGGTTTACACATGTTCGGTTTTCCTGCAGCTCAGTGTATATTACGCTGTTACGTGTTATCGGTGGTTTTGTTTGTTTGGTAATCGGGATAGATACCGATGGAGATCAAAAGGTTGAACACGGACCGATCAGCGACTATTGTATAGTTTCACTATTATAAAGTACCTGTCTTGGACCTGTAGAAGTACAGTAGGGATAAGAGGAACAGACGTAACCCATTTAACCCCACGGCCGCATTTAACAAACTTTGGATGCGTCAATCAACGACTACGTACCAGTTGCAGTTTTCTTCTTCTTTCTGCACGGTCCCCCAGTACCGTGGCAGAATAATAAACTCTTTGGTGGTGAAATAAGCAATCCAGACCAAAAAGGTGACTGCCAAGCGTGTAATATGCAAAGAAGTACCCAACGGAGAAAGAAACAATTGTACCCGTCTTTTCTAAGCGTGTTTATTTCTTCGTTGGGTACTTCTTTGGTGGTGGCCACATAACAGATAAAACAAACAAAACAAACAGGATCAACCATGATAATTCAAAGCTAGTGCCAGATTAGTTTGGCACCTTGAATTTTCATGGTCGATCCATCACCTTGGGGCTAAATGAGTTAAAGCGGTTTGCTTGTGGGTTAACCCATTTAGCCCTCAGTCCCTACAGCAGGGGATGGAGTGACCATGATAATTTAAGGGTAGTGCCAGATTAGCTTGGTGCCTGAAGGCGCCAAGCATGGTCGACCCATCCGATGCAACTGGTACATAGTCATTAGGCAACACCTCCAAAATTTGAGAAATAGGACCTTGGGGCTAAAAGGGTTAAACAGGGATCTCCCTCCCAGCACCTATACCTCCCAACGTTGCCACCTGTCCCCCCCCCCCCTCTCTCACCTCTTTCCCCCGCATCTCCTCCCATCTCCCCCTCTCCGTAGCACAAGAGCCCTGTCAACTGACCTGTAATGCAGTCATAATTATGAACTTATTTTTTTATATGCCAGAACTGAAACTTTTAATTGAAAACATCCCATGTGCTGGTAGCTATGTCTTGAATGTTTACGCCTTTTCTGCTTGCAGGGGATATGGCCAAAGGAGACCTGGGAATATCAGCGTTACCAGACAGAGTCAGCGAGTTCCGAGAAAAGCTAGAGTTATCCATCCAGTACGCTAAAGCGCTTAACTGTCAAAGGTACGCACACATTCATTTTTCTTGTCCGGTGAAAACCCTTTAGTGCTGGGACACAGTGAACTTCACAGTTGCAAGAGGCATAGATCCTCATGAGCCTCCACATGTGGGGGCTCATAAGGATCTCTTGCTGACCTTATTTATAAGCAGATGGAGGGGCTCATGCAAATCTGTGTCTCTCGCAGATAGACAGGGCTTTTTTTTTTGCTGCTGAGAGACTGTTTGGTTTTGGCTGTTGGTTGCACTTTTTGTCGCGATGATTTCTTTAGTAATCATTGCGACAAAAAGCGCAACCAACAGCCAAAGGGTTAATGAGTTTCTTCCGCAACACATAATAAATGTCTGTGACAAGTACGATACTATACTATATTTTTTGTTTGTGTGTGTTTGAGCTTATTTGGATTTTTTAGTTGCCGTTACTCTTTCATTTGAGTTCTTGTTTTGAACAGAATGCATGTGATGGCAGGCAAGAAGCCGCCCAAAGCAGACGCGTCTGTCATTAAGAAGATGGAGGACACGTACATTGATAACTTGAAATATGCCGCTGACAGACTGAAACAGGTTGGTTTAGCTTAATATAATCTGGATACAGTGTTTGCAAAAATGCCATTCGATGTTAAAATCGGTCCTGACAAAACATGTTTATGTCATGTCAATATTTTTCTTTAATTTTTCATGGTCACACTCTGGTCATGTCTCTTATTGTCATCCTTTTCTCTGTTTGTGTTGCAGGAAGGGATCCTTGCTGTAATTGAAGCTGTTAATTGCCGACTATCGGCACCTGACTATTTCATGTCACACCCACACCAGGGTACGTAGGAGAAGATTCAGGTGATATCTTGCGACCTGCAAACCAAGGGAGCTAATTTTGCATCTACAAATCTTGTACCATTTGTTTTCTTTAGTTTGGGTTTGAGTTTTATAAATGTAATAGATTATAGCATCACCTGTTAGGAGTAACACCCATGTGAGAGATCACGTGTCATTAAAGACCATCATTTAAATGTAGTTGGTTGTAGCCACCTAAATGGTGGTATTTAATGACAGGTGACATTTTTTGCCCTTCAAGACTTGACTTGAAAGAGCACCACTTTTTTAAGAACACTTTTTTTCTTGCAAAAATAGGTGGTTGCTGAAAACAGATCTTACTTTAATAAAGTATCCAATATTTGTCAGAATTAGGTAAAAAAATATGCAGTGTTTAAACAATTGGTGGATTCAGCCAGTCTGCTCCATCTACAAGGAACCATGTATTGTGAGCGCCTGCAGTCTTAGGGACACGGAAAGCATCTACTTGGCAAGGTGTTAGACTGTTATGAGGAAGCATGTCCCAATGATCTAGCAGAAGGTGTATTGTATGCTGCTTGGACATCCTCACTGTCAGGAGGCACTACACAGTGTCTTTGGCCTGATTCTTATTTTGGAATAATGCCGCTTTTGTGCACTGTACTCGTATAAAAAGGATAACAAGTTGGCCAACTTATTCTCTTTCTGTTCAGGTTCAGTAATATTAACGCTTTCATCCCTGACGCACTACAGCAGGAGATGGGTCGACCATGATAATTCAAGGGTAGTGCCAGATTAGCTGGCGCCTGTCGGCACCAAGCTAAAGCTAATTCAGCACTACCCTTGAATTATCACGGTTGATGCAGCTCCTGCAATAGATGCATAGTCGTTAGATGACGCCTCCAAAATTTGGAAAATACGGGTCAGGCTGAATGGGTTAATCCTTTGGCTGTTGGTAGTGCTTTTTGTTGCGATGATTCCTATGAATTGGCTGTCGGTAGCACTTTTTTGTTGAGGTGATTCCTACAGGAATTACCACAACAAATGGTGTTATCAACAGCCAAAGGGTTAAAGTGCATATTTTATTTACAGCATTGGATATTGTGAAGCGGATCAACCATCCAAATTTGAAAATTCAGTTTGTAAGTACTATGAGTTTACTTTTTATTTGTGAATTTCTTTTTTAATTTTTCAAAAATATTACCCATGACTTCACGCTTATAATTGTATATACTGGTATATATTCTATTTAATTTGAGAGGAGTGGGGGACGAGGTGGGGGGGGGGGGGGGGGGGGGGGGAGAATGCAGATGCAACAATAGCCCCCAAAGTTTTTCAGCACATTATTTGTTTAAAAAATCTCTAAAATTTAGTGTTTTTAATTCATTTGATTTTGCTGTTTGCCTGTATACAGCGCGTCTGAAATGATTAGCATGATTAACTGATTGACACCAAATTATTTTGACTGCATGCCTTAACCTTTACATTCTGATACACTATTGCAAGAAATACATTTGACTATGATAGTTTAAGGGTGGTTCCAGAATAGCTTGGCACCAAGCTATTTTGGCACCACCCTTGAGCTAAAATGCTTGATTTATCTCCTGATCTGCAATGTAGCCTTTGTGGGACAATAACCAAGTGAGAATGTTTTGGGCGAGTGGTGGTCGGTCCGTCGTCCGTCCGCCGTCGTCCATGGTAAACTTTAACGTTGGCATTTTCTCAGAGAGTATTCAAGCCACATTCTTCAAACTTGGCCCAAGGATACTTTGTGGCAAGACCTTTCTAAATATACCAATTTGAGTGACCTCTCACAAAGGTCAATGTCACAGGGGGGATCAGGAAATAGGTAAAAAATAGCTATAGTTTGACATAATTTATATTTTCTCAAATACTACTCACAACTTCAAACCCAAACTTGGTACAAAGATACCTGATGGTAAGACCTTTCTATACGTACTACTTTGGTTGATCCCTCGGAAAGGTCAAAGGTCACGAGCTCAGGAAATAGGGGAAAAAATAGCCATATTTTGACAAAAGATGTTTTTTCTCAAATACTATTCACAACTTCAAACCCAAACTTGGTACAGAGATACCTGATAGTAAGACCTATCTATGCATACTAATTTGGATGACCCCTCAGAAAGGTCAAGGGTCACAAGGGCTCAGGAAATAGGTCTGAAATGGCCATATTTTGACAAAAGATGTTTTTTTCTCAAATGCTATTCATAACTTTAAACCCAAATTTGGTACAGAGATACCTGATGGTAAGACCTATCTATGCATACTAATTTGGATGACCCCTTGAAAGTTCAAGGGTCACAAGAGGCTGGCAAATGTGTGTAAAATGCTGATGTTTGATAAAATTGTAGGCATTCCCAAATTTTTGCAAATTTTTCAACTAAGTTTGGTACAAAGATAGCTGATGATAAGACCTTCCTATGCATACTAATTTAGTCGACTCGTCACAAAGGTCAAGGGTCTCGGGGGGGGGGGGGGGTGGGGGGGGGGGGGTTGACAGATGTGTGAAAAATGCTTACATTTTCAGAAAAACATGGATTTTCCTGCTGCAGAAGCCAGCCCTTGTCACAAAGGTCACACATGTAAATCGGTCATACACGTGAGCCATAATGGCTTTGCCTTTCTTGTTTTTTTTAATAAATCATCCTCAAAATGTAATAGGTTAATGCATTGTTTTATTTTCTTCAGGACTTCTTCCATTGTCAAATAATGGATGGCAACCTCACTCAAAACCTGAAAGAGCAGCTTTCATATATTGGTAAGCAGTAATTTGTTGTTTAAGTGTTTGTTTTCAATGACAAGACTATGACTCATTGGACATCTTTGTGCTGGTCTGTGAATTTTTTACCTTACGGCTTGAAACCATAATGTCAAAAATTACAGACCAGCAAATATACACACACAAAAATGTTTACTCTTCAGGTCACGTGCAGATTTCTCAAGTGCCGGACAGGGGGGAACCAGATGCCAAGGGAGAGATTTGTTTTCCCTATGTTTTTCGGCTGCTGGAGGACGTCGGCTATGATGGTTACATCGGACTGGAGTACAAGCCTAGAGGTGAGAGAATAGGGAAATAAAGATTCATACCACACACCTCCCATTTCAACCCTCTGTGTGTTGGTACTGTCAAACCTGTAAAAGCGACTTCCCACGAGCCTATAAAGAAAGTGGACACCTCACACAGGTGGTCTCCTTAACATGTGGTTATTAAACTCCTTGGCTGTCAGTAGCAAGATGGGTGGTCACCTTTCACAGATGATCGCCTTGGCAGATTTGACAGGAGCACTTTTTGTTGGGATGATTCCTGTACTTTGGCTGTAGATTGCGGTTTTTGTCATGTTGATTCCTAAAGGAATCACCTCAACAGAAAGCACTACTGACAGCCAAAGGGTAATTACACTGACCTCTTGACCCCAAGTCCCTACAGCAGGAGATGGATTGACCATGATAATTAAAGGGTAGTGCCAGATTTGTTTGACGCCTGAAGGCACCAAGCAATCTGTCACTACCCTTGAATTATCATGGTCAGTCAATCTCCTGCAACTGGTACATAGTCGTTAGGCAACACCTCCAAAATTTGAGAAATGGGACCTTGGGACTAAACGGGTTAAGATCAAAATCCCAAAATCTGAGCATACTCCACTGGAGACAACAGTTCACAAGACAGATCGAATCTTGATAGTTCAAGGATGGTGCCATCCTTTTCAGATCGAACTCCTCTACAATGCATCAACACTTTTGACACACTGTGTCTCTCATACAATGTACCCACATACTTCCTAACATGGTCTTTTATACTATTACAGATTTCCAGAACAATCCAGCAAATTCTCCCAAAACAACCAATCAGAAAAGAAAAACATAACCAAAACTCATTAATTTTCATTAAAAAAGAACTCTCTAGAAGTTACTACAAATTTCCACTACCCTCTAAGCGCCTTCGATACAATGTTACGAAATGTATCCGACAACTTTGACATCATATATGAGGTCACTATAGAACCCTGCTCGAACCTTCCAGTCTGAGCTAGGTAGAACTTTACAACATTGTAGCGAAACTACGCGTCGCAACAAAAATCGATCACAATTTTCTGTGCAAAAGAAAATGAATCCTACTAAAAAGGTACGTTATTTTTATCGAAAATAACTCAAATGAATATCAGATCTTTCCTATTATGAGCGACTTAGCTGACTGCTGCTGCCGCTAGGTGGCGTAAACACAGTAGGGGCTAAACCCGACATTCTCAGTGTTTTAGTTGATCCCTGTCCGTGCACATTATCTTTGGTCCTTGCGACAAACTGCATGCCATGCGTATGTCGTTTTTCTGTTTACAGGCTTTTGTTTTCATCTGGTACATCGCATAGTAGGATTAGTTAATGTGGTTTACTGCGCTTAGCGTGTCCAGATTCTATGTCATCCAATCGGGTACCGAGTTTAGGAGAGATATACTTGCGGCCTGTAGTGTAGTGCAAATACTGAATCCTATGCACGCAAACAGCTATCACCTAAGACCCCGTGAATAGTGACTTTTCCCCTTATAAGAGCAGCGACACCACACGGCAGCAGGAGAAGACAATTTCATCTAAGTCGAACATCAGCACACACATGCTCAAAGAATAACACAACCACAAACATAATATTTTATTTGTATGTTTTTTTGTTCCACAGGCAGTACATTAAAAGGACTGAAATGGATGAAGGAGCTTGGATACTGATGCAACAGTACTGACTGGCAACACTGGCAAATTAACCCTTTGGCTGTAGGTAGCACTTTTTGTCAAGGTGATTCCTCTAGGAATCGCCTTGACAAATATCGCTACCATCAGCCACAGGGTTTATTATCAAATTAATTATCTGATCAGGTGGTGGTCTCAATGCTGCTTTGTGGGCAGAGATGAAGTGGGTAGAAACAGAGAAATGGGGGGTGGGGAGCAAGTGGGGGAGATTACAGGGGGGGGGGGGGGGGGGGGGGGGCACGAAAATGGAAAGGAGAGGAAGAGTATGCTAGTATGCTTGGAATGCCAATATTCAGTTTTTGAAAGGGCGTAATCCTCAGGTCGAAATATTGATCCAGAAAACTTTTGAAAAATGCTAACATTTGTTATTTTGAACTTTCAGCTTTTCCAAACCCTCAATTTTCATACATGAATACTTGTATGATTTATGATTTTTTTTTAATGTAATAACAATCCAGTCAGCACAAAGCCCTCAGTATGATGTTAGGTGCATTTGACCCGCGCACAGCTGTGGGCCAACAGCGCCTGACATTGGCCAGTTGATTTTGTGTTGACTGGGAAAGACTACAGGTTACAGGCATTCTCAATCATGGTAATTATCTCATGGAGGTGACTCACAGAAAAAGTAGGTGGAAGGCTGTACAAATGACAGTGTAAATGTGTACTTGTCTGTGGATTTGGATGTTATGGCCCAGAGCCCTAAGGTTTGATATCACAGAGCAGAACACAGTGACACAACTTGTAAGATAACACCCAAGGTCGGAATCCCCAAATTTGGGAGGAGTTGTCTGAAGGAGACAGATCAACGATGATAGTTCAAGGTTGTGCCAGAGTAGCTTGTTGATTGTGGGTGCCATGCTATTCTGGCACCACCCTTGAACTATCATGGTCGATCCATATCTTGCTAAATGAGTTAATGACTGATGTAGGTGATAGTGTGTGTATGTGTGTTTGCATGTGCAAAAATGTAAAAGGTGTGCAAACGTGATCAATATTTATTTCATTTGGCAGGAGAATGGACTTGATTGCAATAAAAGAAATTGTGTGTATTTTATTTTCTCAGTGTGGTTCTCTGTGTCGGTGCATTTGTTTTTTTTAAAAAGTAATCAATCTTGCTGAACTCTCCTGGTGTCGTGCAGCAGGGTGGAGGATTGCATATTTTGCCGTTTTTCCCCACTATGTAGGTGGCCACACTCAGACTTCATATGATTTTAGGCTGCCTGTGTGGATACTTTTACTTACCCTACCATTTAGGAGGCCATGCGTCATCTTTAGAGGAATTTAAAAAAAAATTGCTAGTTGTTTCACTGGGAGCTTACCTCGCCTGAAGATAATCCCCACATAAAATTGCTATAACAACAGCTGCTGTAGTCTCACTGATTTGGGCTGATGACGGCAGTCTTTGCCAAAGGTAGGTTCTCTATCTAGTGACGAGGGAAGATTTAAAAAAAAATCATACTCCGCAGGAATGGTGGGGTTGAGGGGCTTTTATGTGGACAGTTATAGGAAATCCAGACCCAGACTGACTGCCAAGCATGTAGAATACAAAGAAACCACCACCTTAACCCATTACATACTGAGGCTGAGTTGGTATACCTCGCTCTGTACCTAGGTTAAACACACCAGCGGCGCCATTGTTGCTATTTTCGCACCTGACCGGTCGCTCAGACCGGTCATGTCCACTAGAACTGCGTGCGCAGGTAGGCTTCTGCAATTGTAGTGTGGTCTCATACATTCACACGGAAGATTGTGATCGCAGTAAAAAAACGGTTCGTTTCCGGTTTTACTTTTAGCGCCTCTTACCTCCCCTAACACACCAGTTTTGTGTAGAGATGGTGGAGGCTTGTGTCACTCCCCACGCCCCTGAATCAAGTCCATTGTACTTGTAGTGCTTCAACTATGACAGTGCTTTCTGCTGCAAAGCAATACAGATGTCGCAAAATCACCATCATTGAGGAAAAAAACTATTTTTCAAATCTGCAAAATCGCGTAATGTTTTGTGGTGCTAGCATAAGGATGCATTATTGCCGGATTGCAAATGGGAAATGTTTTATTCTTTATTCATCTTATTTTGTAGCAATCAAACGACGGTCACATGATTCTTTCTCCGAGATTGCTCATTACAGGTGCAGAAAGCACGCGCTGTAAACCGATCTGGTGCACATGACCAGTCCGAGCAACCTGTCCTGTGCGAAAATAGCAACAATGGCGCAACTGGTGCGTTTAACCTAGGCACAGGGCGAGGTATACCAACTCGGCCATACTGAGGAGGAAATTATCAGATATCTTTTGAGGTCTACGTCACAGTTCTGGAAATAGATTGACCATGATAGTTCAAGGATGGTGATGAAATAGCTTGGTGCCTACAGAACTATCATGGTTGATTGACATCCTGTCGTAGCATATCCAGGCTTTGTGGATTACCCCAAAAATTACAACACATTTGTGTTGTGCCAGACTATACCGGTTCCCTGCCACCACAGGGGGAGAAAGCTGAAGTTATGGTAAGATATTCATGCCCCTGACTCGGAGTGTCAAATATTTGTCAAAACTTTAGTTTCCTCCCTGTGTGTCACAAATGAAAATTTTATTTGGGTTTGGAGAAGGTATACATATGGTCATATATAGAGAGCAATATTTGAAAGTTGGGCCCACGAATGGGCTGGACCAACTACAGATGTCAAATCAAGGACCTTTCGTTCACTGGGCTGCTATTTCAAAGTTTATACAGTAGAACCTGCTTTGAACACCACCTTTTTGCAAGAAAGTTGTCATAAAGACAGGCGCTCTCTCATAAGGTGGTCGCTCAAAAAGGCTTTGCTGTACCAGAGGTTTGTGCTATCTGTTTCTTTTGCCATGTTAACCATTCTTATTCTTATGGAAAGCGTTCAACTTCATCACACTGGAGTTAAAAGTTACTGGCCAATGCTCGGCAAGATGCCGAGGGTGAACTTTTTACACAGGCGAGATGGCTTATGGCCGAATTACAACATGGGGAGTTGACTGACTCGCTTGAAAAGAGACCAATCAAATTAGGGGTCATGAGGTCACCGGTATCACGGAACGCGCACACAGTGTGACCGCACTTAAGGGCCAAAGCTTACACTGCCCTGTGTTTCTGGCACTCGCCACTGACCTGGCGTACAGCCGGCATATTTGCTACGAGAAATTTATCAATCTTCATAAAGATGCAGAGCATTATTTACGTTGCCATTGCAGCGTTTGTCGTACTTGTCGGCTGGATACGCACGCGAGGTCTGGAATATGTCATCATCAACTATCGCTGGGTGTTCGTCTGCCTTTTTCTGCTGCCCATTTCCGTGGTCTATGACATCTTCATGTACGTGAGACACCTTGTGGTCTTCAGGCTCAACTCGGCGCCCAAACAACACGATAAACGTGTTAAGGGAGTGCAGGAGCAGGTGCGTAGTTAGAGTGCGATGTAGATCTAAAAAGAAGGATAAATTCCCATGATCTCTTGCCGGCTGTAGGCCGGGGCTCTTGATGCCTTTTGCAGATTGAGGTGTTTGGAAGAATCCACTGGATGCGTAAATATAGTGCATTTTCTGACCTGCCTTTGATTTATATATGATATCCATGGTTACAGCTGCTAGCCAGTAAAAATTTCAGTGACATTGCATGAGATACAATACAATACAATAATACTTTATTAATCCCTCATGGGGAAATTCGTTGTCTGCCCATACAACACATGGCATCATCATTCACTCATTAAAATAATTAAATAACCCATAACTCTCAATTAAAGAGATGAACTGTAACAGACGTATTATTTCCTTTGTAACACTCTTGGCATCAGAAACACTTACGGTGGATTCCCCCTGTGCTTCTGGTGTCGGCAATGTTGCAGTGAACTACTGAAAGGGCTAGAACTAAAGAATGTTGACAGACACTATCTACTGATATTACTATTGAAGAGGGTAACAGCCTGAGGGACAAGAGTTGGCATAATGTGATGTACTACTTTTGGGTACTCAAAGTCTGCCACTCCGATACGTCTGCTGTCAAATTCATATCGAAGTGGATGTGTTTTGTCATCAAGAATGTCAGCCAGTTTGTTCATAATCCGTCTGTTGTACAGTGCGTCCAAAGTATCCTGGGCCCTACCAATCACCCCGCCCCCTTTCCAGATTACTTTGTTAAGACGATCTTGATCTCTTTTACATAAATTTCCACCCCAGCACGTCAGTCCAAAAGTTAGAACGCTAACAATACTGGAGCAGTAAAACATCTGTAAAATCTGAGTGCTTACATTAAATGATCTGAGCTTTCACAAACATGCGGTTTTTTTCACAATAGCATTTATGTTTTGTTTCCAGTTGAGCACGTTGTCAAAAAGAATACCTAAATACTTGTAGGACTCTACACAATCTTTGTTCCCTTGATGACAACAGGATCGGGATGATGTTTGTTTTTCCTGAAATCTATGACCATCTCTTTTGTTTTGCCAGCATGTAATTCAAGATAGTTTCTATCGCACCACTCTACAAAGTCGTCAATCTCCTGTCGATAGTGTCCGTCGTCCTCATCTGTAATCTGACCTGTCAGTGCCGTGTCGTCGGCGTATTTGTCTATGACACAGTCGTCATGAGTGCCTCTACAGTCCGCTGTGTACAAAGAAAGCAAAAAAGGCGACAGGACAGTCCCCTGTGGTGCACCGGTGTTGGTAAAAAGTACATTTGAGATTAGATCTGAACTAATTCTGACATACTGTGGCTACAGGGTTCACAATATGTCAGTTGTAGACAGATTGCCATGAAGACTGAGGGAATTTCTGCCTCGTGTAAATACATTGGATCCTTTTAAAGTGGATATTTGCAAAGAGACAACATTGATTAGAAAAAGAAAGGAGAGTTGTAATATCTTTGTTTGCATGCTTTACAAATTTAGATCATCAGACATGTTACACTATCGGGGTATCTGGCGTTCATTCCTTACATAATCTATGAAGTTATGGAAGTTTTGTAGATGTGTACCGCTAGCATCAGCACTTGGCATGAAAGCATCTTTCACACATAAACAAATGCGCACCCACATGTCAGTATGTCCAGGCACACTCACGCATCTTACTGACACACATATCGCAGACCTCGCCTATACCTGCATGTTTTCTTTAGTACAGCATATGAGGAATGGTCTGACACACTAGAGAAGGAGCTGGATTGACCATGATAATTCAAGGGTAGTGCCAAATTGGCACCAAGCTAATCTGGCACTACCCTTGAATTACCTTTGAATTATCATGGTTGAATTATGATTGAATACCTTTGAATTACCGTGGTTGATCCATCTTCTGCAACCGGTACATATATTCATTAGGTGAAGCCTCCAAATTTTGGGAAATGCAGCTGTGGGACTGCCTTAACCCTTGTAGCCCCAAGGTCCCATTTATCAAATTTTGGAGGTGTTGCCTAACGACTACGCACCAGTTGTAGGAGATGGATTGATCATGATAATTCAAGGGTAGTGCCAGATGAGCTTGGCACCTGAAGATGCCAAGCTCAGTGGCACTACCCTTGAATTATGATCAATCCATCTCCTGCTGCAGGGTCCCAGGGCTAAAAGGGTTAAACCAGGTAGGCATTTTGATGTGGTGCAACTGGCCTTTAAATTTATCCAAAACATTTTTTTGCTGGTCTGTGTCTAGGCCATATGTCTTAAATCACAGACCATCCCACCAACAGGAATCACGTCAACCAAACATGCTACCAACAGTCAAAGGGTTAAATACCGTTACATGTAAATCTGTAAACAAATTTTAGCACCATTTCAGGGTTCATTCTAAAAATTTACGCGCATGGGTCTTTGACCCAAACGGAGGGGGGGGGGGGGGGGGGGGGAGGAGGTTGAACAAGCGTGTATGTTGGCACCTTCTCTCCAGCAGCAGAAAGATCAACAAGATCAGGATTTCATCCCAGAGTCTACTGTATTGTTTGGAGCGCACGTGCGTTTTTCTTTTAGGAACATTCAGAGTTGTTCATATTTTTAAGCTTATCCTTCTGCTCCATTTCCCTCCTCTCTAAGCCAACCTCTGATCAACATGCAAGCACACAAATAAAGACAGACGCATAGTGCTTCCCTCCATCCATTAGTACGCTCTGTGGGCTGGAGTAGCGACAGGAATTCTGAAGAAGAATAGCACGACTAGCAAAATGACATCACTGTAAGCTTCACATCGTGGCATCGCTGGTCTCACGACGCCATGTACATTGTCACGAATTTGATGTTTCACGTCACTCGTCCAAAAGGCACGCTCTGCCAGAGCTGACTGTTTTGTTCCACACAGCCTTTTCCAGGGCTGACTGTTTGATGGGAGTAAATAGTTTGATGGGAGTAAACTTGCAAAAATGAATTAATTATTATCGAATTAGTTGAAGAGGTACAACGCTGGATTACAAACTCATTCAGTATCTCCGTTTAATCCCCCCCCTTCCCCTGCCTGATCCGCACGGCAATGACACACACAAACACGAATGGCACACACAAACACAGACTTAAGACACATGGCGCTTCCTACCGGTTATACGTTCTGTGGGCTGGCGTAGCCACAGCCATTTTGAAGAGTCAGGTGGAATGGCCCTTGCCCACAAAGCCTCTTCTGTATGAGCTTGCATGCATATAATAATAATACGCATTATTATATAGGCGCTTTACTCAATTCTGCGAATCGGCTCAAAGCGTCCCCACCCGGGTCTTCCCTGGGGGACTTGGGTAGGGTTAACTACTTTTATTTCCCAGGGTCACCCTGGTCAGCCCCACAGGGTGGGTTTTCCTCTCCCCACCCGGGTCTGCCCTGGGGGACTTGGGTGGGGTTAGGTATTTTTTAGTTCCCAGGGTCACCCTGGTCAGCCCCACAGGGTGGGTTTTTCTCTCTATTCTGGGGCATGTGTTTCTGTCTACCCTTTGTCCATTCACCTGTATTTGCCTTTTTAAAACTCTCCCTACTGTCTGCACTGCCTGTAGCTCTTGATATTGGATGTGTGTTGCTAAATGGTCTTAGCTTTATTTAGGCCCCATGTTGTAGGTTTATTTAATGTATTTGACCGGCTGGCGACATACATTCAATGTTCTGTTTATATTTTTTTTTCACAAGCAGTGCAGGCACGTCCTGAGAAAGCCTTGTTGCTGTCGGGACGTTAAGCAATGTACAATCAATCTATTCTGGGGCATGTGTTTCTGTCTACCCTTGGTCCATTCACCTGTATTTTCCTTTTTTAAACTCTCCCTACTGTCTGCGCTGCCTTTAGCTCTTGATATTGGATGTGTGTTGCTAAATGGTCTTAGGTTTATTTAGCGTATTAGACCGGCTGGCGACATACATTCAATATTCTGTTTATTTTTGTTTTTTTCACAAGCAGTGCAGGCACGTCCTGAGAAAGTCTTGTTGCTGTCAGGATATTAAGCACTGTACAACCAATCAAAGTGCCGCGAACTGAATCCAACACGCACGCTCACGTGACACACGCGCATTCACTCTGAAGACAAACACAGTACAAGACGGACACAGGACATTCACGTGGTGCGAAGGGTCAGCTCAGCTACTGAGGTTTCAGAAATTTTGATCGCTTGTATGTTGAAATTTATAAAGTGTCCTGAAACCGGTACCAAAGTGGAGGGGGAGGAAGAGCCTGAGTACCCGGAGAAAGAACTCCCGATGGTCCGCCTGAATTAACGGTGATACTTACTAGAGGAGAAAAGTCCGACGCTGGAACCCGGTATCGAACCTCGCACCTTTAGCATTGGTGGCAGGCGCCTTTACCACTGCGCCATGGACCACCCCTATTTCACCTTTTCCACAATAAGTTCGCAAATATACAAAAATAAATGAAGGAGAACATCGCACCAGCTCATACACAAGTAAAACACTGACGTGCTGATGATTTGCGTCAATTGGGAATGTTGTATAAAACACTGCCGCGTTTGGTGCTTTTACGTCTCCGTCACTGTTTGATTCTTCTGATGAAATCATGGAGTCTTACTTTTGACATTTTTCCACGTTGAACTTTTATTTTTGAAAAAGCTGGCTAACGAACTCATCCAATGTCTTTCTACAAACTAGCCATATCTCAAAATTAAAGTGCATATAATCAAAATTGTGAACTCTAATCTGGGTCAACCAACTTTCTATAAATGGTCTTTTATGTCTTCAATGAGGCGTCTAACTACAATATGCTAGACAATATGCTTGGAGGCACTTAATAAAGTAATTTGCCAAGTTTCAAGTTTGTGCGTACTGTAAAGAGATAGGAATAGTGAGAATCCCAAACCACCCCCCATCCATTTTGTAGTTTTATTATAATCAACTAGCTATTTAGACTAACCAACTTCAATAACATTTTTAACATTTTCAAAGTTCAATCATTAGGATAAAAAAGATTTTATTATAATCAACTCCAATAATATAAACAATACCTTTAGAAATTATTTAAACCACCCATTTTATAGTTTTATTATAATCAACTAGCTATTCAGACAAACCAACTCCAATAATACCTTTATTATCTAACTATTATAATTTCATTTTACACGTTTTATAGATTTATTAACAAAACATTAAGACAGATTACAACCTAAATAATTAATGTTGTTTTTTTTTATTAACTTCTTTAAGACACTTACAACTGTCAACTAAATTTAAAGTTATCTTTTCATGTTCTTATATGTTAGTTGTCATAAGTTCTTTTAAGTGTCTTAAAACAAGTTCTTACAATAACCTAACATAAGAACTTATAAGTACTTACCCAAGTCATTACGATACTCAGGCATATTTTCCAAGTTACAAGGACAACACCAAAGCTTTTTTAAACATCTCTTTGCGAAGTGTATGACAAAAATAATGGATTACCAAAACCTATCGTTACTTGCTTGTAAGTTCTCGAACTTTTTTCATAGTTTCTTCTACGCCTATCTTTTTTCCTTGTTCTAAAAAAGATTTCTTTAGCTCTTCAACATTTACAGCCTGACTACGCATCTTATTCTGTATTTCAGACTTTTGTTGTTTATAGTTGGCCAAATCATCCTGGACTCTTTTAAATTCGTTATCGTCAATTTCATTATCTTCCAAAGATTTACTAATAATAAGTTTCATACTCGTCAGCTTAGCTGCTGCGAGCGTACTTAATGCTTCATGCTTCTGCAACTTAGTATAAAATTTTTTGTTAAGGGCTTCCATACCAAAGCATACCAGGCTTGTGGCAAGGCCAACAGCTTCAACAGCAATTCCTACGACACTTCCCACCCCCGTTGCAAACAGAGTTATACCTCCTACAGATAATCCGGCCGAAACCACCCCCATGGCCATTGATGTGTTGTGTACAGAATTGAAAACCGTATTGTAACGGCGTTTACACCTCGAGTATTTTGCTTGTTCTTCTTCCAAATACTTCAACGCTTCTGTAATATTCATTAAACGGAATGAATCTGCCTTTAATGTTTTATCACGCTCAATAGGCTCAAGCTGCTCAGGTGGTATTTGTGGATACAAGTTCACCATTTTTTATGACAAATATTTTTTTAATCAGCAGTTACATTTTGCAACTCTTCAAAAGTATACAATTTGCTGGCATAATAAAATGCAACAAGATCAATGTGTTCAAGGTTTATGTAAGTTAGACGAACAAAAGTTGTTTTGTCAACCACCACCTTGACAGCTGGAATACTGCTTGAAACATTATTATTTTTTGTAATGGCAATAAAGACCTTTGATGATTCTGTTACTGTTTCATTCCATGTAAGTTTAATTCCTTGTGCTATATTTGCCTCTTTTGCAGAAGCAACAGATTTCATGATAATTTCAAATACTATTGTCACTTCTCTAGCCACGACTAAGCTTGCTGGCATAAACACAACAGAAGTATCTGATCTACCCTTTCTAGTTGTAAGAAGATATCGCCGTCTCTCATAATTTTCAACTTTCAGTTTTTCTCTGCTATTGTTGTCTAGGGCAAAACTTGGAACAAGGCTTACAATAAGCGGCCCAGAATTAACAACCTTCCTAAACACTAAGGCGCCTTCATCATCAGTGTATACATAAGGACTAATAAATTCAATCTTTATGTCCCAGTCAATTGTGGGTGGTGGAACAGGCACAGGTGAAACAACCCACTTACTACCCACATGTATTAAGTTGTAAGGCGCATTATTTACAGGTGGAGTAGGTACACTAACATCACGTAGCTGACCAAGTTTAGGAATCTCTTTTTCACCGTCTTTTATGTCAACAATTACTTTCCTCTTGTACATGCCATTTGAATCAAGTTCAAAACCATATATTTCTCCAATTTCCCCTTCCTTCTCAAAATCCTGTACGTCAGCCAAATCTTTCAACTCTGTTACTGAACACGCAACTGGTATGATTCTAGGCTTTGGACCAAGACCACTCATTTTTATAAACAAAAATAAAATTATTTAACTTCCAACACAACACTAAAATCATGCATAAGAACTGGTTTGTCATCCTGATTAGTTACAGATATACTCAGTGACTCAAAGAAACTAGAACCTAATTTTTTAAACTGAGAATTAGGAAATCTAGCAACCACACTTTCACAATATGGGGCAGTTCCAGTCGGCAAGCATCTTAACAAAGTTGAAGGCTTTCCATTGTGTACATTTTCAGTAGTGTTCAGTTCTTTCAAATGAACATTTAGCACTGTGTGTACTGACAAATGAACAGGATATCTGCCAGTTATTCTTGGTTTTTTTGGTGATAGTAGACTACCAACTGATTGTGACCAATCTTCATCTGGATGTGTTATTTTTTTACCTAAAAATCCAAGTAATAATAAAAGACTAATTGATAAAGAAAACTGACCACTTTTCGGAAATTCAATTGTAACAAGTAAATTAGCTGGGTTTAAAGTTGCTTTAATTTTAAATTCATTTTGAAGCCATTCAGCTAAAGTACAAAAGTCATAATACCCAGCTCGTAAAGTATCACCCTTCTCAATACCATCAAGAGTTCCACTTACAGAATAATTTTCATCATCCGTTACATTAAACCACTTTACTGTATAAAACATTTCATGGATAGCCACAGCCTTGTTACCATCTCGATTATCGATTCCATTAGTTAGCCACACTGGTTTGCTCGTGTCAAGATTTGTTAAGGTTATAAACATTTTTATTATCACATAAAAAAGCACAATGGAATTTAAATCACCAACAATTGCCATTGTAAACGCGTTTCAATTTAACGTGGATGCCAAGTATAATGTTGCACCAACTTATGACCAGAAAATAATTCAACTAAATCAGCTTGATATAGCTTTGTCTGAAGGAGATTTATTTCAAGTGAAAGTGCCAAATCCTTATGAGCATTACCTAAACCCTCCAATAACAGTGACTCAACTGCAAGAAAGTGGTCTTCAAGCCCACTACAGATGTTTCAAAACCAACTTAACTTTGCTATACTATGCTCAACTACAGGCTGTGGCGTTTCTTTTACAGACCATTTGAATCACTCAAACAAACTGATTAGGTCTGTGTATCGTTTTCACATGTATTACCAGCTTAGAAGAATACTGTCAGAACTGCATACCCCACTGCCCACTGAATCCAGTTTTAATCAGTTTAACAATCCCATGGATTTGAAAGCATTTGAACGGATCTGTAATGAATTTAACATCAGTACAAAGTATGACTTTACACAAAAACTTGATGATCACAAAGGCATGGGAACATTGTATTATGCTATGAGTCACAGACAATACCCTCAAGATTATTACCCTGGTTACTCTTCATTCTCATCAAAATCTGAAGTGTGGTTAGGCTCAATAGAACAGAAACAGTCTAATGCCTGGACCACATTTGTCTTAGATAAATCTGACGGGTTTACTCAAGCAGGAGTCGAGCGCGTAAATGAGTCAATCAGAACATATGTCTGGTGTTTACTAGGAGCACAATCACTAACAAAATCGAATATTTTAAACGGGAGTGGTAAATTTGAAGCACAAAAACAGTTTCTTGCTAATCTAGAAGATTCAATCAACTCAACAGTCGATCTACCATCAAGCATACAACGTTACCAAGACGTTCTCAGATATGCTAGATCAAAAGTTGAATAATGAAATCATTGTCGCTGGTCGTGATCAGAAATTAGGACTCAACCAATCAGTAAACACACATTTACAGTCAATAATAATGCCAGCACCAGTAACATCACCACCCGTACAGGCAGCCCTGGTAACACCAGTAATGTCAATAACAGCCCCAGCCCCGGCACCCACACCTGTACTGGCACCATCACCAGCACCAGCACCGTCATCAAACACACATGAGTCAGAGAGAACTGCATTGGTAATAGGCCTCACTGGATTAGGGGTATTACTTCTTTACCTGTTTCATTAAATAACTCACCATCAACCCTCCTACTGTAACCAGAAAGATCCACACATGCTCTGCCATAAACCCCACTGCCTTTGCTGCTGTACTAATCAACCAACTGACAACCGTGCCTATAATGCCAGGCAAAGCGTCTATTGCTTTCAGAGCCAATTTCTTAAGCAAGTCTGATATGTGAGACAGTTGTTTCTTTACCCACGACTGTAAGTCTTTTGGATCTGTGGGGACTGGGGTTGGTGGTGCTGGAGGTGGAGAACCACCCCCGGAGACAGCCAACACAACTGTACTGATAATAAACCCCAGAGCTGTAATTAAACTGGCAATTGTGATACCCTGTTCTCTGAAAAGTGTTTTAAGTCTCTCAGCCAGAGTAGTGTCTTCGTGAAGTATTTTTTGAATAGTTTCTCTAATCCTGTTGACTTGTGTTTTCAGTTTTTGTCTCCCAATACTAATCGCTTCTAACCTTCCTGATCTTTCTATCTTGGGTGGGGTTAGGTATTTTTTAGTTCCCAGGGTCACCCTGGTCAGCCCCACAGGGTGGGTTTATCTCTCTATTCTGGGGCATGTGTTTCTGTCTACCCTTTGTCCATTCACCTGTATTTGCCTTTTTAAAACTCTCCCTACTGTCTGCACTGCCTGTAGCTCTTGATATTGGATGTGTGTTGCTAAATGGTCTTAGCTTTATTTAGGCCCATGTGTTAGGTTTATTTAATGTATTTGACCGGCTGGCGACATACATTCAATGTTCTGTTTAGGGTTTTTTTCACAAGCAGTGCAGGCACGTCCTGAGAAAGCCTTGTTGCTGTCGGGACGTTAAGCAATGTACAATCAATCAATCAATGATCTTTCTATCTGCAAATCATTTAATATGTGTTGAATTCTTTCTTTCATTTCTGTGTCTGCGGTAGCCAGTTTCTCTTTTTCACGTTCTATGTGTTTATCAAGCTCTCCCAGTTTGGCAAGATTATTAACCATCTCACCTCTTATTGTCTGCAGTGATTTATCCAAACCCATAATCTCCCTCATTGACAAAGGTGGATCATCTATTGTTTTCATAACATCATTTATTTGTCCTTCAGTAAATGAAGTTTCTTGTATCACTGTGTTTGCTATTTCTGGTAGGCTTGTTACTGGTGCCATTTCAATCTCTTGCCCCGTTGGCAACTTTGTTTGCGTGTCGTGAAGCACACTAACAAGTCTTGGGGGAACAGGAGACCCTCCAATACCAAGGTATCTTGCCAACCCAGAGTTACCACCGACTTCACCTTTAATTGTACTTAAAGCTCTAAACTTAGAAGGATTATTTTTATGTGTTAGATTTATTTTCCCTCTGTCTGTATTTACAAATAAGTGTCCTTTATCATATTCAAACTGATTAGGATCTATTACATCTGGGTGGACACCAACACTGTCATAAAATGAGTTTACTTTGTCTTTTAATAGTTCATGATACATACTAGAACTAGTTACCATTCCAGTCATATCTGTTGCACCAGTATCATAGTCATTCATGTCATCCATTTCAAAATCTTCATGATTAAATCCTCCCGCTGCCATTGTTTTATTAATTTATTATTTTTTATTGTGCATAATAAAAATGACACAGTCTTACGGATCAAAGTTAGACCCATACAGAAAACTACGTGAGCCCCTGGGTGTTAAGGGCATTCGACAAACAATAGTCATCACAAACAATCCAAGTACCATAGACCAGAACCAAACACTTACAGTCAAGTTTCCAAACCTAGGACCCAGTGACGTTATTGTTCCTGGCACTGCACGCCTTGCTTTTAATATTGAACTATCATCAGACGCAGACGTGAACAGAACACTAGTTAACAATCTTGGTAGAGCAATTGTTAGAACTATTAAAGTAAAACTTGAAGGACAGGAAGTGTTTAGTCTTGATGACTCAGATGTATTCTACTGTTACAAAGATCTTTGGCTCACAAGAGAAGAACGAGAAGACCGTATTTACCAAGGCATACAGCCAGATAATGTTGGTAAACTTCGAATCGACGCCGGAGATAAAGTAACTAATACAGCCATGGATGTTATAATGGCCGAAACATATGGATCCAGATTCTACATTCCACTTGAGTTTGAAATCCTAACAGCTCATCTGCCTTATTATCAAGGAGCACTGAATGACCGTCTGAGTTTTGAACTAACCTTCAATGACTACTCCAAAGTTATTAAATCATCTGATCTTAGTGCAACATATAAGATCTCTAACATTTCCTTGGAATATGAAATTGTCACACACACTGAACTAGCCAGACTCATACAAAATCAGTATCAGTCAAGACTGCCAATTTATTATGACAGGGTGATTAGACATAGTTTAATGCAAAAAGACAAGAGCGACCCAATGTGGAACATAAACTTAAACACGCCTGCTAGGTCACTGAAAGGTATTTTTATGTTGTTTGTTGAACCTGTGAGTCCATACAAAAGGGATTCAGAAAAATTCTACAATCCTAAGATTACACATTTGTCCTGTACAATCGAAGGCCGTCCTAATCAAGTGTACGCATCTGGAATGTTACCATACCAGCACTACGATGAGATCACAAAGTATTTTGCAGGAGGAAGGATTAGAGATAAACCAGCAAACATTGCGTGCAAAGATCTACATCTGTATGACGTTAGGATTGGTCAATACCTGACAAACAAGTATGCACTGTGGTTAGACCTGCGTAGTACAGATGATGACTATCTTCATGGGTCAGGACGAACTGTTGAGAATGGTAGTGATGGGATTACAATTCAGATACAAAAGAAGGTTGAAACTGCTGCAGCCATAAATATATATTTGTACCTGATATATGACGCACAACTCAATATTGCAGAAAGCAGACTGAGTGGACACATATATTAAAATTATATTGTGTATTAAAATGAACTTGATGACATTAGACCCACACTGTGGTTTATTTTGTGGTGCTACAGGCTGTGGAAAAACTGAATTTGTACTTAATCTATTACAAACAAGATACATTCATCATTTTGAAAACATTGTGATATTTTGTCCAACGATAAAACATAAAGCTTATCACAACCGTTTTTTTATTTGGACTGATCATAACATTTACTTAATTGATCCTGAGAAAAAACTGAATGACTACCTACAGTATTTTTACAAACATTTTGAAGGTCAGACAACTTTATTTATTGTTGATGATTGCTCAGCAGAAAAAGATATTGTCAAGAAGAGAAACACTCTAGCAGAACTTGCCTTTAGTGGCAGACACGCAAACATTAGTGTTTGGATTCTCACTCAAAAATATAATGCTGTACTGAAAGATTTTCGTGAGCAGTTAAAGTTTATCTGTTTGTTTTACTGTAAAGATCGTGACAGCTTTGAAGACTGTCTCAGAGAGAACGATGTTATACCAAATAAACATGAACGAGACTGTGTAAAAAATAAACTGAAATCAACTAAGCATCTAAAGCTCATTTTAAAGACAGATCAGCCCACAGGGTATGGGTTAGTAAATTAATTTATCTTTTGGGTTTGTCTATAAAAATGACGGACAGACAAAATTGGCCTATTAGTGAAATAATAGATATTACACACTATTTTAAAAATATTAAATATGAAAGCCAGCTTCATAATAGAGAGTCACCTGGTAATTTATTTATGATACCAACAACAGTGTATATGTCTGGTAATATAACTTTTTGTGTTGATAATCCATTTATTAAAAAAATAACTGTTGATATTAAGACACAATCATTTACTATTAATTATTGCAGTAATTGGTTTGGTAAAGTGTGTAGTGATTTAGCAAAAGAACTATATAAAATAAATTTGTATTTTAACGCTATTACATTTAATAAAATGGTATTACACATACAATAATGATGATTGAGTAAACAAATCTGTTTTGTAGGAGTTACAGTCAAAAAAGTGTTATTTTTATTATATAATTTTCTATTTATTTTTTTGTCGGACAAATAAAAAAGATGGACAACCATCAAAGATTAAGAAACGTGTTTCACACAACTGACTTACCTATATCTAATATTTACAATGTCTATGAATCAATAGAAAGATCTTTTTTAGTCATACAAAATAACCTTCTTTCTGATAGTGTAAAGATTCAGATTGTTGCAAAAATAGAATTTGCCAGAGATGTTGGTGAAGTTATTGTAACGTATATCTCGACAAGGCAGCACACAGTTAATTCGAGAAGAGAACTAGAGAAAGTGTTTAGAGAAAGATTGTTACCAGACTTCCATGAAGCAATTGACAGAGCAGAAATGCAAGGGTCTGGCTGGCATGAAGGCCTTGTACATGAACTACAACTGAAGCAGTCAAGATATCATCCTATACTAGGTAAATCATGGATACCACTTCCAACTGAGGTTGCAAACAAAAAGGCTGTAGTCAATATTCAAAACAATGATAATTTATGTTTTATGTGGTGTGTGCTTGCTAAACTTCATTTTGTAAAAACAAGACCTGATCGTGTATCTAACTATACCAAATTTGTAAACGAACTCAACTTCAGTGGCATTGAGTTCCCTGTTAAAATAGAGGACATAGACTTGTTTGAAAAACTAAATCCTGGTATATCTGTGAATGTGTTTGTGTGGGAAAATGAATCTGAGAATAAGTTACAGCCAATTAGAGTATCTCCAATTGCCCCAACCTATGGGCAGCCAGAAGATAAACATGTTGACATGTTGCTAATAAGATCTGGTGATAACTTTCACTACACAATTATCAGAAGTATGTCAAGACTAATTCATCATACAACAAAACATGACGGTAAACAGGAATTTTGTAAAAAATGTTTACAGAGGTTTTCCTCTATTAAAGTAGCACACAAACATGTGCAGCACTGCAGGTCGGCTGATGACATTCAAACAATACTGAGGTATCCAGATCCTGGTAGTCAAGTGTATTTTAAGAACTATGGGAATCAGCAAAAGCTGCCGTTTGTAGTGTATGCAGATTTTGAATCACTCGTTGTTCCATATGAGGGTCCTGTTCCAGAGTCATTACCAAAGACTATAAAATTGAGTGACCAAGTGGTGTGTTCTTTTGGATACATTCTTGTTAGGTCAGACGGTCTTCATTCAGAACCTGTTATCTACAGGGGTGAAAATGCAGCTTGTCTGTTTTTAACAGAAATGAGACATTTGTATAGTCAGGTAGTACAATATCTCACAACATGTCAGATGCCTTTGGTGATGACAGAAGAAGACAAACTAAAATTTGATACAGCAGAGACGTGTTGGATTTGTGAACAGCCTCTGGGAGGTGATAAAGTTCGTGACCACGATCACATAACTGGGCGTTACAGAGGTGCTGCACATGGTGATTGTAACTTGAAATTAAAAATAGATCCTAAGACATATAAGTTACCAATCTTTTTTCACAATCTGAAGGGATATGATTCACACATAATCATGCAGGCTGTTGATGAGTCTTACAGAAAAATTAGTTGCATTGCCCAGACAACTGAGAAGTACTTGACTTTTAGATTGGACAAATTAGCATTTTATGACTCCATGCAACATTTGTCTTTAGGTCTTGCTAGTCTGGCAGAAGGACTGAGTGAGTATCCAATAACAAGTAAATATTTTGAGCCGGACTTGATTAAAAAAGGTGTTTATCCATATGAGTACATCAGTGACTGGGTAGTTTTTGAGGAAAGGAGACTGCCTCCAAAAGAGAAATTTTATTCTACACTAACTGGTAAAGGTATTTCTGACTCTGAATACCAGCATGCACTTGATGCGTGGGAAAAACTAGGGTGTCAGACAATTGGTGATTACCACGATCAGTACTTAAAGGCTGATGTCTGTTTGCTAGCAGACGTATTTGAAAGTTACCGTGAAAAGGGTTTGTTACACTACAAGCTTGACCCTGCTTGTTACATAACTAGTCCTGGCATGACATGGGATGCATTTTTGAAATCCAGTAAGATATCTATAGACCTGTTGTCTGATCGTACGATGGGTGAAATGGTGGAACGTGGATTGAGAGGTGGTATTAGTCTAGCAGCAAACAATTATGGCAAGGCCAACAACAAATATCTTGACGACTTTGACCCCTCAAAGCCAATGTCATTTATTACATACTTGGATGCTAATAATTTGTATGGATTTGCAATGTGTGAATTGTTGCCATTAAAAAACTTTTGTTTGTATGATTTGTCACAGTATGGCATAAAAAAATTAACAAAATATATTATGGATCGAGGTCAAAATGATGAAAAGGGTTGGATCTTTGAAGTAGACTTGGAGTATCCACACCATTTACATGATTACCATAATGATTATCCATTAGCAGTTGAGAAACTGAGTTTGACAGGGAAAAAAGAAGACACCAAACTTGTACCAAATTTAAATGACAAATTCAATTACGTTTGTCACTACCGCTTGCTGCAGTTTTACATCAGACATGGGTTAGTATTAAAGAAAGTTCACAGAGGAATTCAATTTGATCAGAGTGCTTTCATGAAAGATTGCATAATGAAGAACACAACCCTTCGTGCCAGAGACGGCAACACTGCATTTGACAAAGACTTCTTTAAGCTTATGAACAATGCCTGTTTTGGCAAGACAATGGAAAATCCTCATCACCGCAAAGATATGAGACTGGTCACAACTGAATCGGGTGCAATTAAACTTACAAGTAAGCCTCAGTACACAGGGTATAAAGAATTTCATTCATCATTATATGCAGTGTCACTCAAAAAAAAGATTGTTAAACTGGACAAGCCAGTATTCATTGGTATGGCAATTCTGGAGTTGTCAAAACTGTTGATGCTTGAATTTTATTATGATTACTTCAAACCAAAGTATCCTGAGTGTCGTCTGCTATACACTGACACTGACTCTATGATCATTGATGTGTGTACTGAAGACTTTTACGAAGACATGAAAACAGAACTACACATGTATGACACATCTGATTATCCTAAAGACCATCCACTGTTTAGCACACAAAACAAGAAAGTGCCTGGTAAGTTTAAGGATGAACTAAATGGTGTGCCTATAGTTGAGTACGTTGGTCTGAGATCAAAAAATGTATTCTATTTTACACCAAAAAGGAAGTCAGTCAAAAGCCAAAGGAATTAAAAAAACAGCGATAAAAAATAAAGACATTCGTCATGAACATTATAAGCAAGTGTTAGATGGTGCATTAATGCTTGATTATCCAAACAAGACACTGAGATCAAACAAACATAATATTGAAATGATTCAAACATATAAAAAGTCTCTAGCAGTAGGTGATACAAAAAGAGTGTTTCACACTAAGGAAAAGGCTTATGCACCTGGGCATTACAGGCTCAAGTTATCTGAAAAAATAGCTGATAATCTGCTTGATAAACTAATTGATGAATTGAAATTGTTAAAAGTGAGTAACAGTATCTGTGGGAATAATCTGTAATTTTTCTCTAACAAATGCCCTCTTTGGTGCAGGCTCATACAGATAATATATTGTTGCATTAGCTGAAGGAACTATTTTTTTTATATTATGAACAGATGTAGACCAAATTGGATCAGTTGCCCTACGTCTAACGTCATTTTCAGCCTCACCAGGTTGATACAAATATCTCACCTGTTTTGTAAATAAGTTAGTGTCTGGAGGTGTTATTGCTTTTATTTCTGACGGTATTGTTTTCAATTTAATAGAATCAACAGGTTTAGGGTGACCATCATTATTCATTGCTTTTATCACAGAAGGTAATCTTTTAACCCACTCAGTGTTACGTGCGTCATGCATGAGTTCCTTAGAATACTGATAGCTAAAAAGTCTCTCCGATAATTGCTTGTTAAAGTTTTCAACAATTGCCTGTGATCTATGCAAGCCTGGAATACCGCGTCTAACCAGTATGCCATGCTTTGCAAATAATTGATTAACAGCCCCTTTAAATTCACTCCCATCATCAACTTGTACAAGTCTGGGGTATTTTAAAGGACCTCGACTATATATTTTTGATAATGCAGTGGCCACTGTTACAGCTTTTTTGTCAGTTATGGGTTCTGCATCCTTAAACCTTGAAGCTATGTCAACAACAGTTAATGCATACTTGTATCGTTTCTTTCTTATTGTGTCATGCGGAAGAAACAGGAGGTCCATTTGGTGTGTGTCATTAGGTGATATGTTTTCAAAATGAGGCCTTGTTATTTTTCTTGGAGCAGGAAGATATATTTGCCAAATTGCCTGCTTTTTGAGCCACTGTTTTATTTGGTTGACATCTCCACCCACAGCAGCATGTAATTTTTCTACTGCAGTATTCCCTTTCCAGTAGCCAATTGGGGAGTAATATATTTTTGATAGTTTAGCGTCTACCATTTTTTCTAGCAATATAAACTCCTGTAAAATATACTAATGTCATTCCTACTAAAACAAATATTATTTCTCCATTTCTTTGTTCTGGGCTTGGTTGGTAGTAGTCACTAAGTTTTGGTTGTGGAATAGACATGTCTTCGCCAGTTACAAGATAGTATTCTTTGATAGCGTCATCGACATTTGAAAATGTATGCTGTGCGTGACCCTCAAGTTTTAGTTTTTCATTAATAAAATCAAGTTTCTCAATTCTTTGCTTTTCATAATCTTGTTGAGCTTGAGCTAGTTTTTCAGATGCCTCATTGTGTCGCTTCATTTCTTCTGCTGATTCTTCTTTACTAACTTTTGAAAAGAAATAGTTTGATCCACTAAAAGCTAATGCGTTAATAACTGCACCACCAATCATGACAGCTATAGTTGCCATATTTTTATTTACATAGAAATATTTTCTGGAATAATTCCTTGCTTGACTAGAAAATCTTTTGTTGCAATCGATGCTGTTATAATAACTACTAGCTTAGCACTGTCTTCGAAGTCTAATTTACTCAGGTCTGCTGATTTCATTTTGAGAAGACTTTTTCCCAGCATAGAATACGCTACTGCTAGTCCACTTATTACAGCAGAGTGATAGACAAGGTTCATTAAGTTCTTTGTGTCGCTCATTTTCTTATGCTACAAAAATTAAAATAATAATAAATTTATTACTGCATGTAAAATGGGTCCAAAGGTTTTGGAACTGCTGGTAATGTGGAGACTTCTTCTTTTGTTTTTGGAGTGTTTGATTTTTTGGACACTGTTCGAGTGTTTGGTTTGTATTTTTTATATAATTGGTAACCTACGTAACCAAATCCGACAACAAATCCAGCAACTATATATTTTGTTGTTTGAGGGTCAGGCTTAGTTGTTTGTCTCTCACTTTGATGTGGGTGTGTCAGTCCCGATGGTCCTGATGGTGTTAATGGTTCTAACGGTCCTAATGGTGGGTCAGTTATATGAGCCTTTTCTGTTTGCGCTTGAATCTGTAATTTTTTCTGCCTATTCCATTCAACTAATCGTTTTCCTGCATCAACCCTGCCTGGACTTTTAACCTTAGTCACAGTTTGAACCTGTTGTAGAGTCATCTTGTTCTCGTCCATTTGATCCTTCTTTTTCTTTCTCTATAAAATTTATTTTTGAAAAATCAATGTAACTTCCAGTAACTAGCAAAGTTACCACAGGTGCAAGGTAATTTCCAAACTTGTAAAACATATGGCATGCTAATTTACCAATCGAACTAGAAACTATGGGGTTGCTTTCAAGGTCATGCGAAAGGTTGTCACTATCAATAGGTAAAAAGTGACTCACTGCTTTTGTATATAGGTATATTAAAGACCTGCTTAAATCGCGTGTCATTATTGAAGCAATGTGATTTTCATATTTTGAATGAAGTTTGATTAGCTCATCAGCGGAAAAAGATTCAATGTCTTCTGTTATGTATTGTTTACCAAGAAAAGCTTTTGATTTGCCTGAAACAATCACAGACAAAAGCTGTTGCTTTTTGGAGTCTAAGTTTTTGTTTTCTATAGCATTGATATCACTTAAAAGGAGTAATTCGTCTTGATTCATTTTATAATGTAATATAATAATTTTGCTTAAAAAAGTCAATGACAGCATTAATTATTTAGGTGGGAGTGGGGGATCTGCCTTAATACTCGCGGGTTGGTAGCTGATCAAAAATCGTTGCTTTGAATGATTTCTGGAGTGGAACTAAAATGGCTAGGTAATAAAGGTATTGGCGGTAAGTGCTGGAGTTCGTTTGTCTAAATACGGAGAGGATCAAATAAATCTATAGATTGGGGGGAGGGGTGCCCATCAACTGTCCACTTTACTATCTCTCTGTAATATTGGAGATTCTCGTGTTTACATACATACGCACATGCGGCGCTTCGCGCCAAAACACCCCACCCGGGTCTGCCCTGGGGGACTTGGGTGGGGTTAGGTATTTTTTAGTTCCCAGGGTCACCCTGGTCAGCCCCACAGGGTGGGGTTTTCTCTCTATTCTGGGGCATGTTTCTGTCTACCCTTTGTCCATTCACCTGTATTTGCCTTTTTAAAACTCTCCCTACTGTCTGCACTGCCTGTAGCTCTTGATATTCGATGTGTGTTGCTAAATGGTCTTAGCTTTATTTAGGCCCCATGTGTTAGGTTTATTTAATGTATTTGACCGGCTGGCGACATACATTCAATGTTCTGTTTTTTTTGTTTTTTTTCACAAGCAGTGCAGGCACGTCCTGAGAAAGCCTTGTTGCTGTCAGGACGTTAAGCAATGTACAATCAATCAATTCGCGCCAAAACAACGTTCAACAGCAAGGTTGGAGTGGCTAGACGTGACGTCATTTTTATCTTATTACTTCTTTGCCAGACCTTGAGCCCCGCCCGCTTGTTATGTCCTTTGCATTCTATGAACGCGCTCTGACCAGCCCCATCCTAAAGTCTACCATATTTTCAATATATGGTAGACAAAAAGTGGGGGTGGGGGGAGGGGAGAGAAACCAAGAGAGAAAAGCGGTGTGGTCTTTTAGAAGCAGGTGAAAGGAAGGGCCCATTGCCTAGAGAAACATATGGGTCATTGACCCCTCAGCTCAAAATGTTATGGGAATAGTGTGCCAATGGTGCAGGGCGCATATGAAAAATGAATCCTGCCATTTGTTTTTGTTATGACTTGTCAGCACACCTATTGCACTTTACAGCAGCGTGATCACACAACAAAAACACATATATCCATAATTACACTGATTTATTTTGCTCAGCTGTTAGCCTGTTGATATATTTTCAGCTGTTGATCATTTACAGTGTTGCAAATGAAGCGGAGTCATTGTTCAAGGACTTGATATTAACACGTGTGCTGCACTGGATTCTCCTGTGTCTAAACGAACTATAACTAGATCTGTATGTAGCCTTTTATAACTATCTGTTGCAGAAGTGTATCTTTGAACAGTAACGGTGGTAGTGGGCTTTTAATGTTTCATTACTTTTAGGTGGTAAATGAAGACATTTAGTGGCATTCGCTGAAAGCGACTGCCGAACATTCAGACTTGTTACATCAGCACTCAATGTTTGATAAAAAATGTGAATGTGTGGTCATAAGATGTAGGCCGGTACAATGTACATATATGAACCTGCACTCTAGCAGTGAAATTCACCCATCTGCAAGAGGCATAAATCTTCATGAGCCCCTGCATTGCAGGGGCTCATGAAGATCTATGCCTCTGGCAGAATCATTTAAACTTGTGTTCATCACAAGATTGAAGTGAAAACCACAGTTCAGATATCACTATCGGGAAGCTTATGCCGATAAAGCCTCCACAGGGGTCAGTGATCAGCTGGCAAGTGTTTATGATCTAGATTAGATTGTGTGGATTTCTTCACATAACAGTACATTGACACCAAGCACAGATCAAGATTTTCATCATCCTATCACAGACCCGAAACTCCTAGGACATTACGTTGTACCCACAAAGCTCGTCTGCTTGATCAAGAGCAGCTACGATGGCATGACATGTCGAGTGATCCACGAAGGGCAGTTCACCAGGGAGCTCCAGGTCAGAACCCGCGTCAGGCAGGGGTGTTTACTGTCTCCGTTCCTCTTCCTACTGGCCATAGACTGGGTCATGAAGAGGACCACACAGCAGAGAAGAAGCGGAATGCAGTGGACACTGTGGACACAGCTTGACGACCTCGATTTTGCAGACGACTTGGCGTTACTGTCCCACACTCATCAACAAATGCAGGACAAGACCACGAGGCTTGCTGACATCTCGTCCCAAGTGGGCCTCACCATCCACAAACAGAAAACAAAGACAATGAGGCTGAACGCAACCAGGGAAGAACCAGTCTTGCTTGCTGGCACCCCGCTGGATGAGGTGGAGTCCTTCAACTATCTCGGGAGCATCATCGACAAAAAAGGTGGCACTGATGCAGATGTCAGAGCACGAATCGGTAAAGCCAAAGCAGCCTTTCTCCGGTTGAAAAAAGTGTGGAGTTCCAGAGAACAGTCACAACACAACAAAGTCCGGATTTTCAACTCAAACGTAAAAGCAGTTCTCCTGTATGGAGCAGAGACTTGGAGGTTGACAAAAACCACAGTCAACAGAGTACAGATCTTCATTAACAGTTGCCTTAGAAGAATCTTGAAAATCCACTGGCCAGAGAAGATCAGCAACGTCAGACTCTGGGAGAGAACAGAGCAGATAACGGCAGAGAATGAAATTGGGCGAAGAAGATGGGGATGGATTGGTCACAGTCTGAGAAAGCCAGTTTCCAGTATCACTAGGCAGGCATTGTCATGGAACCCCCAGGGAAAGAGGAAAAGAGGCAGGCCGAGAAACACCTGGCGTTGAGACCTCCAAGCAGACATCAAGAGACTGGGAACCACCTGGAGTAAAATCGAAGGAGAAGCACAGGACAGGAGTCGCTGGAGGTCTCTTGTCGACGGCCTATACCCTGGGAGGGGTGACAGGCATAAGTAAGTAAGTATCACAGACCCAAAGGGTCTGCCCTATGGAGAATCACATGACTGAGTTGAATCACACCTCCTACCCAAAGAATGGCCAGAATACTAGAGCATTTCCCCATGCTGCTTTTAACAATAAACAAAATGTCGCTTCCCTTAGGTAGTGCAGGAGAAAGATTGTCATACACACAGAATTGTCCACAGCTTTATTAAAAAAAAAAAAGCTATTAAAACCAATCCCATAGTAAATACATCAAGTATAGATTTGCTATATTTTTAACATGTCACTTACCCAGTGTGTCGTCCCCTGTTCGTGGAAGACCTCTTGTATTATCCCCATGCCAAAAAAGCAAACTGTATCTGTGATGAATGATTTAAGACCAGAGCAGTTGCTCTTACCTCATGTTTTATGAAGGGTTTTGAGAGGGCTGTTCTTTCACATTTTCAAATACAGGTTTCTAATTTTATGGACCCCTTTCAGTTTGCTTACAGAGGGCAAAGAAGTGTTGATGATGCCATTTTGCCTGTTGTAAACAACATCTAGTCTCATTTAGAAACCCCACCCGGGTCTGCCTTGGGGGACTTGGGTGGGGTTAGGTATTTTTTAGTTCCCAGGGTCACCCTGGTCAGCCCCACAGGGTGGGTTTTTCTCTCTATTCTGGGGCATGTGTTTCTGTCTACCCTTTGTCCATTCACCTGTATTTGCCTTTTTAAAACTCTCCCTACTGTCTGCACTGCCTGTAGCTCTTGATATTGGATGTGTGTTGCTAAATGGTCTTAGCTTTATTTAGGCCCCATGTTGCAGGTTTATTTAACGTATTTGACCGGCTGGCGACATACATTCAATTTTCTGTTTAGTTTTTTTTTTCACAAGCAGTGCAGGCACGTCCTGAGAAAGCCTTGTTGCTGTCGGGACGTTAAGCAATGTACAATCAATCATTTAGAAAAACCAGGAGACTCCATTCGACTGATGTTCTATGATTTTTCATCTGCTTTTAACACCATTCAACCACACATACTCGCTTACAAACTAGTTCATATGAACATAAAGCCTCTACCATTCTTTGGGTTTTGGACTATCTCACCGCCCACAGTATGTCAGAATTAGTTCAGATCTAATCTCAGATGTACTTTTTACCAACACCACAGGGGACTGTCCTGTCGCCTTTTTTGTTTTCTTTGTACACAGCAGACTGTAGAGCCACTCATGGCGACTGTGTCGTGGACAAATGCGCTGACGACATGGCACTGACAGGACAGATTACGAATGAGGACAACAGACACTATCGACAAGAGATCAACAACTTTGTAGAGTGGTGCGATAGAAACTATCTTGAATTAAATGTTGGCAAAACAAGAGAGATGGTCATAGATTTCAGGAAAAACAAACATCATCCTGATCCTGTTGTCATCAAGGGAACAGAAGTTGAGCGTGTAGAGTCCTACAAGTATCTAGGTGTTCTTTTTGACAATGCGCTCAACTGGAAACAAAACACAGAGGCTATTGTGAAAAAAGAGTCTTTACTGTTTGAGAAAACTCAGATCATTTAATGTAAGCACTCACCTTTTACAGATGTTTTACTGCTCCAGTATTGTTAGCGTTCTAACTTTTGGACTGACGTGCTGGGCTAGAAATTTATGTAAACGAGATCAAGATTGTCTTAACAAAGTAATCAGGAAAGCGGGCGGGTGATTGGTAGAGCACAAGATACTTTGGACACACTGTACAACAGATGGATTACAAACAAACTGGCTGACATTCTTGATAACAAAACACATCCACTTAGATATAAATTTGACAGCAGACGTATGGAGCGAAATGGCAGACTTTGAGTACCCAAAAGTAGTACATCACGTTATGCCAACTCTTTTCTCCCTCAGGCTATTACCCTTTCCAACAGTAATATCAGTAGATTGTGCCTGTCAACATTCTTTAGTTGATGATAAAACTTTATTACATAACGGTAGAAGTTTTGACAGATACAAATACGTCATTTTTCAAACTTGCCGTTTCTAAAGTACTACAACATGAAATATAATGAAGACAAACAACAACAACAATAAAATTTTACGCAAACAAAAATCATAACTAAACAAGTACAGACACACGCAGTACAGAAAATGATACTACTAAGGTAGCAATAAACATATACAAAAAAAGAAAGTAACACTCCTCAGCACAAATTACAAAGGAAAAAAAATCATAGTACAGCAAAAACAAGCACAAAGTACCAAGAAACAAACATACATACACACACCTTTACAGCCGTATAAATACACGCACTAACATAATATACGTTTACATAACCTTTCACCAGAATGACAGGATAAAAATAATATATCTAAGCAGTTTCCATCAGGTATATGTGTAGTTTTGTTTTAAAGGAGGAAAGGTGGGTTAGTGTTTTTAAATGTTGAGGAAGTGAATTCCATAAAAGTGGTCCCGAAAAGGCTAGGCTTGATTTGAATAAGTCAATGCGAGGTGGTGGTAATCGAAGAGTACTGTTCCTCGAGGACCTTTCACACTGTCGTTGTGGAGTAAATTTAGCTGTTAGATACTGTGGAGCTTTCTTGTGAAGAATTTTAAACATAAGTATGCACTTGTTGTAAACGAGTTGTTGACGAAGGCCAAGAAGTTTGAGATTTTGCAGTTTTACAGCGGTAGGAATGGGTCTTATGTCTACATTTTTAATGGCTCTTTTGTATAGTGAATTTAGTTTTTTGATATGCACATCACCGCTTCCATCCCAAACAGTGGAGATGTAATCAACATGAGATTTAATGTGCGCATGAAAAAACATATTTCGTGTATTTATGTCACTCACACTTCTCAATTGTGATAAAAGAAATATATTTTTTGATATCTTCTTACATATATTAGTCACATGTTTCTCCCAACTTAGCTGCTCATCTATACATATTCCAAGGAAGTTGCGTTCATGAACTTGTTCAATAGGTTGGCAATTAAGACTGAGCGTTAGTGAAGGGGGGTGAAGTTGATGTTTTTGTCGTGAGGTGATTAACATACTCTTCGTCTTATCAGGATGTAGTACCATGTGGTTTTTACAGCACCAATCAGAAACTTCGTCAAGACTGGATTGTAAACGACGACTAATATGACTGTTCTTACCAGGAACGTGAAGGCTTGTGTCGTCCGCAAAGAGATTACAATTAACGTTAGGGTCGGAAATATGTAAAGGAAGGTCATTTATAAAAAGTAAAAATAGGAGGGGTCCTAGAATTGATCCTTGAGGAACTCCAAATTTAACATGGCCTTGCATAGAGTACTGACCATGGACGTATACTTTTTGCTTTCGGTCTTCCAAATAGGATCTGAGAAAAGTTATTGTAGTTTCGTCCATGTGGTATATTGTAAGCTTATCGCCTTATGTAAAAGAATCTCATGGTCCACAAGATCAAAAGCTTTTTTAAGATCTAGGAAAACTGCTCCCGACATTAAATTTTTATTAATTGACTCTAGCCAGCAATCTGCGATATGTGTGAGTGCTGACTGGCATGAATGGGTCGGGCGAAAACCGGACTGATGAATGTTTAGTAAATTACCCTTCTCAAGGAAATTAAGAAGATGCTTGTGAATGTGCCGCTCTAATGGCTTTGACAAGGCTGAGAGCAAAGAGATCGGTCGGTAATTATGAATATCTTCAAGGTTTTTAGTTTTGGGGATCGGAACTACCTTTGTTTCCTTCAGGACTGTAGGAAAATAACTTTTATTTATACACAGATTAAAAATGTATGTAAGGGATTGTATTGTATAAGGCAATGACAATTTTAGCGATTGGTTATCAATATCATCAATCCCTCTACTTTTCTTATTCGGCATGTCAGAAATATACTTACCGATTTCTGCTATTGAAATATTAGGAATTATGAATTTTTGTGTTATATTTGTTGCTTCGCTGAAAGATCTCAGAAGACTTGAGATACTATATTGCGTACTGATATTTGATGCCGATTGGGCTAGATTTTCAGCGGCTGATAGGAAATACTTGTTAAATTTGTCTGAAGTTAAATGAGATGGTATTTCTGGGGCTGTTTTTCCTTTAGTAATAGCATTTAGTGCTCTCCAAATGGATGCTGTGTCACGGTTTTCTGAGATCATTTGATTAAAGAATGCTTTTTTTGCAGCCCTTACCAAATATTTTACTTGATTACGTTGTTTTTTGTAGTCATCAAAGCGTTTTTCTTTTCTAAGTTTGTCTCTGAGTGACATAGCATTTTTAATGTCCAATGTTAACCAGGGCGGCATGGTAGCATGTTTAACGCGTTTTACCCTGAAGTTGTTTAGTACTAGCCCATTCAGTAGTTCACTGCAACATTGCTGACACCAGAAGCACATGGGGCATAAACCTTAAGTGTTTCCGATACCAAGACTGTTACAAAGCTAACAGTACGTCTGTTACAATTCATCTCTTTAACTGAGAGTTATAGGTTATTTAATTAATTGAATGAGTGAATGATGATGCCATGTGTTGTATGTGCAGACAGTGAATTTCCCCATGAGGGATTAATAAAGCATTATTGTATTATTCACAAGTATAAAAAAGCTTCATGTTGACAGTCAGGGCACCAGGTATAAATCAGTTCCCCCCTTATCGTATTTTGCTTTTCCTAAGCATACACTTGCAGTAGCTCGCTTGAGCTTGCCCTTAGCACCACGTGAATGTTCTGTGTTTATGTACAGTGTGTGAGTGAATGCGCGTGATTCACGTGAGCGTGCTTGTTGGGTTCAGTTCGCGGCGGCGCTTTGAGCCGATTTTCAATTGGGATAAAGCGCCTATTTAATGCGCTTATTATTATTATTATTATTATGTTTGTGCAGGTCTATGCTAAGACTTTGCTCATCCAACCCCCCCCCCCCCCCCCCCCCCCACTCACACACACACACACACACCCTCCCCTCCCACAGGAATCCTGCCCCCACCCGGGTCTGCCCTGGGGGACTTGGGTGGGGTTAGGTATTTTTTAGTTCCCAGGGTCACCCTGGTCAGCCCCACAGGGTGGGTTTTTCTCTCTATTCTGGGGCATGTGTTTCTGTCTACCCTTTGTCCATTCACCTGTATTTGCCTTTTTAAAACTCTCCCTACTGTCTGCACTGCCTGTAGCTCTTGATATTGGATGTGTGTTGCTAAATGGTCTTAGCTTTATTTATGCCCCATGTTGTAGGTTTATTTAATGTATTTGACCGGCTGGCGACATACATTCAATTTTCTGTTTAGTTTTTTTTCACAATCAGTGCAGGCACGTCCTGAGAAAGCCTTGTTGCTGTCGGGACGTTAAGCAATGTACAATCAATCAACCCACAGGAATCCTCACGACTAAAAGCCCTACTGACTGACAAGGGGGATAAAGCTCTCCTGTTCTAATGACTGAAAACGCTCATATGCTCAGTTGGTCTTATATTGCACTGTCAGGTCTGTAAGTTATTTACCGTTCATAGTTTTCGGAACATTTTTCATAGTTCCCAGTAAAAGCACAATAGTGCTCACTATGGTTGGCCAAAACACCGTGAAGTAAGTCATTAGTACATGTATTAAGTACTTAATACATGTATTAAGGCAGCCAATCGGAGTTCACAAATCGACCCCGTGACCGACATAGTACATGTAGGTACCGGCAGCCCTATACATAGCACACGGTCATGCACCTGACTTTTGCCCTCCAACCTCTTTGCTTCAAACAGGTCTAGCTCTTTTAATTTAGGCCTCCATGCAATAAACTTAGTATGTATTTGCAGAAAACGTTGCGTTCTTTCGTTTGAGTCCAAGTGTGAGTGTGGATGTTGTACCGTTAGTGAAAAAAACAGTTGTTAAAAATGACCGTTTTCGTCGAAATCGCACGGGTGGCTCGCTTCCCGAAACAAGCTCACTGCAGTCACGTCGTTTCAAATGCTCGCCGGACGTGTACTATAAATAGAACAACGCAATGGTATACGTCACTGGAAAGTACTCGTCGTGAGCTTTGCAATGGTGCCAAATATGAAAGACTTTTTTTTAAAATGACGACTTTTATTGCAATTTGTAACTTTTGAACTCAAAATTTGTCCTCTTGCCGAAATATTATGCATAGCTTGCATAGTATCATTCAAAAGTTCATTCATATTTCTTTTCTAAAATCTCGTTTCCGACGAGATTACATGTATGGTACGCGTCCATTGGTTGAAATTCCGAGGTCACCCGTACTCAAATATGCCGAAATTGTGTACGAAAATGGCGACCGCCAGTGCACTGATAATTTCGTCAAAAATCAGCGATGAACTAAATAAGTTCACATCATTATCAATGTAAATGTCTTCTAAATCCATTTTGATACAACGCCAATTTATTTTCATAAGTGTTATGAAGTTTGATTTTATGTAATCGCGTGCAATTTGATCGCTGTGCAAGCTGCTTCCTCAGCTGAGTAGGCCTCACGAGTGAACGCTGTTTGTACATTTTTTTCTGTTTGGTTTCCGACTGAATATTTATCGCTATTATGCTGAAACGTATTATTTGAGCATTTTAGTTTGCATTATTGTAGCTAAAAGTAAAAAGTAACCAGCCGATATTTGATTATTTTAAAATTAAAATTGGTCACTGGCGATCGGTTTTCAACTTCCGGTAAAGTTATGGTTCTGGGCTATGCGTCGGCTGCTACGCAAAGCAGAGGCGAGTGGTGAGCTATGGGCACATTTCTGAAGGATTAAAGCATTAAATACCATTTTTACTCGTGGTCCGGCAACTGTGACTTAGTAAAAAATACGTAATGGCATTTGTTTTCAATTTCAGGGGATGAGTGTTTTCAGATCCTGTGCAGAATAGCACAAACGGGGAAACCTAACCTATCTGACAGTTAAGAAATGGCTTGGGGGGGGGGGGGGGGGGGGGGGGTGTTAAAACTAAAACACTAAAAGCTGTCATATCAGCGTGTTGTAGGATGTCAAACGAAAGCATTTTGAAAGATATTAACAGAATACTTAAAAATGTTAAAATTGGACAAGAAATGTGAAAGTTGTGTTACTTTGAAATTATTCTTGTTTTTGCCGCAAGCCGATTTTAGCTGGAGAGGCATCTTCGGCTAACTGGCATTCAAAAACCACTATTACCATCACACCCAAAAAAATTGAGCTTACACTGACCAATACTTTAAACAGAATCTCAGATTTTTAGCCAATTTAGAATAGATCTGAAGAAATTGTGGATTGTCAAAGTTTGCTTGCCGTGCAATTTCCCAAAAACAGCCTCAGACGTGACAATTTTTTGCAAAATTCTTTTCCTTATATCTCTGAAACTATTTGAGCTAGACACTTGCTGTTTTTTTGGTTGTTCTTATTTTTGCTTGAACTTTAATAATACCTTCTTTTCTTGATATCATATTTGCAAGGGATTTGTGTATTTTAGGGGCTGCCTGTACCTAGTACATGTATTAAGTCAAAGTACCAGCCAATCCAAACCGCGTAGTATTAGAACGTGTAATAAGTCACTTTTTACATGTTCTATTATGAACAGCCAATCAGATAAGCGCTTACAAATAACCGCAGGGGTTACACCCTCATACTCAAGGATATTCCGCGGGGTACTGCTAAAACCAGGAATAACATGTCCTAAGTTAAAATAACCATATCCATAACTATTATTGCGTACTTAAACACAAAATATTCATGTGTTAGAAGTTTGGTTTACATTAAAGTTGATTTAGTTGTACTAGTAAGCCGTTGACGTCGATTACTTCCCTTGCTACACGATCGCGCTGTCCAAAAACAGTCGGAATAACTTCTCCTAAACCAAAATAACCACATAAACACATAATTATAGTCGTAATATTCCTATATTTGAAGTTGTAGGTGCCGCAAAAATTGTTTATTTAGCGTTAGAAAGCTTCGATGGGCTTGTTCTTTGAGCATCTTGATCTATGCATATCTTCACCCTACGTGCATTCGCCCAGACCGTTCGTCCCAATCACATTTCGTCCCATGTTGTTTCATCCCCTACGCTCTTTATTGGAACACATTACTCTATGAACGGACCATGATAATCAGTTGACATTCAAAGAGAAGATAACTGGACCGTTTCTGAGCTCAAATAGTTAAAGGAAACGTTTCTGAGTTCGTATTTTTCAAGCAACCCTTAATTTATGTTTAAATATTTTGGGGCAATGGATATAAATTATTATACTCTGTGTGTATTAAATGTATTATACTCTTCATATTTAAGTTTATTTGCTTTGTTGTTTTTTAAGTCTCCTCTATTTATGAAACCCCCCACCCGGGTCTGCCCTGGGGGACTTGGGTGGGGTTAGGTACTTTTTAGTTCCCAGGGTCACCCTGGTCAGCCCCACAGGGTGAGTTTTTCTCTCTATTCTGGGGCATGTGTTTCTGTCTACCCGAGGTCCATTCACCTGTATTTGCCTTTTTAAAACTCTCCCTACTGTCTGCACTGCCTGTAGCTCTTGATATTGGATGTGTGTTGCTGAATGGTCTTCGCTTTATTTAGGCCCCATGTGTTAGGTTTATTTAATGTATTTGACCGGCTGGCGACATACATTCAATGTTCTGTTTAGTTGTTTTTTTTTCACAAGCAGTGCAGGCACGTCCTGAGAAAGCCTTGTTGCTGTCGGGACGTTAAGCAATGTACAATCAATCAATCAATCTATTTATGAAAGGGGCTTTTTAGGATTGGTCGCGGTGGGGCAAATTTAATAACATGTCCATGATGTCAAAGGTGGGCACTGAGGCCCAAACCTCTGACAAATGAATAATAAGATAAAAATTACGTCATGTCTAGTTTGGCACGAAAGGCGGTATGTGTGTGTGCGTGTGTGTGTATAAATGTAGACATGAGAATCTCAGATATTGCTGTCCTGGCCGTACAAGCTCACTTGAAACTTGACGCAATACTTTATTTAAGGGATGGTTAAGAGAGCCTCCGAGCATTTTGTAACTGATGGATGTCTCATTGAAGACATAAAAAAACCATTTATAGAAAGTCGGTTCACCCAGATTAGGGTCCGTAATTTTTGTCATATTTACTTGAAATGTAGGACATAGCTAGTTTGAAGAAAGACACAGGATGAGTTCGTTAGCCATCTTTGTACCTCTTTAACTTTTTAAAATAATAATTAATTCACTTCTGCAAGTTTTGGATCTACTATATACTCCGATCAAACAGGCAGCCCTGGAAGAGGCTGTGTGGAACAAAACAGTCAGCCCTGGAAGAGGCTGCGTGCCTTTGGGACGAGTGACTTGAAACATCAATTTTGTCCCCTTGTTCAAGGCGTCGTAATTCTTGCGTTGTGTTGACGTCAAGCTTATAGTGATGTCATTTTGTTGCTCCTGCTATTCTTCATAATTGCTGTCACTTCTCCAGCCCAACAAAGCATACTAATTTGTGTGAAAGCAGGTTGACTTTTCTTAGCTACATATAATACTAAGTATACGGGTCACTTCCATGCTCTTCTGAAAGCGAGTCGATGTGTGCCAGTGTGTGTGTTAGTGCGTGCATGTGCGCTCCAAACATCTTCAAGAGGCATAGATTCTCATACACCCGAAGGGCACGCGCAGGAGGATCTGTGCCAGATGAACACGCGTGTGTGTGTGTGTGTGTGTGTGTGTGTGTGTGTGTGTGTGTGTGTGTGTGTGTGAAAGAGAGAGAGAGAGAGAGAGACAATGACAATGATTTTTTATTTTACAACGGTGAAAGTTTTGGTGAAACCATTTTTCGAACTTGCTGTTGCTAATCTACATAACATATAATGCACAAATCACAAAATAATATCTTTAAATTGGGAAAAACAAAATATAAAAAGAACAAAAAATGAAAATATAAACTTTAAAAAAAGAAATCATTGAAGAAGTGGAAATAAACATAGAAAATCTCACACATACACACAGTTGTAAAGGTGTACATATCCATACATACATTCATAGACACAAACACACGCGCGCGTGCACACACACAAATACGTACAGCATTAGCATCTTGTATTAACTGAAGATATAACTGAATGAAGAGTTAGAAAGGGGAAAATAGAACACTGCAAGTGCTTACAATGATGAGGTGAGGTACTTAAAGAGACCGGTTTTAAAAGATGAAAGCGTTGTTGATGTTGTAACATTTTGGGGCAATGTGTTCCATATGCTAGCACCCGAGAACGCTAAACTTGTCTTATAGAGATCGATACTAGGTCGTGGCACAGTAATGGACTGCCTTGATCTGGAGTATGTTGATACCGGGAGGGAAAACATTTTTGTTAATATACTCGGGGAGTCTGTTATTCAATACTTTGAACATTGTTATTCCCTTTTTGTATAATAAATGTTTTTTCAAGGGGAGAATTTCTAAGGTTTTCAGTTTATTATCCGTTGTTGAGTTAGGGTCTGAAAAGATAATCTTCGCGGCTCTACGATGAAGAGAGTTCAGCCTCTTTAACTGGACCTCGCTTGCGCCATCCCACACCGTAGAAGCATAATCTATATGTGACCTGATGTGGGCATTGAAGAACAGTTTTCGTGTTTCTACATTAGCTATATGTTTTAACTTGGATAAAATAAACAGTTTCTTTGATATTGTTTTACATATATTACTAAGATGGCATTGCCATTTAAACTGGTTACTACAGCAACACCGAAAAGACTATGTTCCGTTTCCTGGCTGATAGATTTGCCTTGAAGGGACAAGCTGAGTGAGAGAGTGCCGAGGTGGTGCTTTTGGCGGGTACTTACACCCATACATTCAGTCTTTGCAGGGTTTAAGATCATGGAATTGTTACTCTATCAGCTGTTAATGTCCTGTAGTGTGTTTTGTAGGTGCTTGTCAATTACTGACAAATCCTTATCGGGAGTGTGTATCGCCCCAGCCAGCACACCAATATAGGTCCAATATTGGCTTAGATATTGGGCCGATATATGGGTGTTGATATTGGAAGTGCAAATTTGCCCGATGTTGGCCCAATATTGGGTAAATGTTGGCTGCCAAGCTGGATCCATCCTAGGGCCAATATAGTGAATGTTGGCTGCCAATGTAGTGCCAAGCTAGAACCATCCTAGAACCAGTATGGTGCCAAGCTGGATCCATCCTAGGACCAGTATGGTGAATATTGGCTGCCATTATAGTGCCAAGCTGGATCCATCCTAGGACCAGTATGGTGAATATTGGCTGCCATTATAGTGCCAAGCTGGATCCACCCTAGGACTAGTATGGTGAATATTGGCTGCCATTATAGTGCCAAGCTAGGTCCATCCTAGGACCAGTATGGTGAATATTGGCTGCCATTATAGTGCCAAGCTGCATCCATCCTAGGACCAGTATGGTGAATATTGGCTGCCAATATAGTGCCAAGCTTAATCCTTTCTGGTGATATTCTGCCAACCTTTTTCCAACCTGTATAGTATTGTCCCAGATTTGGATATTTGTAATTTAATCCAGCTTTCAGTCATCCGAGGAAAAAGACCATCATGCAAACATATATAAATCTGCTAGTTAGCTTCATTATGAGCCAACACTAGGCCTGGACAATTGCCATTTTCCCTTTGTATGGCAAGATCAAATCAAACGTTCATCAAAATATGTAACACCTACCTCAAAACACAACTTAAAGAAAAAGACCTGAACTCATAGATTCACAGTGATGCACAAGTTTAATCTGATTCTCAGTTTTAAAAATAGAAAACATTCCAACTATACCGATAGCAATTACAAGCATGCAAATTGCAATATGAATAATTAAGGACAATGATTATCTCAGCTAACCATTTTCATCTGATAATTACTGCCTGAAATAATTTGACTATGTTGGCTCAAGAGAAGTGCCAGAACAGCTTTGTGCACAGTTCTGGCACCACCCTTGAACTAAAATGGTTGATGTATATCTCCTTACCCATAACATAGCTTTCACAGGGCAATCTGAAGTTAAAACAAATCATCCTCAGGCAGGATTGAACTGATAAATTACCCCCCCCCCACCCCCCCACCCCCACCCACCCACACAAACCTGTCTGTAACAATACACAAAATGTACCAAAAAAAAAACCATGCCCACAATTTACAAAAACAATTGTTCTGATACATGACATACAAAAACCATCTCTGAATATACACACAGATTTTGAGGTACTGGCAACGGGATCTGTAGACATAACAGATTTTGTATACAGGGCATGTATACAGTGCATGACTAACTTTCTTACAGAATATACTGACAATTCAATTAAAGACAAAATTTCCTCCTAAACATACAGGATTTGGCACAAACAACATTGGTTATGAAAAGAAAAGAATTTCATATGACATGTCCTTATTAACCCTTTTCATCCTGATACACTCCTGCTTGAAATTAATTGACTATGACAGTTCAAGGGTGGTGCCAGAATAGCTTGGCACCTGAGGCACCAAGCTATTCTGGCACTACCCATGAACTAAAATGGTTGATCCGTTGCGTAATTTTAATGTAGCCTTCATAGGACAATAAGGAAATCTGACAAAATCAGCATCAGGATGTAATGGGTTAAAAAGAGTGTCAAATTCATGTACATAATGCTGATCAACAGGCATCGGTACAATAAAAAAAATGTAACCATGAAACCATAATATTAATAATAAATGTAAATATGCAGGCAACCATGACCTGGCATATTGATTCTAGCAACAGAATTTAAAAAAAGTATTTAAAAATTGCCTCAAGTGACATATAATACTGACTAGAGTAATAATAAATTATAATACCGTTATTATATAGGCGCTTTTTCTCAATTTTTGGGGAAATCGACTCAAAGCGCCGCGCCTGAAACCCAACACACACACTCACGAAACAGACATGGATTTACGCCATTTAAGACACAGTACAAACACAGTACAGGACAGACGAAGGGCCAGTCAGCTACTGAAGTTACAGAGATTTTTTGATCGCTTGTATTTGAAATTTGTAAAGTGGCCTGAGACCGGTACCAAAGTGTGGGGGGTGGGGGGTGGAAGAACCGTAGTACCCGGAGAAAGAACCCCCGACGTGTTGGAAGGGCGCGTAAAAAAAAAAAAACAACAAAAAATACACCAAAAAAAAAAAAAAACACAGAAATTGGCACAATACTTAAAATAAAAATACTTACTAGCACTACTACTAGCACTAACCATGTACTAGTACTAACCATGTACAGATGCTGTTAGCTGTTCATAGAGACTACTTTAAACTGCATGCACACATCAGTAAGCATCACCCCCTGAACAGACAGTTTGCGTGGGAAAATCTGTGCATCAAGTCAGAGCATAGATAAAATACATGGTCGACATCTTTGAAAAGTTTGTATTTAACCCACAAAGTAGCTTACAGTTACACTGAATGATGCCTTGCTTTGGGAAGTACATACCCGGTTGTCAAGAATTCTTTACTGCGTATTTATGAAGTCCTTACTAACACTTTAGTAGCAGGCATACATTATTAATTTTATCAAGTGGAAATGTGACTGGCCCATGGGCATGTAATCGTATTAATGTAAATGCCACTGAAAGCATTGTGCATCTGGAAACAAAGTGTGCCCAAACACATTATTACCAATGCTGATATTTAACTGTCGGCAATGAATCTCAGGACATCCTCATAAAGCCGCACTCCTGACACAAATTCCTCATGCTGTCCAGCCGTAGTTCTGGAGGACAACGGGTCGACAGTAGCCTTGAGAAGCTGAAGTCTGCCATTCATCAAAGGGCACGAGATTCATTCAACTTCTCTTGCCTGACCTGTGGGTGCTGGCTGCTGCCTTTCATCATCTGCAGCAATGGTAGCCTCAAGCCGACGTCCTTCAAATATGTCTCTCACAGCTTCATTAAGAAAGAAACAACAGATTTTGTAAAAGGACACAAAAATAAAAAAAAGAAGAGAAATTAACAACTTGCACAGTTCACATGTATGACTAAACTGCATAAACTGCTGGCGTTGCCGAATCACTATCACTTTCGAATCACGAATCATACGCGATTTTCAATGATGAAATGATGAAGAAAAAGCAAAAAAAAGCTCAAATGCTATGGTTTCGACAAGCCGCTGTCATATATACTATCACCCTCTGACTTTTTTACATCGCCGAGTAGTGCCCAAGAAGATACTGCACTGTGTGCAGCACTTCGACACTTTCAGAGGTTTTGGTTGCGTGTTCTAATAGCTTCAGCAAGAAGAAGGCACGTGGTCAACATGCATGCATGTGTGTGTATGTGTGTGTGTGTGCCCTGTGCGCACGCATGTGCTCACTGTTGTGTGTAAAAGAGATTACCAATCACTCAGGGAGAGGGAGTTAGGCTTTGAATGATTAATTCACCAGTTATTTAATTTTAAACTAAACAACATGGAAATGATGAAATTTTTCTTAAATAAATTTTCTGAGTCTGACCTGTTATTATACTCAGATGGGGGTCTGTGTGCACACCTGGGGGCCTACAGACACTTGAAGCAGTTGTAAAAACAGGAGCCCCGACAACAATAATATTTTGTGACCTTTTGGCCACTGAAATGAGCCACAGTTTAAGTGCCTTAAACCATTTTACCGCATGGCTGCATTTCCACATTTTGAATGTGTCATATGGACTATGTACCAGTTGCAGGAGCTGAATCGACCATGATATCTGACACCAAGCTAATTTGGCACTACCCCTGAACTGTCATTGTCAAACTCTAGTGCGTCAGGGCTAAATGGGTAAAGTAAAGGGATGGCTTTGTGTCGGTGAAAATGTTTTCTGGAAATGAGTCAATAATGCGATACTTATGTCTTATCAGCTACTCACTTTGCAACATACCTTAGCCTTGAATTCAGAGTTGCGACTGAAACTCCAAGTATTTCAGCCATTTCTGTTGTCCTTAAATGCACGTCCTGCATCAACTGCAGCTGTTCCACAGGTATGTGGTATCGAGGAGCGTGGGCCTCAGCCCTGGAAACACGCTGAGCTCTTTAAGTACTGTGGGCTGCCAACAAAAAATGAATTATTAATCCATTGCGATTCTACAAAGTGGCCCAGCAATGACTTCAGTGAAGACAGCACATTCCCTGAGGCACTGCCTATCACATATGTTGTGTACAATGATGTATGTAGTGTATTATTACTACATGTGTAAATGTACAATGAAAATGTTCCCACCTGTCCTCTACACTTTTCAGTTATGGAAAGTGTACTTTTTTTCTAAGAAAATTATTTGCAAAGTGTACTGAAAGTTTCACTAGTGAAACAGAAACAACCCGTGTAAGACTAAGAGCTGCGTTATATCTTTTCTCAGTCTTGTACAAGACATGGGCTCCAGTCTGACTATGTGTTCTCACTTTTTGCAGGATTCAAAAAGAGGTACAATGGGGCAAACAATGTCACTAAGTCAGTAAAATACAACTTACTTGGCGCATGGGATTCTGGCATTTTCGGGACTCCTCCAACATTTGCGTCACCTGATCTTTCAGTGACGCTGCCGTTTCCACTGGAAGAGTACGGCCAGACACTTGCGTAATGCTCCACTCTAGTGATTCCAGGCTGGAATTACAGAAAGACATCTCTGCATGTATATGATCTAAATTCCTCAGCATCCCTATCAACAAATGCCAAATTACTCAATACTCTTATTAGAATGCTGACCAAGCCTGACTAATAGACACATAACAAAACCAAAGAGATGAAAACAGTACCGGTATAATGGGAATTCAATACAACCAGTGAATATATACTCTAAACAATTGGTCAGCTCAGTCTGCTAGCCTGAAACTAATTTAAATTATTAATAATTCTCAAAAAGCATGCTAAAGGTGCAGGACTAAGCTCACTCATGCAACTGCCCTTTGCCTGGTCTTTGTCTTCACTGTGAAAGATGTCACCGGAGCCAATAATTTTTTGGAGCTTACTTTTGGCATGCTGCATTTCAAAGCCACATTGCCTACACGGCCAATTGAGTGAAAATTGGCAGATCGTTGAGAGTATTTTTCCTTTGTCGACTTATTGCTGGCACTAGTTCCAAGTCCCAAATTCAAGAATCAACGTTCGATTCTCTGCTGAAGCAATCATATATCATGTTTAGAGGCCATACTATCAATATTAATTAAATTCATTGTGACTTTAGGACACTGCAATGCAATAAGACTGACTTTATGTATTAACATGAGCTAAGGATTCCTTTTTTTTAATAGAAAAAAATATGAGTCTCAAAAACGTTTATATATTTTAAGATCAGAAACGGTCCTGTTATGTTCTCTTTGAATGTCAAATGATTATCTTGGTCCGTTAATAGCGTAATGTGTTTCATTAAATAGCAACGGGGATGAAACGTCATGGGACGAAATGTGTTTGGGCCGAACGGTCTGGGCGAATGCGCGTAGGGTGAAGACAGGCATAGATCAAGAGACTCAAAGAACGAACCCTTCAAAGCATTATAACGCTAAATAAACAACTTTTACGGCACCTACAACCTCAAATATAAGAATATTTTGACTTTAGGTACTTAATAGTATGTGTTTATTTTATTAGGAGAGGTTATTCCGACTGTTTTCAGACAGCGCGATCGTGTAGCTACTAGCAAGGGAAGTAATCGACGCGACAACGCAGTGGAAAAAGGCTTACTAGTACAACTAAATCATGGTATTATTAATGTAAACCAAACTTTTAAAACATGATTATTTTGTGTTTAGGTACGCAATAATAGTTACAGATATGGTTATTTTAGCTTAGGACAGGTTATTCCGGGTTTTAGTAGGTCCCAGTTTCACCGACTGAGTCGATCCTATTAGAAATTTGGAGTCCGTTGACGCTTTCTACGGTATTAACTGTATATTTGGAGGGATAAATGCATGAATATTTTACATACCTTAATATTACAGCAGGCGGATCCACACCAGATATCAGCGAGTTGCCACAATGTGTCAGTCTTTGTAGCGCACGGCGAAGAAATGTCTATCCTTCCGCCATGTTTATCGCACACATTTTGCAAACTGTAAGCGCTGCTTTCATTGACTGATTCAATAGTACATGTATTAAGTATTTATTGCATCTACTGCTGACTTAATACATGTTAAAAGTCTGTCACGTGTGTCGATATCTGGACTATTCATTGGCTGCCTTAATACATGTATTAAGTACTTAATACATGTACTAATGACTTACTTCACGGTGTTTTGGCCAACCGTAGCTCACACCTCGTTTCACCAACAGCTGGCCTTGTGACTGGGTCACCGACATAATTATGTTTGGTAGTTTTCAACAAGAATGCTATTTTTTTTTTTTTTTACAATGCAGTTTCAGTATAGCTTGCAATTAACCCTTTTAGCCCCAAGAACCTGCAGTAGGAAATGGATTGATCATGATAATTCAAGGGTAGTGCCAGATAAGCTTGGCGCCTTCAGGCGCCAAGCTCATCTGGTGCTACCCTTGAATTATCATGATCAATCCATCTCCTACAACTGGTACATAGTCTTTAGGCAACACCTCCAAAATTTGAGAAATGGGACCTTGGGGCTAAAAGGGTTAAGTGATCCATTTACCTGGCAGCAGGCAGTGAAATGAAGCATGAGCTCTGATTTAGCAGCTGGTTTTATTGGGTCATTAGGGACTGTGAAGCCATGTAACTTGCTAACCTGACCGCTCCCCAGATTTTTTTCAATGCTGGAGGTTATTCCAACCGGAATCATTACAAACAGCCGAAGGCCCCTTAACCATCTGTTGTATGCAGTCACTGCTACTTTTGCCAGTACTGGTGGCTGCATGGACGTGGGGGGGGGGGGGGGGGGGGGTTGTGGGGTGGGGAGGTTTAATAACAGTGATGTAGGAACTGGGGCGAGAGGGGGAGGAGGACCCTCTCAAAAAATGTAGAGGGTGGGGGGCAGATTATCCTCCCTCCCCCCCCCCCCTCTCTTCCCCCAAGTAAGGCACGCTGGGTTCCCCCCCCCCCCCCCCCCCCATAACAAATATCTTTCTATGCTAGAGACAAAAGACTGAATATTCACAAACTCAATCTCCATTGTAATTTAATTTCATTCATCTTGACACATGACTCATGATGATCGCCTTGATCATTGACAATGAACTGTAACGTGATTAATGATGCCTATAAATGTATACAAACATAGAGGTAACTCAAGGTGGCAAGAGGCATAGATTCTCATGAGCTCCTGCAGTGTGCATGGGCTCGTGAGAATCTATGCCAGTTGCAAATGTTGGGTGTTTTGTTTACAGGTGCTTTTGGTACAAGGGTCTTCGCCGGGGGTAAACTAACATGTCACTTAGTGTTACATCCATGGCAGTACATATATCCTGTTTTTTTTAAATCTCATTGTGCACGCAGCCACATGCTGCTCGGCTGAATGAATACAGGTTTGCGAAAAAAACGTCTAGGAAGCAAATGGTTGTGAGATTTATCAGTGACATCCGCCATCCCTAGTAGCAGAACATCTTCGGGCCCATGACGGCTGCAGTGGGCCCACACACAGCTGTGTGCGGACCAAGACGGTCGTCGTGTGCCCGAATGCGGTGTTCTTTACTTACTGTAGTGATAGTGTAGGGCTTTGCATGGGCCTACTAAGGTGTATACTTGTGTGCATAATACTGCCCTGAGGCTGACCTGTTTGATTCCATGACCTTTTTCATTTATCAGGTGAAACAATGGAAGGCGGATGGATGCAAAAAGCGAATGTGCACAGCTCGTCCCGGATGGTCCAACATCAGCTTTCGACGTGGTCTGTACAAAAGGGAGCTTCGGAACATCGACGTGAACCTGATTGACATATTGGGCGTTGATACGAACCGCGAGGTGGTTCATGTGGAGCCAATGGTGACCATGGGTCAAGTGACAGCGTGTCTAAATCCTCTTGGCTGGACATTGCCTGTGCTGCCTGAATTGGATGATCTTACTGTGGGTGAGTGGAGTATTTTCATTTATCCCAGATAGACCATCGCAAGATAATTGATTGACTTTGATATTTCAAGGATGGTGCTAGAATGGCTTGGTGCCCATGGGCGCCAAGCTATTCTGGCACCACCCTTCAACTGCCGTATATCTGTTTCCTGAATTGTGATGCAGTCTTCAGACAACTCTAAAATTGGGGGATTTTGATTGTTCTTAGTGAGATCATTCTTGTGAATTAGATGACCTTACCATCAGAAAGAATGAATTACAGCATTATCTGTGTTGAGTGACCACCCTTATGAGATCACCTGTCATTAACCCTTTTCATCCTGATACACCCATTGCTTGAAATAAATTTTGATTGATAGTTCAAGGGTGCTGCCAGAATAGCTTGGTGCCTTAGGCGGGAAGCTATTCTGGCACCACCCGTGAACTAAAATGGTTCTCCTATCTCCTAATATGTAATGTAGCCTTCATAGGGCGATAAGCAAATTTACAAGAATCAGCTTCAGGATGTAATGGGTTAAAGATCGTCATTTAAGTGACTGTCTTTAAAGACAGGGGACACTTGTATTTCAGGACTTCCTTTGAGACGTGCTTTAATTTTACTGGTACCGGTTTTTAGGGGGCCTGATCATGGGTGTGGGGATCGAGTCTTCGTCGCACAAGTTCGGTCTGTTTCAACATTGCTGTGTCTCCTTCGAACTGGTGCTTGCTGACGGAAGTGTCGTCAAGTGCTCAAAGGTTGGTTGGTACAAAATCTGAACAGGTCTGAAAAGTGTTGTACACTTTGTAGCGGCAACAGTTTTACTACATAAGTGTTGTACACTATACAGTTGTGAAAAGTAACATGAAGAAAATGTTTTGTTTTAAAAAATTTAATGATTTGGGGCAATAACTGAAGTAAATTTCTGCTACCTGAAAAGATAAATTATGTTTGAAGAAGAAAATGAATGAAATTTTTTTCTCCAAATTTCAGATTTCAGGAATCTTTGAAAAGGGGGCATTATGAAATCAGGAGCTCCCAATTCCTGGCAGTCAGTTTTCATCCATGCATCATAATCCTTTTAGCCCCAGGGTTCCGTTTCTCAAATAGTAGAGGTGTTCCCTAATGACTATGTACCAGTTGCAGGAGATGGTTTGACCATGATAATTCAATGGTAGTGCCAGATCAGCTTGGCGCCTGAAGGCGCCAAGCTGATCTGGCACTACCCTTGAATTATCATGGTCAAGCCATCTGCTGTAGGGATCCGGGGCTAAAAGGGTTAAGTGTGCATGTGTTGTTGCTTTCATGAACTGTTGTATCTAAAGTGGCTATGAACACATGTGCCTATTTCATTTTGCACTGTACTTTCACTCTGCTTTTTCAGGATGAAAACCCAGATCTGTTTTACTCTGTGCCTTGGTCCTACGGCACCCTGGGATTCCTGGTATCAGCTGAGATTCGCATTGTTCCCGCCAAGAAATTTGTGCGAATCGACTATCAGCCTGTTCATACACACCAGGAGATGTTGAACGTGTTTGAGAGAGAAACAAACAAGAAATCAGATAACGAGTTTGTGGAGGGACTTGTGTATTCAATGGACGAAGCAGTAATCATGACCACCAATATGACAGACGATGCTGAGCCAGATAAGGTTGGTTTTTTGTTTGTTGGATCCATCAAAATGTTATACAAGCTTCCACATACAGTTGACTGCGTTTATGACAAGATCTGATAACAAAAGTCAGATAGGATACAGCTTTTGCAGAAGTCTGATTGCACTTTTATATGAAATTTACCTCGATTTATAACAAATTTCAGATAAGATAAAGCAATGTGGTCCCCTGACATTTTGTTATCTGTGTTACTTTTGCAATATCTCAGTCTTGTATTTAATAGATGATTTCAGAAGTAGGTAGAAGAACTGCATGTCTTTTCATGTAAAAACTAGATTAAAATCACAGATAAACATGCTACACATACATCATGTTTGTGCCTTAATCCAATGTTTTTGTGGAAAAGCGTTCAGTTTTGACGTACTTCTCTGAACAGCGTCTGTTGTAGGTCAAATTATTTCATTAACCTGACTTTTGTTTTCTTTGCATACATGTATAATTTTCTTTTCTTCCAACAGATCAATGCCATCGGAAATTTCTGGAAGCCGTGGTTTTACAAGCATGTGGAAGGGTTCCTGAAGTCTGGTCCCGCTACAGAGTACATCCCACTGCGTCACTACTACCATCGCCACACTCGCAGCATCTTCTGGGAACTGGCGGTAAAATGTGTTTTGATAATGTGAAGATTCTTTAAAAATCCACTACAGTGGAAAATGTTTTGAGAAACCACTTTTTAAAAAGAACCTCATTGTGCCCGAGGTAAAAAATACCCACGTTTAGGGCTTTATGTCTGTGAGGTTGTTTCAAAGACAGGGGACTGAAAAGAGTGAACAAATCTGACCCGAGTTAAGTTCGAACCTGCGACCTTTTGGGTGATTTGAATGGACTACCACCTGAGCTACACAGCTCCCCCTAGAAAAAGTGGTCTGAAATGTCAAGGTGTGCTCATAAGAGAAGTCTTGATAGACAAAAGGTGTCGCCCATTTGCATTTTGGAAATGTGGGTTCCATTATTTGGGCTGGTGGGTCACACTTATTGTAATGGATTGATCCAACTTTTGATTGTGGCAAGACATCATACCGTTTGGTAACCACTGATTTTTCACCTGCTGTTTGGACGGATGATTTAATTCGTTTAGCCCCAACACACCACAGCATGATAAATGGATCATCCATGATAGTTCAAGGGTTGTGCTAGAATAGCTTGATGCCCACAGTCGCCAAGCAATTCTGGCACCACCCTTGAACTACCATGGTCTCCAGAATTGTAATGCAGTCTTCAGAGATCAACTCCCAAAATTGGGGATTTTTAGCTTATGGGTTGTTTACAGTACATTGGCTGCATGTACAAGGGGGTTAATGCTAACATCCTATTGCTCCAGGATATCATCCCATTCGGTAACCACCCCGTTTTCCGCTACTTGTGTGGCTGGATGGTGCCACCCAAAATCTCGCTGCTGAAGCTGACGCAGGGGCAGACGATCAAGGAACTGTACGAGAGACACCAGGTCATTCAGGACATGCTGGTGCCCCTCAAGGACCTCAGTGAATCTCTGCGAGTCTTTGATCAAGAACTCAAGGTTAGTAATAAGCATTTGTTTTATAATTTGATGTACCCACTCCATTCTCGCGCTGGGACCATATGGCGTTAAGGTGCGTCCCCTGGGTGGTGGATAGGGGGTCCCTTGTGAGAGGGGTCTACCGAATGAAATAAGGTGCCGTGAACCAACATGGTCTAAGGGAAGGTGACCCCGACAGAAAACCCCTGGTCCTCCTAGTAAGGGGGTTGGGCTTGGGGGCAGCTTCCCCACCCTGCAAAAAAGGAAATAGCTACAAAACGCCGACGAAAAGACAAACAGTAATTCCTTTCCTGGAGGAGGAAGGTTCTTCTACAAGAAGATTTATGACGTCCTGTGGTGAAAGCCGGAAGTCTTCGGAAGGCACAGGACCAAGCCGCCTCTCTCTATCCAGGGACACAACCATGGGCACATGGAATGTCAAGACCATGTACCAGAGCGGCAAGGCTGCCCAGATAGCGGAAATGCAAAAGTACAATCTTTCCCTGCTAGGTATCAGTGAAGCCAGATGGACGCAGTCTGGCCAGAAAAGGCTGTTAAGTGGGGAAATGATTCTGTATTCAGGCCATGAAGAGGAGAATGCCCCCCATACAGAAGGAGTAGCATTCATGCTGTCACCAGTGGCACAGAGAGCGCTGATGGGCTGGGAACCTCTTGGGCCAAGAATTATGACAGCAACCTTTAGAACCAGGAAAAAGATCAAGCTGAGCGTCATCCAGTGTTACGCGCCCAGTAATGACAGTGACAAGGAAGAGAAACAAGAGTTCTACGACCGACTCCAGAGTGCTGTGGACAAATGTGCGGAGCGAGACATCACCATCATTATGTGCGATTTTAATGCCAAAATAGGGGAGGACAACACCGGATATAAAGAGATGATGGGGAGACAGGGACTAGGGGAGATGAGTGAGAACGGAGAGAGGTTTGTAGACTATTGTGCTCTAAACAGACTTGTCATTGGAGGCAGCATCTTCCCACACAGAAGAATACACAAAGCATCTTGGGTCTCACCTGACCATACTACAGAGAACCAAATAGACCATATCTGCATTAGCAAGAAATTTAGAAGATCCCTTCAAGATGTTCGAGTGAGGAGGGGAGCAGATGTCGCCTCAGACCACCATCTGCTTTCCTTAAGAATAAAGCTCAAGTTAAAGAAAAGTCGCACAGAGACAACAAGAAGACAGCGCTATAATGTAGGCCTCCTGAGACAGACTGGTGTGAGAGAAGAGGTCAAACTGGTGCTGTCCAACCGGTTTCAAGCGCTACAGGAGCTAGTAAATGAAGAGGAGGCGGTCACCACAGAGCAGCAGTGGAAGGCAGTTAGAGAGGCGCTGAACTCAACCTGCAAAGACACTGTAGGGTTCAGGAAACACCATCACAAGGACTGGCTGTCGGCACAGACCTTGAAGAAGATAGAAGTGAGGAAGCAGAAGAAAGCAGTTGTCAACAACAGTCGCACGAGAGCAGCCAAAGCAAGGGCACAGGAGCAATACTCGGAAGCCAATCGCGAGGTGAAGAGGAGTATCAGGGCAGACAAGAGGGCCTACACAGACAGCCTGGCAGCAGAGGCAGAAAAGGCAGCAGGCAGCGGCAACATGAAACGGCTCTACGACATTACCAGAAGATTGTCGGGCAAGTATGGCCATACAGAAAGACCAGTAAAAGACAAAGAAGGCAAGCCTATTGCAGACAGAGCAGACCAACTCGACAGATGGGCCGAGTATTTTGAAGAGTTACTGAACAGACCCAGCCCACCCGACCCCCCCAGATATCCAGCCAGCAGAGACCGACCTACCCATCAGCTGTGACAGACCCAGCCGGGAAGAGATCAGAAGAGCAGTGGCATTTTTGAAGAACGGCAAAGCAGCAGGCCCAGATGGCATCCCAGCGGAGGCTCTGAAAGCAGACCTAGAGACAACAGTAGAGATGCTGTACCCACTGTTTGGAAAGATCTGGGAAGAGGAGGTGATGCCAGCTGACTGGAAGGAGGGGTACCTAATCAAGCTTCCCAAGAAAGGCGACCTCAGCAAGTGTTCCAACTACATAGAAATCACCTTGCTGTCAGTACCAGGAAAGGTCTTCAACAGGATCATCCTGGAGAGAATGAAGAGCTCCGTTGACCCCCAGCTGAGAGACCAGCAAGCAGGATTCAGGAAAAACCGATCATGTACAGACCAGATCGCCACTCTACGCATCATCGTGGAACAGTCTCTGGAGTGGAGCTCTCCGCTGTACGTCAACTTTGTGGATTACGAGAAAGCATTTGACAGCGTGGACCGAGAGACTCTGTGGAAACTCCTACGACACTACGGTGTACCCACAAAGCTCGTCCGCCTGATCAAGAGCAGCTACGATGGCATGACATGTCGAGTGATCCACGAAGGGCAGTTCACCGGGGAGCTCCAGGTCAGAACCGGTGTCAGGCAGGGGTGTTTGCTGTCTCCATTCCTCTTCCTACTGGCCATAGACTGGGTCATGAAGGGGACAGACGAAGTGGAATATAGTGGACACTGTGGACACAGCTTGACGACCTCGATTTTGCTGACGACTTGGCTTTACTGTCCCACACTCATCAACAAATGCAGGACAAGACCACGAGGCTTGCTGACATCTCGTCCCAAGTGGGCCTCACCATCCACAAACAGAAAACAAAGACAATGAGGCTGAACGCAACCAGGGAAGAACCAGTCTTGCTTGCTGGCACCCCGTTGGAGGAGGTGGAGTCCTTCACCTATCTCGGGAGCATCATAGACAAAAAAGGCGGCACTGATGCAGATGTCGGAGCACGTATCGGTAAAGCCAGAGCAGCCTTTCTCCAGTTGAAAAATGTGTGGAGTTCCAGAGAGCTGTCACAACACACCAAAGTCCGGATTTTCAACTCCAAAGTAAAAGCAGTTCTCCTATATGGAGCAGAGACTTGGAGATTGACAAAAACCACAGTCAACAGAGTACAGATCTTCATAAACAGTTGCCTTAGAAGAATTTTGAAAATTCACTGGCCAGAGAAGATCAGCAATGTCAGACTCTGGGAGAGAACAGAGCAGATAACAGCAGAATGAAATTGGGCGAAGAAGATGGGGATGGATTGGTCACAGTCTGAGAAAGCCAGCGTCCAGTATCACTAGGCAGGCATTGTCATGGAACCCCCAGGGAAAGAGGAAAAGAGGCAGGCCGAGAAATACCTGGCGTCGAGACCTCCAAGCAGACATCAAGAGACTGGGAACCATCTGGAGTAAAATCGAAGGAGAAGCACAGGACAGGAGTTGCTGGAGGTCTCTCGTCGACGGCCTATACCCGGGGAGGGGTGACAGGCGTAAGTAAGTAAGTAAGTACCCACTCCATAAAATTTCCCCTTTTTGGACACATGTACTGATATATTGTATAACAAGCAAATTAATATTCATGAACTTGCTCGATATACTTTCCTTCCCATAACCCCTTGCAGACCAGAAAGACCCAATCTTGATGCTTGCCTGTCCCCAATGCAAAAACGCTAAATATGTGCTTACTGTCACATTAGCAAGTTCCTTATGCTCACTAATAATGAAATACTTCTTAGTGTGTATGTACACTCAAAATTACTTTCCCATTCACACACATAAATTGAGAATAGACAGCAGCAAACATACGAATCGAATTGCCATACTGTTGAGATTGATGACACTGATGTCCGCTAGTGATAGTGACAACCTTAGAAAAGGACGCTAGTGATAGTGACAACCTTAGAAAAGGACTAAATAAACAAACCAGCTGGCATTTTCCGTCATTATAATAAGTAGACTTTACTACAAGTAGACTTTACTCAACAACATGCACGATTATAGAAAGCACTGATGTCTACACAGTCAAACGAAACCTCTGCGCTGAGTCAGTCGACAGTCCAATACGTGGCACACAACAGGGTCACCATTTGGACGGAAACAAACATGTAGGAAGTATCACACCCAGGTTCATAATTATATAGACATAGTTATTAATGTCTGTGGTCGCACTCTGGTAAAGTTTTGTTTTGGACTGACTACATACAATATATTGAGCAACATTTTGCTTGATATAATGCCGATAAACAGACAGATGTGATTACTTGACCCGATCAAAATGTCCTCGTCTTACAACTCGGACATTTTGATTCGGGTCTCGTAATCACATCTGCCTGTTATCGGCACTATATCAAGCAAAATGCTGCTCAATATAATATAATATGTACACTTAGTACATTTGAGCCCTGAAGTAGAATTTCTCATTTAGAAGTCATCCTCTATAAAAAAACAAAAAACAATACAGTTCAGGAGATATAGTTGAAATTTCCAATTTTTGGAGTCATCCCAAGAAGACTGTTAGAGTTACTGTTCTGTGACTTATTGACTAAGATAGTTCAAGGCTGGTGCCAGAATAACTTGGCACCTGAAGGTGGCAAGCTATTCTGGCACCACCCTTGAACTGTTTTTGTTAATCCGTCTCTTACAGGTGTAATTCTTTATAGATATCTCCAAAGTCATCAGTCAGTGGCACCATACAGGTCAAAATATAACACAAATCAGATAAAAAGAAGTACCCAACAGAGAAAGAAACACACTTAGAAAAGACAGTTACAACACAATTTATTAATATTTTGGGTAAATACCCTTTTTCAAAATAGCCCACACCTGGGTCTGCCCTGGGGGACTTGTTGGGTGGGGTTAACTACTTTTTAGTTCCCAGGGTCACCCTGGTCAGCCTCACAGGGTGGGTTTTCCCCTCTATTCTGGGGCATGTGTTTCTGTTTGCCCTTGGTCTATTCACCTGTATTTTCCTTTTTAAACTCACCCTATTGTCTGTGCCTCCTGTAGCTCTTGATATTGGATGTGTGTTGCTAAATGGTTTTAGGTTTATTTAGCATATTAGACCGGCTGGCGACATTTATTCAATATTCTGTTTAGGGATGTAGTTGATCATCTGGTTCTATACCTGCCAAGCTGGACAAGGAGCTTGACAGCAGGCTGGCAAAAGCGAACAGCGCTTTCGGGCGACTTTTCAAGCGGGTGTGGCACAATCAGCAGCTGAAAACAGGCACCAAGATCAGCGTGTACAGAGCTGTGGTCCTCACCACCCTGCTGTATGGTTCCGAGTCCTGGGCCCTCTACCGCAGCCAACTACGACTCCTCGAACGCTTCCACCAGCGCTGCCTGCGTACCATCCTGGGCATTCACTGGAGTGACTATGTCACCAACGTCGAGGTCCTTGAACGGGCTGAAACTGTGAGCATCGAGGCTTTGCTGCTGCGGACACAGCTCCGCTGGGCGGGGCATGTCTCCAGGATGGAGGATCATCGCCTACCAAAGATCACCCTGTTCGGCGAGCTTGCTACTGGACACCGTGACAGAGGGGCACCAAAGAAGAGATACAAAGACTGTCTCAAGAAGTCACTTAGTGCCTGCCAAATCGACCACCACCAGTGGTCTTCGCTTGCTGCGGACCGTGACACCTGGCGCTCCACCATTTACAAGGCAGCTGTCTCCTTTGAGGACTCTCACAGAGCTAGCCTTAAGGACAAGCGGCTCAGGAGAAAAAACAGAGATGCCGCAGCTCAGAACCCTGGCCATACCTTCCCCTGCAGCCACTGCGGTCGAACCTGCCTGTCTCGGATTGGCCTCCGCAGCCACGAACAAGCCTGCAGACGTCGTGGGCAACTCCTATAAAATCTTCGTTCGCGAAGTCAAGCCAAGAGACCTGCATATTTTTCTGTGGGCTGGCGATTGGATGCCTGATAGGCGGGGAACAGGGGATCTAACTGTTTGTCCAACACTGAGTGATTCCCCTTGGTGTGTGTAATATTCTTTATTTTCTCAAAATCATTACCGACAGCATTACTACTAGGAATACTTCGCTTAGCTTAACAATTTTAGCCCCAAAAAACTTGTGTACCTGACGACAGGGTTTTCAACCACAAGGGGGTGTCATTACCAGGATACCCCGAGTGGCCTCCCCTGCCTCCCTATCTGGTGGCGCGCTGACCGTTTCCCGGCAGTCTCTTCGCTTAGCTCAACCAGGACAGGCCGTGAACATATCGTGCTCCGGTTGTGGTTAGGTGGATTACCGTTGTGTACCGTGGACATTTGGATTTATGTGCACTGTGTTGTGCTTTAATTACCTACATGTTCTGTGGATTATGTGGTGTTGGGTTTTTCTGTGGGATTATCGGTTTGAGTCATGATAAGGTAAAGTAGCGGTTACTGCCTCTAACCGGTTTCGACCGGTCTTCGGCGGCGACCGGGTGGTGATGTATGCAAGCTGACCGGGAGCGAGGTCCCTCTGCAGAGGCTCCCCACTTCTCGCCGGTCTTCTTCTGTCCTTTGTTACAGTGCTAGGTACGGACCTGCACCAAGTGTGGCGCCTTCCAGTGGTCTAGGACGGCCATGATCTCTGCCTACCATGCTCGTGCTGCTCCTCCGATCAGACAGGCGACAGTGCGTGACGTGGGAGGAAGAGAGATGGTCACAGCTGGGGGCGTTTTAACGGAGGGATAAACCGACGCCTTGCACACAGCTGACGAACAAAGCAGCATTGACAACAATGATGGGAAAGGCAGAATCATACTGGTCGGTGCCCCGGGCAGTGCTGCCCCGCCTTGAGCGGATGAATGAGCCTAGCAGCATCAAAGGATCGGGGCTTGCCACCCATTCGGACCCGGCACCAAGAGCTCCACCCCGTCTCGTAGAGGCTCTGGGACATGCTCGACTGCCAGTGATGGGGTTCGCCCCTAGGCACGTGTCGGCATATGGAAGCTCGGTCCCCCCGCAATAAAGATGTTGGGCCAGATTATAGACAGACAGATAGACACAGAGAGAGAGCTCAAGCGGGGGACCCCCCTTCCCCCTGAGAGGCAAGTGCCCGCCAGCCTTAGGCCGGACCAGCGCGTCACCGGGCCGCGTCTACAACGCACCTCTCAGGGAGGGACAGGAAAAGATAGCCACAGAACGCACACAAGAGCTCCACCCCACCTCGTAGAGGCCCCAGATATGCAAGTACGCTCACTACGGGATTCGTCCCCCAGGTATGGGTCTGCATGGAGCTCAGGCATCTCGCAGTAAACGGAGGGCGAGAAATTCAGTCATGTGAGACACAGAACGCACGGAAGAACTCCACCCCGCCTTGTAGAGGCCTGGGACATGCTCGAACGCCAGAGATGGGGTTCACCCCTAGGCTGTGTCGGCATATGGAGCGCGGTTTCCCCCGAAGTAAAGGTGGAAGACGAGATATGAGTCTCAGACAAGCAAGCTTTGGAGACCAAAGCTGTCCATAGGAGGACGGACATTCGGTCATTAGAGCCAGCCGACGGGAGGTGCTTCCCCGTCGCGATTGAACCACAGGACACCTCCCCCACGCTGTAGGAGCATGGAGAATGACACAGGCTTCAGGGTCCCGAGTCGAAGAGTGGAGCCACAGACAAGAACTAACTCGCAGGGCGGATCCCCCATGTCCGAAGCCCTATTGGGAGGAACTTACTCGGTCAGCAGCCGAAGAGAGGTGGTGCCAACCACCCACCCACACTCCGTCTTAGGAGGTAGAGAGGAACTCACAGTGGCCATGGACCTGCTTCACACAGGGACGAAGTCTACATGTTCGGTCGGGCGACCGCAGCAGCTGGAGAAAGGGCGCTACAGATACCTAATGCCTGGGAACGTCTTCTTCCCTCTTCGCCTCTCCGACCAGCGGACAAGCTTGGGTACGGCGCAGCGTGGGATCTCTCGGTGACACTGAGCATCAGAGGTGCCCGGCAAGAGCGGCCGTTCTTCCGACCAGAGCTTCAAGAGCCGATTTTCCTCGGGGAAACGACAGCCTTGACACTGGCACCGGGATCACGGAGATGGCAGCGGCAGGACGGAATCTCCCTCACTTTCGACACTCGACCTCAGCCTGTTGGATTATGGAACGAGCGTTAATGCATCAACACAGTGTGTCCCACTCTCTTCCGAGTGGGAGCAGCGTCTCACGGGTCAGGATCCTCGTATTGGATGAGGGATCAAGCGGACAAACACAGCAACAGGCTGGAATTGGAAGCAGTGTGCTTCGCGTTCTCTCCGAGTGGACGCAGCGGTGCACAGGTCAAGATATCCTCGCCGTTGAACGAGGGATCAAGCCATCAAACACCTCTACAGGGTGCAGATGAAAGCAGGGCGGCTCGCGCTCTCTCCGTGGGAAGCAGTGTCTCACGAGTCAGGATCCTCGTAAAGGGATGAAGGATCAAGTGAACAAACACATCAACAGGTTGGAGATGAAAGCAGTGTGCCTTGCATTCTCTTTGAGTGGAAGCAGCGGCTCACAACTCAGGATATCCTCGTGCGTGGACGAGGGATCAAGCCGTCTAACACTTCAACAGGCTGGAGTGAAAGCAGTGTGGCTCGCGCTCTCTTTGGGTGGGAGCAACGCCTCATGGGTCAGGATTACGCGTATTCTCCGACAGCTCAACAGTGGTGGCCTACATCCAGAACCGGAGGTTGAGGAGGTGTTAAGTCTATACTCGGAGGACGTGGTTCGGAGTGAGGTAGACAACGGACACGCCTAGCAGACGGTCGGTGCGCTCCAACATATCGCAGATTCGCCGCTCTTTGGACAAAGCGTCCCGGTTCGTCGCGTCATTCCTCCGGCTGGCTTCGCCCTGAGTGGAAGGCTTCGACGATGATCGACGCATCAGGTGGCCCAGTGCTTCATGTCGCTCCCTCGCAGACTTCGGGATCTAGTGGAAGCATTAGGCGACCACTCGACAAGATGGCAGCGGACAACAGAGGTTCTTCTGAGACTCCCGATGTCCAGAGAGGATGAACATCTACTTCACCAGCAGTGATGTGGAGTCTCTTCTGGGCGGTGCCGTGCTAGCGGTGGATAAGGAGGCGAGGATGCTGGTGGCGACTCCCCACAGACTACAGACTCGGACACGAGGAAGTGGAAGCAAGGCTTGGACAGGACTGCTCCCGGGGTTCGCTTCCCCCTAGCTGACTCAGGATTTCCTAGAGAGGGTGACGCCTTCCGTTAGCAAGTGTCTGGAGAACACCTGGGACCTTTCAGCCTCGGTCCGTCGGAGTGGGACACGCACGGAGCTAGTGACAGCCTTAGGATGGCGTACCACCCCGCAGCCTACTCCTTGGCAGAGATTGCCGGCGGCGACAGGATATAAACGGACGCGCTGTTGTGACAGGTTCCACGCTCGCCCGTCTTTTGGGATAACACAGCGGGGGAAGGCTCCACGCGAGGACACTTATCTGTGGGACCGACTTGGCAGACAATAAGGCGACAGCACAGGATCCCTTGCCACCTCAGCAAGATTGTCTCCACTCGCTTCAGTCAGCGGTGGTGAGATAGAAGCTTTGGCTACAGCGCTACTTGTTGATGCGGGAGCCCTGCCTAGAAGGAGCCAACGGAGGTGGGCTGAGACCCTGATGCCCGACAGGCTACAGTAGGCCCTTACAGATCCCAGACCCGGAGACTAGGTGATGTCTAGTGTCGGCTTTGGCGTTTACTAGTAACTTCAGCCCTGTGCGTGCAACTACTTGGACGGTCGGCCCTCTGAAACCAGATGGTGAAGCGTGGGAGGACTCGGACTCCAGGCTGACACAAAGTGGATTCCTGGGCATCAGAGGCAAGTCCGACGGGGGACCAGCACCCAGTTTGCCGCCTGGGCAGGGAGTGCCTGACCGATAACAGCGGGATAGTGACGGGGGAACACGCAGGCAGATACATCCGCTGGCTGGAGTTGATGGCGGTGCAGCTGGTGCTCGTTAGATGGAAACAATGGCTTACGCTACGGAAGGTACGGGTGCGCTCCGGCTACTCGACAATGGCTTACGATACGGAAGGTACGGGTGCGCTCCAACTACTCGACGATGGCTTACGATACGGAAGGTACGGTTGCGCTCCGGCTACTCAACAAGGGCTTACGCTACGGAAGGTACGGGTGCGGCTACTCAAAGGTTGGGGTTTCATCGCGTAGCACTTCTGCTGGTGGTGCAGAGATCGGGACAGCACTCGTCGGACACGGCTCTTCTGACACCCGGCTGCCTTCCAACTACTCTATGCATGTGAGGAGACTCCGATGATAGGCCGGTCCTCCTGTAGTGGAACAGGAAGCTGCTTCCTCTGTCACCTCCAGACCGGATCCACAAGCCTGGGCCGTGGATGGGCTCATTCGAGGAGCGGACTCCTTGCGTAGCCTACCACCATTGCATGTGAATTCCCCGGTTGGTCTGTTCACCGAAGTTAAGCCATTTGGGGGCGGTTAATCCTTAGTTGGATAACCACCTGGGAACAACAGGTATGGTGGAAGTCATCTTAACCCTTATCTTGTTCACCAGAGGGTGACATACGTTCGAATAAGAATAGTTAAAGGGTAACGCCGGAGTGGCTTGGCGCCACTAGGCTTCACGCTAATCCGGCCTAGCCTTCAAGTAAAGCCTTTGGGCTGTATTTTTATTTTACTATAGTATAACCTGTGTACGGCAGGGCACAAATTGAAGCTGTTAGCCTCAGGCTGATATGGGTTAAGATGCGGCAGCACGTTCCCTCCCTCAGGACGGGTACCTAGGGGCTCCACAAGCTCAGGGTTGGCATGGTGATTAGGACTTTGATGACCGTTCTGCTGGATCACAGTCCTTCGGAGACACGTGGTGAACCCCTGCCTCAGCTCCGCATCCGAGACGATCGCAACCCTGGCAGCAACTGTTTGTACAGACACAGAGTGCGTGGCGCGGCATGCTGGCAGATGGACAGTCAGCACTCGCACCAAGAGGCTTCTCGGATGCGACAGTGGATGCGATTGCAGCGACTCAGGGAGTCTCTTGACAGTACGGATACGAGGGAGAGTGGCGAGTACTACAGGCATGATGTGCAGTGGAGCAACTCTCTCCACAGACCGGACTACCCCCATTTTGGCCGAGTTCGTCTAGGGGTTCCCAAGCAGAATCGGACCCCTCAGCATCATTCGAATTACCGGGTGGCAGACGCTTATTGACACCTAGCATGGATCAGCGCTAGTACAGACATCTCGGATCGGATTGAACACTGTCATCGGCAAGACGGCCGGCTTCCCCTGGCGATGCTGGGAGACCTAACAGGAAGACCTGCTGACTGTTCGCCATCGCTTCGGCTTCACAGTTAGCAAGATTGCACCTTCTCGGGGCGTCCCTCCGGTCTCCAGATCAGGGCCGATGACTAGGGCAGCACTCCACCGGCTGGACTTGGGCTAGGAACCTCCTTCCAGTGTCCGCACCGCAAGTCCTACCGTCTGTCCGTTCATGGATACGGACCAGTCCCGGGAGTTCCACCTATACGATGCGGTCAGGGCGCCTTATAGTGGCAGGCGAAAGACTACGCCACTAAGACAAAGTCACACGCCTATTCCTGCCCTTGACTCCAGGCAGATGGAACACCTCGGTGCAAACGGTCAATAGCTTGCTGGGTCGTTCGTTCGGCATACCCCCAGGGGGAGGCCCAGACGTTGCGCGTCCAAGCTCACAAGTCAAGCAGGGGCTACTAGCAACGCCTTACCAGCTTGGCACAGGGTGGAATATTGTGGCGGCCATAGGTGAGCGGGCCGAGTCTACCTTCGCTCGCAGAGACCTGTCAGACCTGTCCGGCCAGCGCGTGTACCTGGTACTGGTGTGGGTCATCTCTGCGGCACAGCACTCCCTCCCGGCACCTCAGGTGCCACGGGTAACGCCTAGCTAAAATTGTTGGGAGTGGCGCATAGGGACGGGCCTTGATAGTTCACGAGCAGAGCGTTCAGGCAGGGGACAGGTGTACCATATTGCGGCACCCTCCTCCTATTCGCCATTCTTCCTAGTAGTAATGCCGTCGGTAATGATTTTGAGAAAATAAATGAATTTCTCTAAAATGTATTTTTTCGAAAAATACTTACGGACGGCATTACTCAGAGGTCCCTCCCACCTTCCCCGCTTGCCACAGTCGAGCTAAGACTCAGAGACTGCTGGGAAACGGTGAGCATGCCACCGGATAGGGAGGCAGGGGAGGCCACTCGGGGTATCCTGGTAATGACACCCCCTTGTGGTTGCCTCCCCTGTCGTCAGGTACACAATGATTTTTTGGGGGTTAAAATTGTTAAGCTAAGCGAAGTATTCCTAGTAGTAATGCCGTCGGTAAGTATTTTTCGAAAAAATACATTTTAGAGAAAAATTCATGTTTAATTTTTTTTTTCCCCACAAGCAGTGCAGGCAAGTCCTGAGAAAGTCTTGTTGCTGTCGGGACATTAAGCAATGTACAACCAACCAACCTTTTTCAAAATAGACAAACAAACAGAGAGATCAGTCGCTACTTATCTTATTGTCAATCTCAGAAGGAATGAATTACAAATCAGATAGGATACACGTTTTAGAAGAACCGACTGGGCTGTAAATAAAATCGAGTCTCTTGCCGTTTTTTTATATCTCATGTTCAGTGTATTGTATGTAAATGAAGCATAAGTCTATATTTTCCAGCTGTACCCATTGTGGCTGTGCCCCTTCAAACTGTATTCATGGCCGGGGATGGTGCACCCACAGAGAAACTCTGATGAAATGTACGTGGACATTGGTGCCTACGGAGCCCCCAAACAGCCACACTTCTCCACTGTACCCTCCACTAAGAAACTGGAAGCCTTTGTCCTGGAGAAAAAAGGGTTAGTTACTGCGTTTTACACTTTATTTCACTGTTTGGAATTTTTGGGGAAAGTTCAAGCCTTATAAAAAAAATTTAAAACAAGATAGGATAAAACATAACCCACGAAGTCCCTTCTATAATTATGAGAGCTGTCTTCGCTGTCAAGGGTCTCTACCTTTTGTCTTTGACTTGATTCTGATGTTGAAATATCTCCTTCTGAAAAAGCCTCGCAGATGTGCCAATGCGTCATAGTGAACTCTAGAAGGGGCGTGTGCAGTGCATAAGCGTCATTGGTTTGTCAAATGTCATTTGTCATGACGTATTTTTTTGTTTTTACGTAATTTTATATTTAACGTGATATGAGATTCGCTTTCGCTTCAAGACTTGGGCAAATGGTGACAAAACTAGAATTTCACGGTACAATTTCAGTCTTGCTAAAATTTGTGTGAAATCAGGTTGACTTTACCTAGTTACATGCTATGCTAAGTACACCTGGGGCGGTCCGTGGCGCAGTGGTTAAGGCGCCTGCCACCAATGCCAAAGGTGCGAGGTTCGATACCGGGTTCCGACGTCGGACTTTTCTCCTCTGGTAAGTGTCACCGTTAATTCGGGCGGACCATGGGGGGTTCTTTCTCCGGGTCCTCCGGTTCTTCCACCCCCCACACACCCCCCCACACTTTGGCACCGGTTTCAGGCCACTTTACAAATTTCAAATACAAGCGATCAAAAATCTCTGTAACTTCAGTAGCTGAACTGGCCCTTCGTCTGTCTTGTACTGTGTTTGTCTTAAATGGCGTAAATCCGTGTCTGTTACGTGAGTGTGCGTGTTGGGTTTCAGTTTTTCAGCGCTTTGAGTCGATTCGCCCAAAAATTGAGAAAAAGCGCCTTTATAATAACGGTATTATTATTATTACCTGCATGCTCTTCTGATCCGCCGTAAGATGGCCTTAGTTGCCTGCTCGGCGTTAAACCCAAATAACTAACTCTTCTGAAAGTGCGTCGATGTGTGTGTATGCGTGTGCGTGCATGCGCGCGCTGCAAACATCCTCAAGAGGCATAGATGTTCATGCACCCTCTGGGCACTTGAGGATCTATGCCTCTTGGAGATGCGCGCATATGTGTCATTGGTTTGCCAAACATCATTTATCATGATGTATTTTTTTGTTTTTACGGAATTTTATATTTAACGTGATATGAGTTTCGCTTTCGCTTCAAGACTTTCGAAAATGGTGACAAAAAAAAAATTCACAGTACAATTTCAGTCTTTCTATAATTTGTGTGAAATCAGGTTGACTTTACCTAACTACATGCTATACTAAGTATACCTGCATGCTCTTCTGAAAGCGCGTCGATGTGTGTGTATGCGTGTGCATGCGTGTATGCATGCACGCGCTGCAAATATCCTCAAGAGGCATAGATGTTCATGCGCCCTCCGGGCACATGAGGATCTATGCCTCTTGAAGATGCGCGCATATGTGTGAGAAAGAGCGAGAGAGAGAGAGAGAATTACGTCATATTTAGAGTATCTGTGTCTGCATGGTGACAGAGTTGCTTCTTTTACGTCAATGGCACTGTCTGACTTTCTCTAGAAGTTAAGTTTTTTTTTATACTGTTTTAATTCTTTTCTGAAAAGAATTAATTTTTACTAAAGAAGTTGAAAGGATACAAAGCTGGCTAACGAACTCATCCAATGTCTTTCTCCAAACTAGCTATATGCAAAAGTTCAAGTAAATATGACAAAAATTACAGACTCTAATCTGGGTCAACCGACTTCCTATAAATGATTGTTTATGTTTTCAATGAGACATTCAGTTACAATATGCTCGGAGGCTGTCTTAGCCACCCACTTAAGAAAGTATTTCACCAAGTTTCAAGCTTGAGTGTACAGAAATATCGGAGAGTCACTTGTTTACATACATACGCACACACATACATACATACACACACACATACATACATACATACGCACATACGGCGCTTCGCACCAAATGTACATTCAGCAGCGAGGTTAGCATAACTAGACATGACGTAATTTTTATCTTGTTACTTCAATTGTTAGAGGTTTAGCCTGCCCGCCTTTGACATCATGGACATGCTATTAAATTCGCCCCACCGCGACCCGTCCTAAAAAAGTCCCTTCTATAAATAGAAGAGACTTAAAAAAAAGAACAACAGGAGCAAATAAATAATAATATAGATATTTATATAGAGCCTAACCTCCTGATGGAACTCTAAGTGCTTTACAATAAAAACACAGTATGCAAAAATAAGTATACAAATGAATATAAACAAAATAGAAGAACAAAAATAAACAGTCACAAAAACACTGGTGTGTACGTGCACACACGAACAGGTCATCAGCAGGCAGACTTGAGGAGATAATTAACTCTGTTGACATCCCCAGAGAGAAATTATCTAGTACAGTTAGATTTTGTAAGCCATCAATAAAACAATCAACATTTAAATACTCACAAACTGGTTAGAGCTGGTAGAACAGTACACATACCAAGGGGAATTACTCAGCGCTGGACATACACACAAAGCGATGTATATGATAGTCTTGTTCTTTACCTGCGTATTTTTCTGTGGGCTGGCGATTGGGTACCTGATAGGAGGGGGCAGGGGATCTAACTGTATGTCCAGCCAATTGCCCTTGGTATGTGTACTGTAACATTTGAATGAAACTCTGATGGACCTACTCTTCATGTTCCAGTATATTTCAGTGTGTTCTTCAGGAAATCAAAGAAATACCCAACGGAGAAAGAAACACGCTTAGAAAAGACAGTTACAACACAATTTATTAATATTTCGGATAAACACCCTTTTTCAAAATAGACAAACAAATAGAGAGTGATGTTTGCTTCTTTGCATTCACCTTTTTGGTCTGGATTGCGTACTTCATGAAATCAATATATACCACACCTTGCCATATTCTGGTGCTCATATTCAGCTCATGTGCAGTGGGTTATAGTGCGGACAAGGTCTGACTCACCAGGGCCTCTGTCAGCAAAATTAAATGTCCTGAACCACTGACAGATGTAGCTGACCTGATCACTGTCTACAACAGTAAGGTGCAAATCACAGACCAGTACACAGTGTTGCTTTCTTTTGTTTCCAGGTTCCAGATGCTGTATGCTGATTCTTACCTCTCACGTGAAGACTTCCGCAAAATGTTTGACCACGAGCTTTACGACCGCATGCGCAAGAGACTGGACTGTGAGAAGGCTTTCCCGGAAGTCTACGACAAAGTGAATCGTAAAGTCCGCGACTAAGGCCTCATGCATTCTGGTCTGTGATTTTGGACCGTACAGCTGCAAGCCATATGGTCCAAAGTCTCAAACCAGCACACGCATTTTCAGTACATCGGTTAGCAGCTACCAAACTGTAAGAGGCAGGATTTTAGACTCTGTTACTTAGTGCTACAGTGTGGAATTTTTTTCCATTTTGTTGCCAGAGCTTGTAATTTATGCTGCTTGCTTTCTTACTGACTTCCTGCTATGCCAGCTGCCACAATATTATTCTGCTGCATTCTGGAAGTATTTCCACAGCTTGGTAGTTTTTGCTGCCCGGAATTGTCCTCAGTCTAGAATTGTTGGCCGATTTATGCCACAGCCTGGAATTTTCACTGATATCAAGAATTTATCTTCAGGCTCGACTAGTTTTGCCAGTTTTGAAACTCAGCCATGTGGAGTGCAAAATCATTGTCAGACTATGTGATCTCTGGCTCAATTCTGATTTAGGAAAAACTTCTATTCAGCGGGTGACGTTAAAGGTCTTTTTTGACTCATTGCTCAGTGAAGAGTTGCTTTACATTTCACTAGTTTGGTTTAATGTTCATGATATATACATGTAAAGTATAAATGTTATTTATTTTTACAATATTTAAATGTTAGATGGCAGTTTGGGCTATTTGACTGAGTGTTTGATTCTGTTACAAGTTTATTTTAATAATACATGCATGGACCTATTTTCAAGCGGTATTTTGAGCCATCAACTAATTAATGTTTGCTTCCTATCACTACTTAACTTTTGACCGTTAATCTTACAGATCATGCGTTTCCTGTTTTCAGCGTACAGTTCATTCTCCAAGATGTTACAGTATTGCCCTTGTAGATTTTGACTGTTGCACATATCACTTACATTAATGGCTTTTTATTCCTCGCCCCTGCGTTGCTGGGCAAATGTGAACACCACCCAACTACAAGAGGCAAAGAACCTCATGAGCCCCAGCAGGTGCGGGGGCTCATGAAGTTCTTTGCCTCTCTCTTGCTGGCCCTATTTATATCTGTGTTTTTTTAACAGATGGGTCCTTCCTAACTGAACTTGCCATACTTTCAGACATGATTTGTGTCACCTGGCAGTCAGCCTGGAGGCTGCAGATATCACTTTTTGAATCACCTCGACTAACTGCGATACCGACACAGCCAAACGATTAATATTCTTTAGACAATGCCAGTGCATCTACGCTTGCATGTCCTTTATCTGTTGCAAGCAGAACTTTTTGGACAGAATACTTGTCTGCATATCATCACCTCTAACTTACTTTCATTGTATGTGCTTTAAGTTGTCATGTGTAGATTATACAAACTGTAACAAAGCAGCTTTTAAATTATTTCCTTTTTGAGGTGGTTTTGCATGTTTCTGTTGTATATCAACAATTGATAATTTTTGGGAGTTCAAATTTATTTTTATTGTAGAAATGTTCTTTTTGGAAAATGTTATAAGTTTGTTAAGTTTTGCTTACATGTATCTTTGTAAATGAATCATATAATTTGCAGTATATTCCTCATCTGAGTTCTCTTCCATATGAATCATACGCGGTCAGTCTTGACGTGTCTGAAACATGATTATGTTTGCGCACAATTTTAAAATGTGGATCAAATCAACTAAAATTTACCTCACAACTGATGTGAACTCAACTTCACAGTAATCAAGTGAACCCTTTATCTGTCAGTAGTGGTTTTTATTGCGATGATTCCTGCAGGAATAACAACATCCTGCAGGAATCATCGCGACAAAAACCGCTACCGAAAGCCGAACGGTAATCCTTTTTTCTCTCCGCTTTACATCAGACATTTTGTTCTTTCCCTTTGACAATTGTGACTGTTTATGAATATTTTTTCCTGTACAGGCAGTGGTTTTAAGTAGTATTTGGACACTCTGGGCAATCTTTGCATAAAAATCAGTATATACATGTATCAACATTTTGGTGCAGTTAACAGTAAAATGAATATTGTATTATTACAACTCTCATTGTTCGTTTGGACTTGCAGAGGCCTAGCTGTGTGATCATACTTCAAACTTACAAATCTATGTAGACATACTTACAAATCTATGTGGACTGAGGTTTTTGCAAATGTTTTGTGAGAGTTGAAAACGAGACTGGCGGTGATTGTAAATGGAGTGCCCAAGGTGCTTCTAATTGCTAACTTACATTGACCTTCTTGTATGTGCAGCCACTGGTGCAGTAAATAGTATGTGCCTGAGTGCACAAGAAGGTTAATTTTAGGACCTTTAACTCATTCTACCCCAACACCGATATCCCCAGATTTTGCCGTTGTCTTCTGAAGGTTGCAGTGCAGGACACAGATCGACCATGATGTGTAAGGGTGATGCCAAAATAGCTTGGCGCCAAGCTATTCTGGCATAACCCTTGAACTATCGTGGTCGATCCTTATCTTGCTGTGGTGTGTCTGGGGTAGAATGAGTTAAGTATTACATGTATTAGACGTCTAAGGCTGTGTTTTGAATTTAAAAAAAAAGAGGTGATTACTTCGAATTTGTTAAATTGCTTCATTTTAACTGTGCAGGTTTATGATTTTGGACTGTATGGTTCAAATCTGCAAGGTCCAAAATCAGAGACAGAAGTGTTTGTAAGCCCTTCCATGCCACTGGTTGCATTATTTGTTTCTGAAATCTTAATTCAGCGACCAGAAGCCACAACCATCGGATGGATACAGATTGGTCCCAGCAAAAGGCATAGATCCTCATGAGCCCCCCACAATTGTGGGGGCTCATGAGGATCTGTGTCTCTTCTTTCTCGGCAGTAGAGGTGTTAAGATGTCTGTAACTTGTCGAGCTCACGAGCAATATTCAGCGTTTTCTGACATTTCTCTCTCCTGCATACTTCCAGGGTCCCGAAAAAGACACGGTATAGATGCAAGACGTGAAGCATTCTTTTTAGGGATGTGCATGACCGTCTTTTACTTCATGCTAAGTGTTTTTAACAGGCTGGCGATTAGGTGCCGCAAGGGAAGGGTCAGGGGATGTTTGTCCAGCGCCAAGTAATTTCTCTTAGTACAAGTACTGTATCTACTGGCTCTTGCTTCACCTGTTTAGTCCGTCAACATTTCTGCCGTTTGTTCAGCATGTGCGTTTTTGAAAAAAGAAAGATTTTAATTGTTCCAATGGACATACCAAGCTTGATGTATGCACAAGTTAGTTGGGGTTGTTTTGGTGCTGCTTTTTAACTCGTTCAATCCCGACACAGTACAGCAAGATATGGCTCGACCATGATAGTTGAAGGGTGGTGCCAGAATAGCTTGGCGGCTATAGGCGCCAAGCTATTCTGGCACCACCCTTGAATTATCATGGTCTATCCGTCTCCTAAATCATAATGCAGTCCTCGGAGGACAAGTCCAAAATGTGGGTATTTCGTACCTGGGACACGATGAGAATGTGCGATATTACAGCTTGTATGGTGTGCAAGTTCGGATACTACGGCCAGCGAAATCAAATACATATTTTACTAATAATCTGGTGCATGGATATTTATTATCTATATATTTATTATCTTTGCTTTTGGGGCGTTTTCATTTTTGCTGGTTTGTATGACATTGTATATGGTGTTGTAATTTTATCTCTCGTTACAGAGAATGAAGGTTTATACTGGGAGCGTACTGTTGCTGAAGATAATCCATACATAATGATGCAACAGTTGCTGTAGCCTCAACGGGTTTTGTAGCCCTTGAAGTGGAAAGCGCAAGACATTAAATTCACGGATTGTTGTGTGTGAAGAATTTTATCGTTTTTCCTGTATCAAAATAAAGACACTTCTTGGACACTTATCCAGGCACAAAAGACAGGCATGTTTTGTAGCACATTTGTATTTCAAAAGTTCAGGTACATCGAGCGTGACGATCCCCCACCCGGGTCTGCCCTGGGGGACTTGGGTGGGGTTAGGTACTTTTTAGTTCCCAGGGTCACCCTGGTCAGCCCCACAGGGTGAGTTTTTCTCTTTATTCTGGGGCATGTGTTTCTGTCTACCCGAGGTCCATTCACCTGTATTTGCCTTTTTAAAACTCTCCCTACTGTCTGCACTGCCTGTAGCTCTTGATATTGGATGTGTGTTGCTAAATGGTCTTAGCTTTATTTAGGCCCCATGTGTTAGGTTTATTTAATGTATTTGACCGGCTGGCGACATACATTCAATGTTCTGTTTAGTTGTTTTTTTCACAAGCAGTGCAGGCACGTCCTGAGAAAGCCTTGTTGCTGTCGGGACGTTAAGCAATGTACAATCAATCAATCAATCGAGCGTGACGATGCACCTGAACTGATCAGTGTTCCTGTCGGCAATGGCTGTTCCCCATACCCTGCCTCAAGCAAACATACACAAAATAAACGCACAAAAACTGAATTTTTTCAAAAAAATGTATTACTCGAGTTAATTCTTACAGAACAGAACGCAAGGAGGCAGCTAACTGATCCCCACCAAATCTAGGAAAATATACAGCTTGTAGCAAATCACCTTACAAGGCAACAGTGGAAGTGAGCAAATGAAACAACAAAGAAACAAATACAAACAATAAAGAAACAACCAAAACAAATTGTAACTTCATGACCGATTAGGCTAGTAAACACAAAAAAAGAAGAAATTTACAGTTGTATTTTGATGTGAAAGGTGCGTCTGCAAGAGGCATGATACTTGTGAGGATCAATGCCTCTTGGTAGCCCATGTTCTTTAGACGTTTTGGGGTTTCTGTAAGTGAAGAATGCTGGAGGTCACGATGTCCACTTCAGATCAAATCAAAGTCTAGTTTTCCACAGCAGTGCATTCCAACAAAATTAGACTGCACATTTTGACTGCTTGTACGTTGTTCATATTCAATGACACATTCAACGACTTTTAGCTTGAATAATGTGTGCTTGTCTGCATACTTTGAACGATCGCCAACAGACTTGTCATGGGTGAATCAAACGGTTACAAGAAAATGAACAATCCCATCCAGAAAAACGACATTTTGCCGAGATGGTTTGTCCAAGGGAGAAAATGCACATTTGCAGCAGCATACAAGCAAGGCCATGAGATATTTTCAGGAATTCTACTGGTCGCCTCCTACAGATGTTTCAAACTGTTGGTCTGTGATTCTAGACCTACAGCACAGAGCTGTAGGTCCAAAATCACAGATCCGCATACAATGTTCAATGCACACATGGGTACGAGGGTGATTTGTTATTGTCAAGAAGGCGTACACTGTAGGTATGAACTAATGATTCTGCAGCAACTGTTGAAACATACACATGCACGTGATAGTATTGTGTCAATACAAGAGATCTTCATATACAATTTGGTCTGTGGATACATGTACACTGAAACACAACAGCTGATATTCAGATAACATCTACTCATTATTTCAAGTTTTCTTACAACGCATTTAACAGATTACAATGTAAGCAAAGCATAGCCTGCACAAAGACATGAAGTTTAAGCGTACATGTATTACTTTTTTCTTCAATTGAAATTTTCGATCATGTATTCAAAACAAAGCTAAAATCATCTCCCTAGCACAGATGATCATTACAACCTCATCTAAACCAGCAAACTTGAAAAGAACCCTGCAAATGGTCAATCAAGATGAAACTCAAACCGTTACAAAATTCAGGACGATTTCAATCAACGCTGCTGAAACAAACAGTTGCTGCCATTTTTGGACAGTTATTTACGGGAAACGAGGTTTACAAGCTCACAAAGTGTACATAATGATCCAAGCAAGACATAACAACTAGTACAAGTCAGATGTACAAACCAGTACAATGTACAAAACAGTTCAAGCTAGACGTACAAACTAGATAGTGTACAAACCCAAGCAAAGCGTAGCTTTTTGGTGAAGACGGGAATAGTAGGTTACAAATCTCTTAGACACTGCGAATCGTTAAGCACCAGTGAACGATTGCAGACAGAACTTTACAGCAAAATTACATTCAGCAGCGAGTGGCATAGATTCTTATAAGCCCCGTAGTTTGTAGGGCCTCGTTAGGGTCTATGCCTCTCCCTGGTTTGTTCAAGCTGGTCGGGTCGAGCAATACAAACACATCAAGAAATGACATTACATCAAGATCAAGGCTTCAAACATTATTCAGCAACAACTTTCCTGCAGAACAATCTTGTCCTTACCATTTTGTTTCCGAACCTTTCATATCTGTATCAACCTGAGAAAGGTTGACACCATGTCCTATTATCAATTCATCTTTTCCAACAATTTCTAATCCCATTAATGCATTTAGCCCCGAGTCCCTGCAGCAGGAGATAGATTGACCATGATAATTCAAGGTTAGTGCCAGATTAGCCTGGCACCTGAAGACACCAAGCTAATCTGGCACTACCCTTGAATTTATCAAGGTCAATTCATCCCCTGCAACTGGTACCTAGTCGTTAGGCAACACCTCCACAATGTGAGACATGGGGCTAAAAGGGTTAAGCCTTTGATCCCTTCAGAACATCTACAACATTGCTGGAGTCAGACTGTTGATAAACGCACTGCAAGAAATGATTCAAAAATGATACGTAACTCCGTTAGCCTTCAAAACGTCCGTCAGACAGTGGGTTCCTGAACTTTCACTTCCAATACATTTACCTGTAGGAATTGTAGGGCAACCCAAGCAATAAGCACACAAATCCATGGATGATAACCATTCTTTTCATTTTTCTCCACAACAAGCGCTTGATTTGAAAAAGACTCACTTGAGATGGGCTGTATCCGGCTTTATGCCACATGTCCAAACACAATTTGTCTAGCATGTGTTAACTCCTTTGCAACTACAGCCACATGCGCTCCAAACAGTACCAGTGGCTGCATGCACAAAAGGGGACTGGTGACAATTTATTTTCACACGCGAAGCTAACACTCGACATGGGTAGGAATGTATCAACCCATATCATACCGAGGCTAAAAGCTTAAACTTTGTACACTGCTATATGCAAGCTACATTATAGCACTTACAGATAAAGATATAGACCAATGGCTTTAGTTCAAGGGTAGTAGTGCCAGAACAGCTTAGCGCCTAGAGGTGCCAAGCTATTCTGGCACTACCCCTGAACTAGTTTAGTCAACATATTTCACACACTGGTGTATTCCGAATGGCAAGGGTCAACATTCAACATGTTCATATCTTGATGAAAACACAAAGGGAGCGGCAAAATGCACACGTGCTAATCCGTGATTTTGAACCTTACAGCGCAAACATTTTCTGTATTTAATCATTAGACAATACCTCTGGCATTATATTCCGTGAAAACAAACATTGCGTGCAAAATGAGAAAGGTACAAACAGACGCTCACATTACACGACATATCAAACAGACAAGTTACAGGTTAGCGTAACATTATAATTCATACTTATTCTTTGCCCAGTAGTGCTACATACATTCGTGCAAAATAACACATTTATTACATACAGTAACAGCATGATTATTATATGTGCACATTTTGAGGCCAAAAGCACGAGATTAAAATATAGTTAACACTGTGTGCTGGTCTGTGATTTTGGACCTTTTCAGCCACAAGGTCCAAAATCACAGACCAGCACACATGCTGGATCAATCAATGCATGGCAGCTTAGCAAAGTGATAATTAAACACAATTTTATATAAACTTTTACATCTAGATGTAGTCACCATGCAATGTTACACAGAAGCACAGAAAAACAATTTTACATCAAATCTGTACATGCTGATTATATATTCGACCAAATTCAAGCAATGAAAGGTCTGAAAAACCTACAAGTCTGAATTGGCAAATTACATAAAAGGCAATTTTCAACTTGTCGCTCAACATCAGGATGGTTGGTATATTTTTATGTACAAAAACATCTTGAATGTATCAGGTAAGCCCTCGAACACACATGCAAATCAGAACCAGACAAAATGGAATCTAACGGTACAAAAGGTGAGAGAGAAACGAACAGGATAAAAGGTGGGACCAGTCTAAAAGCGGTTACACGTGTGAAATCTTGAGAGATGAATGCGAAAATCAAATGCAGACAAAAAAACCCATTAAAATCAAATAAATGAAATAAAAATGAATCAATGAAAGATAACGGAAGGTGCTGAAACTTTTTGGAAATTTTGATTACTGTCAAAAAAACAGCAAGTTTAGAATGAAATGCCTAACTATATTTAAGTCACCAGATATATTAAACGTGAAAATTCAATGGTAGAGGCATAAAGCTATTAAGGCACTACCCTTGAACTTTCATGGTCAATCCAATTTCTGGCACAGCATCTAACAGACAAAAACCAGGTAAGCTATATTTTGCTTGAAGAGGCTTTACAGTGTGAATCCTTATCAATGGGAGTTTCACAAATTCACTTTACGACTGTATCACTACAACTTGCGTTTCTCTTCTAAAACCTTTTCTATTAAAACAAAAAGATGAAGCACACACGCCACCTAAATGCATAAAATTGTTTATGTTATAAAATTATCACACAAACCGACAAACCCTCACAGTTGGTAAAGTCACAAAACCATTACATTCAGCTATGCCAACTCCAAGCCACTAAACTGGGCCAAAAACCTTACACATAGCACAATCTGCCTCTGGAAGATATTCGTAAAAAAAAAGATGAAACTAAAATGGACAAAGAAATAAACTATAAGCTGCCTCATGGGTCTACAGAATTACAAGCAAACCAATGTGTAAACCATTTCATCAGTGGAGGCACATTTGTGCTGGCCTGTTGATTTTGGACTTAACAGCTTTCAGCCATAATGTCCAAAATCAAAGACTAACATCAAAGAAAGATTAAAATGTCTGGTCCCTCGAATTAATAATAAAGAGTGTTGGTCTATGATTCTGGGCCTTACAGCTGGAAGCAGCAAGGTCCAAAGTCACAGTCCAGCACACAACAGTAGCAAGTCTTACACAAAATATGAATGGCATATAATGTACAATCTCAACATGTCTCACTACTTCGCGTATAAAACGTTCAAGCAATGGACATAAAATGGCAGAGTCCATAAAATCAGCATGTACATGTACGAGAAATTCTACACTCTTCTGAAGTTAACCCTCTGGCTGTCGGCAGTGCTTTTCACTGTGATGATTCCTTGAGTAATCAGTATAACAAAAAATGCTGCCGACACCCAAAGGGTTACAAAATGGACATAACTGGTTGAAAGATTCTACTTTTCAAAGCACACGTTTCCCTCAATAAATTGTACAGCTCACACCAGATCATAAACTCTTTTAACTCATTCAACCCCACGCACATATTTCCCAAATTTTGGAGGCGTCACCTAAAGACTATGCACCTGTAAAAGGAGATGGATCGACCATGATAATTCAAGGGTAGTGCCAGATTAGCTTGGCGCTGACAGGAGCCAAGCTAATCTGGCACTACCCTTGAATTATCATGGTTGATCCATCTGCTGTAGCGCATCAGGGCTAATGGGTTAAAACAAGAACAACCCAAAGCTTATTCAATGAACATTAAAAAAACACAAACCCGAAAAGAAAAAGGGACTTGCCTGTTAAAATTTGAATTTGCTGTCCCAATTTATAAAATGATTACCGATAACTTGAAACATGAAATAAAACACAAATAATAAAATAAGCAAACATTAAAACTCTACACTAACACTGCTGCACTTGCCATGGAAATGCTAAGAATCATTTTTAAAATCAAATTTTGTTAAGATCAATTTTATTTCTTAACCCTCTTGTGCATGAAGCCACTAGTAATGTAAACAGTACCAGTGACTGCAGGCACAAAGGGGAGGGGGGGTGGGTTAAAATTACATCTATAATAATACAGATACAATTAGCCATGGTAACAAAACGTAGTCTATTGCAACATGTGGTGAATGATCAATGAACAGTAAAAACAAAGATGGCAGCATCGAAGTGAGGGATGAAGGTGTCTTGCCCCACAGAAAGTTCTGGTCAACCTTTCAAATGGTCCTGAAAAAAGACAAGAGAAAAATGCATTTTTCTTTAAAAGGTATTTTTTCGAAAAATACTTACTGATGACATGACTTTATGGAAGTGTCTACTACTTACTCAATTCTAGCCTAAGAGCTCGTTGTGTTACCACACAACCCGGGAGGCACTCGGGGAACCCCGAGGGGGCCGAGAGTTGTCTCCCGATACTGCCCATCCGGAACCGAGTACCCGTAATTCCTCAGTCAGGATACTTAGCTCACCAGCGGCAAGCGGGGCAGGTGGGAGGGTCGTCTGAGTCATGTCATCGGTAAGTATTTTTCGAAAAATACCTTTTAAAGAAAAATGCATTTGTTTCTTCAAAAACATTACCGATGACATGACCTTATGGAAGAATTGCGAAGAGGAGGAGGGTGCCGCGCTCTAGCACACCTTAGGGCCCCAAGGGCCGTCCTCCCCAAGGCAAAACTCCCGACGACCCTAGGTAGGTGTAACCTACGGCGCTGATACGCCAGGAGGGAGAAGTGCCCCCCGAGAAGTCCCCCACCAGAGCGAGTAGCCTCGCTGGGCTGCCAGAACTCTGCGATTGAGGCAGGCGAAGTAACCTGCCCACCAGCACCCAGCAGCCACGATGCGTAAGACAGCACAGTTCCTGACGACTGCGACGTTCATGGCCATGGCCGTACCTTGATTGGACGTACTTAGCCGCTAAGCTCCCTGAGGGGAGGGATCCTGGAATTCGGATCGTATGACTGAGCATAGCCAGGAAGATCTTCTGGCCTGCAGCGTCAGTGCTGCCCAGCACGGCCAAGAGGCGAGCGTGTCCGCTCCGGACGGCTATATCATCGTAGGTATATGTGAGGCTAGCTCAGGCTAACTGCCTGGTCTCCTGGGAATAAGTCTGCCAGCTGGGGTCAGCAGGGTCGGTGGGGGAGGGGCGATGGACGCCGCCCAAAGAGCACAGTGCCTCGCCGACTTCATTCGTAGAGGCGTTAGGTTGAGGGATGCAGGCCATAGCGAAGCTTCGACTGCTGCCCACGCGAAGACTCTAGAGTTGAGGGTCTGCCGCAAACCTCCAAGGCGAAGGAGTAGGCGCTCCAGCAAGGCGGAACAGCGACCGTCGCGGCTGCACGAGCACCTTGTAGAATGCGGGAAGCAGTAGCAGGGGGTCCGTGGTGAGCTGTGGAGATCAGTGGTCCAGGAACGGTCCCAAGGGAACGGGGTGACCCACAGGACGAGCGGTGAATCCCTCCCACGGATTGTCCAGAGCCTCGAGCGCCTCAGCCAGGGGGGCTGGAAACAGGTAGGCGATGGGTAAGCCGGTGATCCCACCTCGTGGTGAACAGGTCAACTAAGCCGTCTCGCCAGCGCGCCGATCCTCCAAAGGTGTACCGGTGCACTCCGTGTGTAGCAACTGGTTCCATCGAGGGGAAGGTCGAGCCAGACCTACCGTCGGCCAGGGCAGGGTGACGCACGGAAGGAAGTTGTGGTTCTCGCACCGACGCATCGGGGGTAGAGGAGCATGCACCGGTCGGGAGATCGCAAGCCGCCCTGATCCTGGATGTAAGCCTCCATTGAGCCTTTGCCGGAAAGGACGAGCGGCTCCTGGTGACCGAGTCCTTCCTCCCACGAGATGTCCTCCTAGCTTGCGTCCGAACAAATCCGTACACGCTCTTGTCCGCAAAGCCCGTAGGTCAGGGAGCCAGAGATCGAGAAGAACTGCGGAAGGAGGAAGCGTAGCTGAAGCAGCCGAGAGACGATTGAAGAGGGGAGGGGGGAGATCCGACTTCCTTGAAGAGGCTAGGCAAACCAACCGCGAGCACAGCCGAAAAAGGACAACCTGTCCGAAGTCCGGAGTTACCCAGGTGCGCCGAAGGAGGTTGCCGAGTTGGTTAGACGTCAGGGAGACGGGGCTGCACCTTGGTTCCACAGTGTCCAGGTGGCGGTTGAGGACCCAAGGTGCGTCCAACGGCTGGAAGCTAGAGAAGCAGTGACGACTCCTTCGCATGTGAACCAAGGAACTCTGTGGAGGCCGAGCGCACGGGTACCTGGAGACAAGGGTCGGAAGATCCGGAAGAACTCGAACTCCTAGAACTGGAGGCTGGACCGAGGACCACCTGCTAGGACCGCATCCTAACGCTGCCCTGGGGTCAGAGAACGTGTCTTGCGAAGCCAAAGTCGTAGAAGCATCGTCCGGTCTACTCCCCGCGCTGAAGTCCTGGTCCTCCGAAGAAAACCTGGTGCAGCAGAGTCGTCAGCACAGGGGGGTCTTCCGCGGTAGGTAGACCTGCTGAGGGCCAGGGTCAGGGGCTCCCCAATCCCACGTAGCGTAGGGCGTCACGGCCGAGCGAGGTCACTAGTCCAACCGCAGTGCCAAGAGCGGATCCACAGCAGGCTGGGGCAGACGAACTCCTGTGAAATCCCGAGAGCCAATCCTGACGAGGGCAAACAGAACGGCCGGAACTCCATGGGGGGGTGAAGCAACGAAGACCCGAGAGAAGAAGCGCTGAGTAGTCGTAACGCCGGTCACGAAGTCCGGAAGCCGCGGCCGAGCTCCTAGCTGTCTCCCAGCGTCCACCAGTGAAGATTCCTCTCCTGAGAGGGGGGTGGGGGGGGGGGACGGCAGCCGTCCACCGCAGGAAGCGTAGAGTCGATGCGCAGGGCACTTCGATCAGGGCAAGGAAGGAGTCCAATGCGACTAGCGGTCGGCTTGCGTGTGGGTCCTGAACGCTCTAAGTCCTAGGACGCGTGCTAAGGTCTCCGTGAGCCGAGCTCTGTAACAAGGTGGGTTCGCTGCCAGTGAGGTGACTCCGCGTAGGATCCAGCGGGCTTCTGTGAAGACGAGTGGGGATCGGAAGTGGACCAGGGACGGCGTGCAGGCCGTCTTACGAACCGAGCTCTGTAGGGCGTTGGGCTCTCTGCCTGAAACCAGGCTTTGGCCAGGCAAGTCCCTCCTGGGAACGGCCGCATCGAATAGCCCACTCCGCGCCATTGTCTGCTGCGTCCGGCGTGGCGATCTGTCCAAGGTCGTCGAAGACTTGAGCGGTCGTAGTACCGGGAAGCCGGTAAGGGCGTCGGCGGGTCTGGAACTCACAGGAGCCGGGCGCTCGCGTCGGCGAAGTTCCAAGTTGAGGCCAGAGCAGTGCAGGAGGAGCAGGCGCCGTAGGCAAGGTCGGAGGCACCTCCGGAGACAGAGCTTGAAGGTATGGACGGAGACTGGAAACTCTGTCTTGCTGGGCGGTCACCAACCGGCCCTGTAACCACTCGCCGTCAGCTCAGCGTCCTTCAGCTAGCAGCGTCGTCCTGGTGGGGTCCCTCCAGGAAGCCTGCGCGGTGCCAGCATACCTGCTCCGAGCGCGAGATCCTGCACTACGTCGTCGGCCGCCTGGATGGCTTCCAATCCGACCTTGAGCTGTGTGTGGGTTCCGCACTGTGCGCCCAGCGGATTCCGTTTTGTGCCGAGACGATGCTTGCGTGCGAGAAAGTCTCCGCGAACCGGGCTCTGTATCGAGGTGGGTTCGCTGCCAGCGAGGCGACTCCGCGTAGGAGCCAGCGGGCTTCCGTGGAGACGAAGTATGCGTGCGAGAATGTCTCCACGAACCGGGCTCTGTATCGAGGTGGGCTCGCTGCCAGCGAGGTGACTCCGCGTAGGAGCCAGCGGGCTTCCATGGAGACGAGTGGGGATCGGCAGTGGACGCTGGACGGCGCGAAGCACGTCTCTCCGAACTGGGCTCTGTAGCGAGGTGGGTTCTCTGCCTGACACAAGGCTTTGTCCAAGCGCATTCCCTCCTGGGAACGGTCACAACGATCTACCCACTCCGCACACTATACCGACGTGTCTGGCATGGTGATCTCTCAGTCATCTCGTCGGAAATTCGAGCGGTCGGAGTACCGTGAACAGCAGCCGGTATTTCAGCAGGTCTGGAACCAGTCACAGGTGCCGGGCGCTCTTGTCGATAGAAGTTCCAAAGTTGCGACCAGCGCCGTTCAGGTCATGTGGAGCAGACGTCACACGAAAGCACAGAGGTACATCCGGCACATGGTAGACAGACCTTGTGTGAGTCCGACGGTCACTGGAATCCTCCACGTTGTGTGCAGGTCATCCAGAGGCCACTGCAACATAAAAAAACGAAGGCACGCGGGCGTGGGCCCGAGGGACCCTGCCCTGGTAAGGCTAACCTTCGCAACACAAAGTCATAACCAGCGAGGAACAACCTGCCAGCAAGCGCCTGGGCCTGATATAAATCCCCGCAAGCTAGAGAGTGCAGGCATACGGGTCCCGGCTAAGCCAAGGTAAGCACCTTACCTTTGCGACCTACCATCTGCGAAGAAGAGGAGTCACGGCTAACCTTTCTGTTTGTCCATCCTGCCAAGGCAACTCCCCAACCACCAAAGTGTTGTACCTGTCTTCCCAGCATATTCCTTGCTGCGCTGGGTACATCCCTGCCTACATACGCACGGCAGTCACCCTTGGTCTGGAAGGCCCACCACACTAAGGTGAGCATACAACACATCATGCACAACAAAATTCAAGCATGTCATGGCAAGTATAGGCCTGAAGCAAGCGGCAGGCACAGTAACCTTATCAATAAAGGCAGCAAGGCGTGGCCACAAGAGGCCCCGCCCTCAAGTGAGCATATGCCTGATGCCCAAGAACTCAAACATGTGATGCCAAGAAAAGGCCCAAAACAACGTCTGGCACATCAACATTACCACGTAATGGCGACAGGGGGCGAGCACGCCAAGGGGAGTACACGACGCCTAATCAGGCCTGTGTAGCCCCTTGGTGCAGTCAGTGTCCTTATAACCGACTAATATAAACTTTGCACCTCACATGTGTATCCAATGTATAAAAAAAGTGCACATGTATGTTTACCCCCCCCCAAGCCAAATTGTGTACCTAAATACGCCAACGTGTATGGTAAACAGGTCTGCATAATGCATAACAAAAACAAGCATGACATGACCGACTCGGTACCAAAGTAAGCGTCTGCTCTCGCCACACCCACCAACACAATGCGTCAAGGAATGGGCTGGAGCATAACACATTCCCCGAACCACACAAGGTACAAGTGAGTAGGTAAGGAACAAGCGAGTAGGTAAGCGCCAGAATTAGGGTTCGACTTAACTTTCACCGATCTCTCACACCACTCCCACTCCATTAAAGGTTTAGCCGCGAGGAACGTGCCCTGCATCGCTAGGCGCCATCTTGGAAAACGAATCTGACCACCTGTGGACCTGCACTGTTTAAGAATGATCGATTCAGATCTTAACGTCTTATTTCTTTTCCTCACGCGTAACGCCTTCTTTTTAAACAGCGGATCTTTCAAAATAACGCCGCTATCCATGGAGAAGCGGGAGATTTTGACCCTGTTTATAATAATGCCACACCAACAACCGAAGGAGACTGGGGAACGGGCGTGAGGCCCACCAAGGAAAAGTCAAGAACTTTGGCGCACAAGCAACAGCGCAGAAGAAGACTGCCTTCGTGCCCGCTCAACCAGTGCCCAGCCTGGGAACTGGCTGAGGGCCAACCCAGCTACCTTACCTTTCCGCCGGAGTGAGAACGGGGGGAGAAAAGTGCAAACACCCATGGAAAGACCGGGCAAGGTCCCTGCGACGCTCATCGCGTAGCCCAGGCACCCAAGCAGCCGAAGAGGGCAGCCGCCAACGCATAGGGGACGACAGGGCCATGCAGTGGCACAGGCAGGGCCGGCGAAGTCGAAGCCCAGAGAAGAAACCAAGTCCGGAAGACCGGCGAACCAGTCAAAATCCAAAGTCCGTAGGCTAGAGCAGTAGAGCAACACGTCTGAACCGCGAGCCTAAGTAGACTTGACTGAGGAATTACGGGTACTCGGTTCCGGATGGGCAGTATCAGGAGACAACTCTCGGCCCCCTCGGGGTTCCCCGAGTGCCTCCCGGGTTGTGTGGTAACACAACGAGCTCTTAGGCTAGAATTGAGTAAGTAGTAGACACTTCCATAAGGTCATGTCATCGGTAATGTTTTTGAAGAAACAAATGACATAAATATGTACTCAGGTTTTCGAAGCAATATTAACCCTTTTAGCCCCGGATCCCTACAGCAGGAGATGGCCTGACCATGATATTTCAAGGGTAGTGCCAGATTGGCTTGGCGCCTTCAGGCGCCAAGCCAATCTGGCACTACCCTTGAATTATCATGGTCAAGCTATCTCCTGCAACTGGTACATAGTCGTTAGGCAACACCTCTCAAATTTGAGAAATGAGACCTTGGGACTAAAAGGGTTAACCCTTTTATAGCCAGTTAATGCAGATTGTGCTCCTGAAATCATTGTAAATTCAACACAAAAGAGCACCAGTCCTCATAGAGACGTGAATACAAAGTGGATTCAGCAAGAGGCACAGAACCTCATTAGTCCCTGCACAGGCAGAGGCTGATGAGGAGCTATATCTGTTACATTTTTCTGGCAAGTAAATGGGATTAGCTCTTTTCCCCCTTTACAAACTACAACACAAATATAGATTGGCCAATCCATAACACATTCAAACAGGTATCTTTGTACCAAGTTTGGTTTTGAAGTTGTGAATAGTATTTGAGAAAAAATACATTATGTCAAAATATAGCTATTTTTGACCTATTTCCTGATCCCGTGACCTTGACCTTTGTGAGAAGCCACTGAAATTGGTATGTTTAGAAAGGTCTTGCTCCAAATTATCCTTGGGCCAAATTTGAAGACTGTTGCTTGAATAGTCTCCAAGAAAATACCAACGTTAAAGTTTACCACGGACGACGGTGGATGGACAACCACTGGCCCAAAACAGACTCGCTTTTGCTTTGCACGAGCCAAAATTGACCAACAAACACAAAAAATAATATGATGGCTTTAAAAGCTTTCACAACCTCATGCTGCCAAGTGACTAACAAGGTAACGTGGTGGACATGACTACTGACCTTGCCCTTCTACTTGTCCTTGACCTCTTCAATCTGCTGTACACATTCGATGCGCTCGACAGACATGTCAGGGTTGAACTCGGTCACTGAGCGGATGGCATCAGCCAGGGCCTGAAAAGAACACAAGAACAAAAAGTAAAAAAACTGTCAAAATCAATAAGAGTTAGTCACGCCTAGCAGGCTCATGGAAGAATCAATAAGAGTTATTCCTAAATCAGAATGGAGTAAAAGGCTGTAGTTGGTGGCCCTTGACAGGATGTTTGCCTTCAGTCACTGCAGCCATGCGTCTTTTTATGTCATGCGAGACATGCCACATCCAGATACATGGTTTCCTGCCAGGTAACCAGTTGCAGCCTGGCTCGAATGTGTACCGATAACAGTCATACAATTAACCACAGATGAGCACCTGAGCCCCATGACTGCCGATAAAACTCAACACGATCCTGCTGCAAGGGACATAGATCCTCATGAGCCCCCGCATTGCTGGGGCTCATGAGCATCTATGTCTCTTGATGGCACCACTTTGAATCCATGTTCTTTGGGTGACTGGGGCTCTAGCGCTGAATGAGCAAAAATTGCAGAACACAACCTGCGACCACTGGAGTGAAGGAGTTAAACCTATTGCACATGAAGCCACTCATTCTTTGGCTGCAAGGGCTCATGAGAATGTTTTTTTAACTCATTCAGCCCAACGCACGTCATTTCCCAAATTTTGGAGGCATCATCTAACAACTATGCACCAGTTGCAGGAGATGGATCGACCATGATAATTCAAGGGTAGCGCCAGATTAGCTTGGCGAATCTGGCGATACCCTTGAATTATCATGGTCGACCCATCTCCTGCTGTAGTGCGTCAGGGCTGAATGAGTTAAAGACGAAGCAGGATGAGCAATGCCACAGTGTTTTGAACTCAATGCATTTTCTGACCTACTTCTGATCAGACAAATACCAAAAGTTTTGATGAACGGTTTTACAAAAGAGCACAAGATCACTCACAGCATCGTAGTCGAAATCATCATCAGCAGATGTGACCACCACCTTATGTTCCACCCGCGTCTCTTGGATTCCGTCTTTCTCTGTCTTGTACTGCAGACACACACACAAACAGGAGATAAATTAACAATGGTAAAATGTTAGTCTAAGCCCTGGAAACCTGTCAATAGAACAGAAAAGTCAATGGGGTTAACACTAGCTGCAAACGGCCTTAGTTTTCATAAGTGGAGAAACATGTAGTTGGGCTGATGAGCATCCGAGGTTGATGTCTATTGGCAAGAGGCATAGATTCTCATGAGCCTCTGCTGATGAAAATCTATGCCTCTTGTAGATGGATGGCTTGGCTGAGGGACCATCCACAGATGTAAACGAGACAAATCCGGGCACATTCTCAGGGGGATCTACTACTAGTGAGAATCTGTGCCCATACAGCAAAGGGACAGTGAATTGGTATTATAGTATTTTTTTAAAATGGAGTACAATTTCAATTCTTCTTTCTTCATGCTGCAGTGGTCACTAGCACATTCTACTGATTATCAGCACTGGCCGCTGACTTGCAACTTGACAATTTTCCGATTTTTCCACACAAATACTAAAATAAAATACAGCACATGCATTTGGAGGAACAATAAAATCAAATCATGTCAAATCAATTCACCAGACAAACAGTAAACAACACTGATAAACCCACACAGACACAAATAAACACTGATCCAGACACATATATCCATGCAATTAAATTTACAAATGTAAAACCCTGCAAAAATAAACTCGTGCATCATTCTTGGTGTAAAAATATCATCGTGGTGCCAAAAATCTAGAGCACAGGTGTCATAAATTGTCAACTGTTGCATACGCTCAAGCTGCAATTTGTAAAGTAAAATTGAACTGTTCAGGAAACAATATGTATGTACAGTATCAACAATATCTGTTTAAAAAACAACAACATACATGTATTTACTGTACTGGAACCAAACAGTTTTGTGTGCAAACAAGCATCACAACTTTTTTAATTCAATGAATATGACACACAGATAACCCAGCATGTTTTTGTACAGTATCTCAAATTGTGTTCAGCCATAACAGTCTGCACACCACTATATGAGTGCATTACAAATCCATATCTATCTAAATGAATCTTTTGTAACTATCTCTCTACCCACCCACCCACACAAATAAACAAATTCAGATGTACAACTGAACAGTCTCATCCAGACCTTAAAATCAGCAAGAGACATAACTTCTCATGAACCCCTGCAGATGCTGGGGCTCACGAGAAGTTATGTCTCCTGCTGAATGAGACTGGCTCCATTTGCAGCCTTAGACTGCACAAGTCCCATCAAGATCAGTCCACATGGAAAACTAGTAACTAAAGGCACACTCTAAAAACAGCATGGAAATCAACATGTTTCCTTATTCTGTAATCACTCCAATAAAGTGAATTCAGCTGATTGGGAGGGTTTACCAAACAAACAAAAAAACCACCCTGGTTCACATTTGTTTCAGATTCTGAAGATTTGAAAAAGACGGCGACTCAGACCTGTTGAAGTAAAAACTGTCATGCATGATATACATTTGAGAGTGAGAGTGAAGTGCAGGGAAGCTGACGTGCAATGGACGGCATGTACAGAGACAAAGCACAGCAACTCAAGAGGGTCCACAAACGTTTGCTGAACAACAGACGAGACCACCTTACAGCCTCATAACAGCATTGCACACATTTTTTAAAAAAAAAGGACTATTAGAAATAAGTACAGGTATATTACTTATTATTGCTGAGTTTTCATAATGCTATTCTCAGCTACAACAAAGTTGGTAATAAAGTACAAAAATATGAAAAAATACATGTACTTTCTTCATTAAAGGATGAACTGTTATCAGACGGTAAGATTAAATTCACAATCAGAAGCCTTTGAATGTGTTTTCAGAAGCTGCAGCCAGAAAGGGGGAACATTAACACAACAATTTTGAAACGATCTGACAATCCATGTACAGCAAGGGGGTGGGCAATTATGAAATACACACTAACGATGTACACAGCAGGCAGGCTCCATCAATGCAAGACAAACTGACCATATCCCATTTTACGCCCGACTCCTTTCCAGTCAACAAAAAGCCCTTGGACTGACGCTAACTTTAGCTGACCTGCGCTGTGCTGCGAGTGGGCAAACAAAGTTGGCCCACACACAGCCATTTGGGACAGCTGTTGCCAAAGTCATCCCAAAGACTTTTCTTCCACTATGTCTGCACTGTGAAGGAAACTATACAATCACAGTATTCCCGGTAAAAGTGACGGGCACATATTGCATGGATGCATGTGGAGAGCCAAGCCTGGTCCTGAGAATGTTTAGAAATAGACTCAAAAACTGGCAAACCATACATACATAGCTAAAGACAAAATCACTTTTTTCCTCATGAAAATCAATCAAAGCAGTAACACACACTTTTCCTCTAATAGTTCAAACTGCCTCTTACTTTATCACAACAATAAAAAAAATAATAATTAAAAAACTGATAATAGAAGAAAAAAAAAACTTAACTTTTGACATCTTAATCAGAAAGACTGGCCGTCATTTCTCGAAATCCCAACTCTGGCCACCCGACATGCACTCACGCTATCGGGACGTTGCCGATAAAACTTACTGTGGTGGTTTCAATGGTTTGCATCTTGGAGCTGTGCGAGCGAGCGCTAACTAGCACCCCGTCCTCGCTGGAGTCGAAAGGGAACCCCTCGCGCTCGTAAGTAACAGTGCGCGTCTCCGTTTTGACTATTGGGACATTCTTAGTGGGGACCAGCACCTCGTCGAGGTCCGGGCTGTATTGCACGCTTTCCGTGGCAACTGTGGGTGGCTAGAGTCCGCCAACACAAACAGAAAACGGAACCCATGTTTCAGAAAGAGGGGTCAGCCAGAAGGTTACAGAGTCCAGGAGCACAAGGCAAGCACAGTGAGAGGGAGAAGAATTTTGAGAACAATAAGAACGAGGCCACGCAGAGAAGAGTGTCAGAAGATGTGAGTCAGTCATGCGTAAAAGTTGGACATTTGGATCTCCGGAAAGTTGTGCATAGGTGTTGAGTTTCCTATGCATAGGGGTTGAGGGAAAGTGCTCCCATGCAAGCCAAACAATATTGTTATTTCAATTTGTTTCCAGGGGGCTTTACCGCCTAAAATATTTTTGGATGATTTAACCAGTAAATAGAAGAAGCAAATTTGTGACATTATTTCAGAAAAGAATTTAACTAAACAAATTTGTCTGCAATTTTTCAAAATTCAGCAATTCCCATAATGGGCAACTTACAATTTCAGGAATTCTGGTCAACTTTCACCCCAGTGAGTGGTTTGAAAAAGGCAAATGGTAAGAAAAATTGTGAGGTTGACATGACCACAACAAAAGTGACACCTCAAGGACTTTACGAAGGGTATGCACGTTGGCAGGTAAATTGCAGCACTACACTACATATCAAATATTGGCGCTACAAGAAGCTATGTTCTATCAAGCAACATAAATGATATTCAATTCACATGCAGCAAAGACAACAAACAATGGTGGACTGTGAACATAAGCCACACATACAGTCATCATGAGGAAGCAAGTGCAACATGTTCTGAAAACGCCGTCTCATAAACTGCAATGTACAGGTAGTCCGCTGAGCACGACTCCAAAATTTGAAAACTTCAAGTTTGCTATTGGGGGCTTAACGACAAGCAGGCTACCAAAGCCATCTCACAGCAGCTGAGAATTTTAACCTTTAACTCCAGAATGAAAGTCATTTAGTTCTGGGAGTTAAAGAGTTTACCTTTACGCTCTCTGTGTTTAAAATCCCCCCCCCCCCCCCCCCTCCCCCACAAAGTGAGAAACCTGTCACCCAAACTATAGGAGCTCCTCGGTAACAAAGGTCGTAAACCAAACTTATGCCAAGTCCCTTTAGTTGGAAACATATTTTTAAATTCCTTCTTTTCCAAGATAAGCCCACATAAACTGAATCTTGGATGTCCTACTGTCTACAAGAAATATTGTATAACTATAAAAAAAGAGAATTTTTTTCTTCTTCTAAAGTCAATTGGCATACAGACTGCGTAAGCTGCCCTTTCTTCACAGCTGATGGCACGATCACACATGCATACACAACATTCTCTGTAGAATTTTACAGCATTCACTGATCCAAAATGTGACTGCAAAAACAGTGACTTCATGCGTTTTCTGTCTTTTGGTCATTTGTTGGAACTTACCGGTATGTAGAGAGATGATGTATAAACCTAGATGCCATTAAATTACCAGTTAAGTGTTAAAATAAACCAAAGAAACATGTACTAACAAACACATGCACACAGCACCACACAATTCATTTTTATAACCCTCAGCGTTAACCTTTTGTGTGTCTGTAGCGGTTGTTATGGTGATGATTCCTACAGGAATCACCATGACAAAAACCACTGCCTACATGCAAAGGGTTAAAAACCCCTATACATTGTGCATAGGCAAACAATAGCATTAGTCAATATAGTCACATATGCACTATGTATGGCTGGCTTTAACAACATATGATGAATACACCATGATCCTGGTAGCGCAAGAGTAGTGTTCAGTTAACATCAACCTGATCAGGCTCGGTCCTCAACCCTTTGACAGCTCCTGATGACACCATTCAGCAGTTTTCCGCAGAATGATAATGTCAGTAGCAGTCAAGTTTACCCATGGCTGCCAGGAGCGATTTTGTTGTGTCCATTCCTGCAGGAATTATCGCAACAAAACGCACTACCAACAGCCAAAGGGTTGTTAATGTGGTGAATCATAAACCATGGTAGACGAGGGTCAGAGTCTGTTTCGCTTGGTTGTAAATTATAATGTAATCAAGCACTACCCTTGCACTATCCTGGTCGATCCATCCCATGCAGCCGATGCTGAAAGTGAAATGATAACACTTAGGAGAATACAGTGGGTAACCTATCAACAAATACCAAGCATGCACACATAATTACTGAAAAGCAAATCTGGAAAGCAACTCAAACCCAGCTGTTGTGTATTTTAACCCTATTAGCCCCGGATCCTTACAGTAGGAGATGGCTTGACCATGATAATTCAAGGGTAGTGCCAGATCAGCTTGGCGCCTGAAGGCGCCAAGCTAATCTGACACTAGCCTTGAACTGGTACATAGTCGTTGGGCAACACCTCCAAAATTTGAGAAACGGGACCTTGCGGCTAAAAGGGTTAAATATATTGCAATAGCATTTGAGGGTTCATGATATTGTGGCAAAGGTTTTGATGTTGATACATGTAGCTAGCATGAATACAAGTCTGCACAGGGCTTGATCTTTCAAAATATGGGGCTGACTGGGTCATCTATTGTAAAAGGCAGTGGGCCCGAAAGGAAGGTGACTTTCCAAAACTCCTCTTACCAGAGTAGCCTCAAAGAAAACAGTACTGTGTGGGCAACCGGTTTGGATGTTCTTGGAGTGGGGTGTAGATCTAACTAACCCCTCCCCTGCCAACAGGCGTACATTTCATTTCTGAAATCCGTTGTTCACTGAACAACCAAAAGCCACAACTGTCCAAAGATCACAGACACAAAGCATAGATCCTCTCGAGCCCCTGCAGTCATGAGGATCTATGCCTCTTGCAAATAAATCGCATCCATGTGTCTCGGCAATGAAGGGGTTAAGACTGACCCAAGAAGAAAACAGTATCCCATGCAGAAGTTATTGGTCCAGTCCTAAATGATATGGCTTCTGCCACATGGCCACTTATTCCCAGGTGAAAAGGTTGGCAATTGCCTTTCCCTCATTATCAGTACATGTATTCCAATCCCTGATATGTGAGAATGAAGTGGTGAGGTGGACATCAGAAACTGGTTAGAGGTAAAAATAAAAATATACTACACAATCATAGTGTGTGTGTGTGTGTGTGTGTGGTGTGTGTGTGTGTGTGTGTGTGTGTGTGTCTCTCTTCGAGATGTGCTGCATCCAGATTCACAGATTTACGCCGCGAATCCAGATGTGGCACATCTCGAAAGAGTTAAAGCGATCTGCTCCAGGACGGGCTTTAACTGCTCAAATTTCCTGATATGATTCTCCTATGACTTTCCTACCCTTCTTTTTACAATGCGTATGAGCAGACACAGGTTTCTATTACCCCTCATGTACACTGCTGGAGTACATCTACGTACAAAGAAAAGCACAAGTCTTTCAATTTTACGATATTCAAACTCTATAATTTGTCCACCATTATTTTAACCCTTATTCAGAATACACCAGTGTGTGAAATAAATATGGCTAAAAGAGTTCAAGGGTAGTGCCAGAATAGGTTGGCGCCTCTAGGTGCCAAGCTATTCTGGCACCACCCTTGAACTAAAGTCATTGGTCTATATACTTATCTGTAAGCGCTATAATGTAGCTTGCATAGGCAGTGCACAAATTTGAAGCTTTTAGCCTCAGTATGATATGGGTTAAGACATTCTCACATTTTTGAAAGGAGAAATTTGAAACATAACCTTCTCTTGTCTGTAGCAGGTCTCTTAACCCTTAGGCCCCAAGGTCCCACTTCTCAAATTTTTGAGGTGTTGCCTGACAACTAGGTACCAGTCATAGGAGATGGGTTGATCATGATCAATCCATCTCCTGCTGCTGGGTCCCGGAGGTAAAAGGAATAACGACGTGATTCAACATAACGGAAATGTGTGGGGAAGGATCTGCAGTATAAGCTGGACAGGCAAGAGCGAGGAGCAATGGTCTGGTGGCTAGCAATAGGTGGCGTGTTCAGAGACAGACACTGGTTTCTAGGTGAGATGAGAGAAATGAGAAAATGAAAGGACTTCACAGAGGACGGGACAAAAACAAGACCGAGAAAAGACTGCACTTTCTAGCCACCAACAGTTACACTGCATTCTTCCATAATTTCTTGCGATATCACAGAGAATAAATAGATCAGCCACTTCAAGTTCATTCAACCCATACCAACCAAGGCTGACTGGATCACGGAAGTGAGGACACGATAGAGCATCACAGATGCAAACTGTTGTTTTGCTTCACACTCAAGTCCACTGTATCAAACACCCCACCACTAACTGATTAACCTTCATGTGTTGGTCTGTCATTTTGGGCCTTACAGCTCCAGAGCCGTAAGTATAAAATCACAAGCCAGCACAGTCGTCGTAACACTAACACAAGAGAGCCTGCTACCTGCTAGAGTAACTACTAAATATAACAATATACTACACCAAAGCTAACTTGTAATCCCAGCTTTTAACACCAACAGAAGAATTGACCATATGTAGTTGTGGTGACAGATTAGCTCGGTCCATTTCCTGAAGGCGCCAAGCTCATCTGGCACTACTCTTGAATTATCATGATCAATCCATCTCCTGCTGCAGCGTCCCGGGACTAAAAGGGTTAACTATCATGGTCAATCCATTCAATCAGCAAGACTTGTTTACAAAACACTTCACAAGAAAGTTTGCCCTGAGGTGTAAAGAGTAAATTCTTCATGCTGTCAAAATCCCAATCCTAAGTTGTGCCCTAGTCTGTGATTTTGGACATTACAGCTTTGAGCCACAAGGCTGAAAATCACAGACTTGGTGCTAACCAAGGGAATGCAGCATTCCACGCAAGACACACTGCTTCTAACACTGTACACTTTTCTTCTACGTTCTGATCAATGCAATGCTCTAGTCTAATCTAATAATACATAGACTGAAGACACCATGAATTTAACACATTCGAGACAGCTGCATCCGGATACATGGCTTCAGCCGCATATCTGGATGCAGTGTGTCTTGCATGTGTTAAGCCTGCACCAAACAAGGTAAAACCAAAGAAGCAAGAGACTCATCTCACAGATTCTTTCCAATCAGACTTTTTTTTTTCTCTTGCAAATTTAGTCAGATGAGTAAACACAAGTTGCACTTTCTGTTAAATAACACAACACTGGTAGCAAATAAAGAAACATGCACCTTGCGAGAAAAATACATTGAAGGCTTTTAGATGCAAGTAATGAAGCATCAAAAGCCTAAAAAGGCGATAATCACTTAGCAAAAGTAACAAATAAGACAAAAAGCCTCCTGCATGTGTGGGAGTGTTATATGACCTCTTTATAAACAGTCAAATAGCGCACCAGCTCATTTGAAAATTTTCAAAAATATCAGTACCAGATTTACTTTACAGAGACACATTTGCACTTTTCCAATTATTCATCATATTTTTATAAACTGTACTTTATTCAAATTCTCCTCACAGTATATTTGGGAAACTTGACTTCAAAAATGTAATGAATAAATTATTGTTCACCTGCACTTACTGTCTTTAACACATGTCCGGTGCTATCACCCATACCTCCGTGGTATTAAAAAGAAAAACACTACGTGTTTACTCACCACATCAGTTCTGTTGAAGCTGTCGTCCCCATAACCGCTTTTTCGGGGGATGGGTGGCGGGACTTTCCCGGGCCGTCCGACTGTGGACGTAGCCGCAGGGGAGAAGAAGGGCATAGTACGATCGACACCAAGACCGCCTTTAAGCTGGTCCTTGCTTTCCTGTTGATGTTGAACAATGTACAGGGTGAACAGCTTAATAAGATTAAACGCCATACATATATCTGGTGTTATTATTATCAATGCTTGTGTTATCGTAGAGCAAGAGACAAAGGCCCACTACCACCACAAGAGTTCAAAACTTTTGTAACAGATGGTTATGGAACACTACACACAGGTCTAGTTATGGTTAATTTCAACACAGGGGAATCCAGTTCAGCACGTCGTCTTAATATCAAGAAAACCTGAGAATGTTTCTCTGTTCTATAAATACAACGGTATCAGTGCGAGAAACAGCTAAAAACAGATTGAGACATTAACAGCTGCGCAGAATAAACAAGTGCAATTACGTGTGTGTGTGTCTGCTGCATGTCCAAACTGCCGATAAAGTTCACTAGCTGTGTCGACAAGGCATAATGAACACAAATGGTGCTGAAATGTGACCTCATATTTACACATAATGGTACTTTAAATAAATAGAATTTATAGTTATAATTTATATTTTAGTTTTACATAATCCAAATTTGTTCAACTCACAAGGGACAGATCTACAAGTACTGGTATGTCTCATTTTGATCGATTCGCAATAGCCTGCAGGGGCTCATGGAATCTATGCTTCTTGCGGACTGATTAAAAGCGATGCGTAATCTGTGTCATTTATTTACTTCTATTGACAAACTGTGCAAAATTTCCCAATTTTGTGTCAGACAAGTAGACAAGTAGTGGAAACTTGCAATCTGTATTAACCCCAATGGCGGATCCAGGGGGGGGGGGGGGGGGGGGGGCTAGGTCCCCCCCCCCCCACCTCTCCCCCCCCAGCCCTGACAAAAAAAATTTTTTTTTGATGGTTATTTGTGGAAGTTGTGTTTTACTATTTGAAGGTTCTTCTTTTCTTGTACAGTATATTTTACAATTATCTCACGGGATCGGTTGGTGAGCCTAGTGTTCATGGGCCTATAGTCAAATATCCTCACTTGGCACTCCTTACCTGCACCTGTCACAGTACTTCACCCAGACATAGAGTGCCATGTGCGCCGCACTCACAGTGCCTCTTGCTGTGCCATACAATCCTCATTGCATCCTCAGACTGAGGCAGCCATCTGGCAATAAGCCGCTGACTGCTGGTCAACCCCAGGGATGGAAAAGTGTCCAATCATTGCTGAATTGGGGCATAGAGGTTCATGTGCCCCTACAGTCACAGGGGCTCATGAAAAGCATTACCTCTTTCTGTGCGATACGAATGGTATTGCATCCTCATACCTGGCAGTCATCTAGGTTTAAGTCTATGCCTGTGTACACCCAAGAGTAGCAATGTGGTCATTGATGCGCGTCACCAGAGGGGAGGTGTGAAATGTCTTGATTTTGATCAACCTTGAACTAACCCTCAAGTAATTGTCATTCAGTGTAAGAGGTATACATCATGAGTGCTAATGACTATTTCTGTGCTCTGATCCTGTGTTCCTCATATGGAGGAGGTTTGTGGGTGTATAGAGCAGTATCCCAGGAAGGTATCCTGGGCATTCACTGGAGTGACTGTCACCAACGTGGAGGTCCTTGAACAGGCTGAAACTGTGAGCATCGAGGCTTTGCTGCTGCGGACACAGCTCCGCTGGGCGGGGCATGTCTCCAGGATGGAGGATCATCGCCTACCAAAGATCACCCTGTTCGGCAAGCTTGCTACTGGACACCTTGACAGAGGGGCACCAAAGAAGAGATACAAAGACTGTCTCAAGAAGTCACTTAGTGCCTGCCAAATCGACCACCACCAGTGGTCTTCGCTTGCTGTGGACCGTGACACCTGGCGCTCCACCATTTACAAGGCAGCTGTCTCCTTTGAGGACTCTCGCAGAGCTAGCCTTAAGGACAAGCGGCTCATGAGAAAAAACAGAGATGCCGCAACTCAGAACCCTGGCCATACTTCCCCCTGCAGCCACTGCGGTCGAACCTGCCTGTCCCGGATTGGCCTCCGCAGCCATGAACAAGCCTGCAGACGTCGTGGGCAACTCCTATAAAATCTTCATTCACGAAGTCAAGCCAATAGAGAGCAGTATCACAATTTTCACAAATGGCTGTGTTGTTCCTCAGACGGAGGAGTATTTGGTAGTGTAGTGTTGTTGTCAAACACAAGGTGATTGCTCCTGCAGAAACTCCAGGTAAAACATTATTTTCAATAAGAAAATTACCATATAACAATCAGAAGTGCCTGATTAATATTGTTTTGTTAGGGAGGTGGGGAGGAGGTCAAGTGCATGCCCTTCCTTTTAAACTTTTTAAAAAGTGCCAAAAGCGGTGCTGTGTCCCGAGATGAAAGAAACGTTTTAACCAATACAAATCTTAACCTCTGCAAACTCTAAATATGTCTCAGAACCCCCACCCCCCCCCCCCCCCCCCCCAGAAAAAAAAAAAAGGTTAGAAACACGCGTAGAGAGAACAGTTACAACACTATAGTACAAATTTAAAGAAATCCCAAAAAGAAAAGCACCAAGAAAGAGTAATTTCAACACAACTTATTTGTAATTGTTCTTTTTAAGCACGTTTCTTTCTTTGTTATGAATTTATGCTCGCCTGATAGTCACTGTTTTGGTCTGGATTTCTTTTGTACGACACATTTCGGAAAACTGGGGGGGGGGGGGGGGGGGGGGAAGGGGTGTCTGGCCCCCCCCATCGAGACACCCCTGGATCCGCCCCTGAACCCTTTGGGTGTCGGTAGTCATTTTGTTCGCAGGAATCACCTCCACCAAAATCGCAGGAATCACCTCCACCAAAATCGCTACCAACACCCAAAGGACTAAAGGGTTTGTCAAATGTTCCATGTTATCTCCATTTACCTTTTTGCGCGGCTCAATGGGCTGGAAGTTCTGTTTGTTGTCTATCCACGTCTCGTCACCCACCACACCAGACGTGTCTCCTGCGCCGAGATCTGCGCCGAGGCCAAAACCAGGATAACCGATGCCACCCTGAAATTGAAATAACTATACAATAAACTAATCACACTAATCAACCAACAATCAGAATTAATTGAGCAATCTGGAAAAAATCAATCACAAGCATATGCACAGAAAGACTAAAAAATGGAGGAAATGGCATACTGATTTTTAACCCTCTGCGCAATAGTAGCAGTTGACAAAAACGCTGACAACACGCAAAGGGTTAAAAAAAACTTTGTGTGTCGGCTGCAGTGTTTGTCGCAATGATTACTATAGGAATCACTGCAACAAAAACCGCTGCCGGCACGCACAGGGTTAAAACAAATTAACCCATTTCCTGCCACTGGACAATTTATTTTTTTGTGTGTGGAATGATATCTTTGTCCATTGATATGCCACAACCATCCAAGGAACATGGTTACACACTGGTCTCAGCAAGAGGCATAAATCTACATGAGCCCCTGCTGTCTCTTGCAGCTGGATCATGTTTACTTTTTCTCTGCAGTGAAGGGACTACGGTCATGTATGCTTTAACCCCTTGTAACGCAACCACTCAAACTGTTTAACTCATTCTACCCCAACACCGAAATCCCCCAATTTTGCCGTTGTCCCCTAAAGACGGCATTGAAGTGCAGGACAGATCGACCATGATAGTTCAAGGGTGATGTCAGAATAGCTTGGCGCCCATAGGCGCCAAGCTATTCTGGCATCACCCTTGAACTATCATGGTCGATTCTTATCTTCCTGTGGTTGTCTGGGGTAGAATGAGTTACAGTAATATTGGCTTCATATACACATGGGTTAACTGTTTCATTTAGATTTCCTGCAAAAAGTACTGGAGCAATATCTAGTCAAAAAAATACCTTTACCAAACTGAAAAAAAAAAAAAAGAATTAAAAAACCCAGAACACCAAAAAATGTTAGAGACACTGCAATGCATTGATTATAACAAATCTATTCCTGCAAAAGAATGCACTTCAATAGGCTGAAAAATGAGTGTTAATAACATGAAGCGTACAAGCATCTAGTCTGCAAATACAAAAAAAAAAAAAAAAGCTTGTTCAAACGTGTCATCTAAAAGGAAAATAAAACCAAAAAAGCAAAATCAGTACTGTGGAGTTTGACAAGAAAGACATATATAGTAAAAAAAATCTGTGAACTATTGGTATAACAATAATGAATGTGCATACATTAGATATGGCGCTCAGAAAGGCAATGGAAACGATTTTTAAAAAACAAAAAAAAACTGTCACTTGAATCAACATTCAAATCTGAGTACAAAAGCTACAATTTGGTAAATTGGTGGCTGATCTGATCCTGGGCCCTTATGATCTTTGGCCTTAACCCCTTCCCCGATACTAATATTTTTTGTTTCTAAAATCTGTACTTGTTCAACCAAAAGCCAAAACTGTCCATGAAACAGATTCAAATTGGATACAAATTGGTCTCAACAAGAGGCATAGATCCTCATGAGCCCCCACAACCTCTTGCATTTGAGTGATCATTTTTTTCCTTGGCAGTGAAGGGGTCAAGTCCAGAATCACATACATGTTGTACCAGCATACAACTAAGATTATGAAATAAACTGAAACAAGTGCTACAAATGTGACCACAGAATTTTGTAGGCGAGTACACTTGATACAAACAGGTAAAGCACAATGCGTCTCAAAGGAGACATAGGTCTGTACTAAATTCTAGGTGCCCTTTGCAAGTGATCCATGATGTGTTGGACTATGACACTTGCAGAAACACCTTAATGTATTCAAGACCCCCTGCATCAATAGTGATCCATGATGTGTTGGACTATGACACTTGCAGAAACACCTTAATGTATTCAAGACCCCCTGCATCAATAGCTGAGGAAGTGTCAAAGAGCATTGCTGGCAGCAATTAATGCAGTTCGCCTTGAATGGGTTAAGCCCACGACTCCTACTGACCATAAACGTGTCTTTTCTGCTGAACAGTACTGTCAGTTGCAGGTAAGGGCTTAAACCTGAATGGAGTATTGTTAAAAGGCATCACTAAAATGATCATGTTGGAAAACGCCGACTCAAATGATAAACTACATGTAATTGCACATTTCAAGTATGCCTGAGAGCGATCACCGTATGCCAGTCCACACAACTCTTCAAAGGCCTCACAAAATTCTTTACAAACACCTTCCTTTAATCCTTTTCATTCTGATACACTACTGCTTGAAATTAATTTGACTGTGATAGTTCAAGGGTGGTGCCAGAATAGCTTGGCGCCTGAGGAGCCAAGCTATTTTGGCACCACCCTTGAACTGATATGGTTGAGCTATCTCCTAATCTGTAATGTAGCCTTCACAGGATAATAAGCAAATTTAAACAAATCAGCCTCAGGATGTAATGGGTTAACATCACAACCTTCAAACCGTTGGTCCTCTGGAAATCCAACAATAAGAAAAACCATGCAGACAGGTACACACAACTGTGACCTAGTTAGAGACGAGCAACCACACTGACATCAGGGGAAAGCAACTGTGACCTTACTGGACTACAGGGAAGACAACACACATGCTGAGAAGAGAGGCGTGCCTACCGAGCCCTTTTCTGTATCTAAAACCGCAGCGTCTGGATCGTCTGAGGAGACCGACGTTCTGCGACCTCCCTGATGGTGCAGCCGGAAGAAAGAGCAATAATGCAACGTAACAGACAACTGGAAATTCCCTAAGCATCTAGAAAACTAGATTTCAAATATGACAAACATAGACCCTGAAAGTGTGCTGGACTATGACTAAACACAGAGTAACAAACAAATGCAAGCAGAAAGAATAAATTTTATGTGTGAATCTCGCAAGTGTGAAAAAAATCAAACGTGCATCTGTGTGTAGGTCACTGTAAACACAAAGACTTGCCACTTTGTTTTCTTAAATTATAAATTGAGGAATTAATTTTTCCGACACCAATGAACCTACCGTTGTCTAAAGACTTACAAATATTTCAAATTCTGCTGCAGAATGGTCTTGCAAATATGACACTAATAAATGATAAGTTATCAGATGATAATAATTGTTCATCAAATACCTCCAGCACATGTACTTGCCACAAAAGGCCCATGCTTCTAGTTCCAACCTCTACTCACAAAACTGCCTATGTGATACACATACATGTACAGCTGTAGAAACATGCCACACAAGGAACTAAACTATGATGGGTTTTTTTCAATTTTCACAAGACACACAATAGATTTTTATGATTGATGTGCTGGTCTGTGGTTTTGGACCTTGCCGCTTTCAGCCACAAGGTCCAAAACCACAGACCAGCACACAGTTACTTCCTCGTTACTTACTACGACAACATACATTGCATATCTGGCAGAAGCACTACAAAGGAATGCCATCCACTGCAGGCAAATACATGGTAATCCTGTACTCCATACAAGGGTTGCGAGTGAATGCCATTATCTATAAGACACAGAGCCTCATAAGCACTCTCGCATGCTGCTTGGGGTCATGTGAATCTATCAAGGGACAATGTCTCTTGCTGGCCTAACCTACGTGTTCAACAATCACAGAAGATCACGATATGCACAGCACACAAAGTGGTATTAGTACAATGCTGCATGGCAATGTCTGTTGCATGCCTAGCAATTGTGTACAAGAAATGAGAAATGGAGAGCTACAATACCGCCCTCTGAAACAGTACTTTGTTGGCTGGGTGTTTTTGTCTCTCTCATTATGTCATTCAGTTATCCTTTCTCAAGCAATTCCACCTTACACCACAACAAGAACATGTCCAGTAACTACTGGTACAAGTCAACTATGTGTGGGACAGTACGCCAGACCATCAAATAATCTGCCACAAACATCGTTTAACCGATAAAATGTTCAGCAGGCTGGCAAAAGCGAACAACACGATTCCCTCCATCAAAAAAGCATGCTGTTACCACATCAACTCATTCCTATTTCGGATCACACCACAGGGCTATGCCCAGTACTAAACTTGGAAAAACCACAGTTAGAAGGGAAATAAATCTGATTAATCTCTGGATACTGCTGTTACCACACAAAAAATCAATCTGATATCACATCCAAACAATGGAAATATCAAAACTTGTTGAGAAGACTCACAAGAAAGAATCTGTCAACTTTCTCACTTCACGCATGCTGTTAGACCATCAGATCAATCCAGCTTATTATCACGAAACTAAAAGCGCAAGATCAAACAAAGTACTAGTTTACAATGCGCACTGATCTTTCCTCATCATACTGTTAGTAGGTGTGCTGGTCTGTGATTTTGGACCTCATGGTTTCAAACCATAAGGTCCAAAATAATGGACCAGCACACATTTTGAAAAACATGTGGAGAGCCCCACACTTTTGATAAAGCCGATTCAATGTAACAAATTGCGCACATTATTTCCAAAACATGCAGCTACCACATACTACAGTAACTTTGATTTCAATCATATTAGTACAGATGTATGAAACACTTCAAAGCTAAACGACAAGTGGACAAGTTGCACCAAACTTTCCACATGCGGTTACCACACCAAATCATTCTGATCTTAGACCACAACAGGGGAGTCTACAAGCTATGGGAGACGGATGGACAGCAGGCAAAACCAAACCAGCAGACACATCCAGGACTGAAGTCAGATTCCAGCAACCCAACCTTCTTGCTCGGGGACTGTCCAGGACAGAGACTGGCAATAAGAGATGCCCTCTTGCTCTTGTCTTTTTCGCCTTTGCCTTTCTGTGGCTGAAAACAGCAACCACCATACCATCAAAGACTTTGGACCTTACAGCTTGCAGCCAATAGGTAAAAAAAAAAAACAACAGACCGGCGAGTAAATACCACATCTGTCACAAATATCTTTGTTCGCAAGCAGAAAAACAAAATGCCCTCAGCTTCCACGTTTCATGATCGCCTGCTGTTGTGAAAAGTACTAATGTGCATTAAAGTTCATACAACAATGTGGGTGTGTGTTGTTTGTGTGATTTTGGACTGTTCACTCATTCAAGGTGCTTCTTGTCAACAGCTGCAGAAGTGTCCTATAGCGTTACCGCTGGCAACTGTATACAACACTTTCGCACTTTTGATGTGCGGCACCTTGAAGGAGTCAAGGCTGTAAAATCCAAAACCAGACTAGCACTAGTCTATACAAAAAAAGAGAGAGAAACGGGAATATCGTGTCTCTGAGTATGAACTATATATATACTGACAAACAAAAGAAATGCAACACCAGTTTAGCATTTACGATGATTCCAGCAGTGTAGCATCTGTTTTGCTCTTCAGTGTATGTGTAGGCACAAAAGTTGAAGGAAACAAAAATCAAATTAAAAAGGCAAACAAAAGTAAAGTCCCGCTACGGATAAGACACCTGTGGAGAAGAATAAAAAAGATCAGAGGAAGTATACAGATACCATGGGGAGAAACTGTGTTAATACAAGTGATCACGCAAGTGCAGGTTTTACGTTTGGTATTAAAGGTCAATACAACAGGTACATGAAGACAAAAAAGTGTTCTACAAAATGGGATATTATCAGGGCTTGAAGCAAATAGCTGCAAAAAGCTGTTGCATACTATCAAATCACATGAAACACGTGCTCTTGTATGTATCATAAAATTAATTTGCAGCAGCAGTTTACTGCAACTGCAGGAGAACTCTACAAACAGCTACATTCTACTCTGTGTAATGTTTGCCCTCACTGAAAGTACGCAAACCCATATTCTCTGGGGAAGGTAAAACCGGCTAAGTACAGTGCACTACCATATTGACCCAAAAATTCCCAGTGACTGCCAGTACAGTTAACCCTTTCAGCCCCAGGACCCTGCAGCAGGAGATGGATTGATCATAATTCAAGGGTAGTGCCAGATGAGCTTGGCGCCTCAAGGCGCCAAGCTCATCTGGCACTACCCTTGAATTATCATGATCAGTCCAGCTCCTACAACTGGTAAATAGTCGTTAGGCAACACCTCCAAAATTTGAGACATGGGACCTTGGAGCTAAAAGGGTTAAATGGTTTATTGATTGATTGTACATTGCTTAACGTCCCGACAGCAACAAGGCTTAAATGGGCCTTACAAAACCCCACAGAACTACTCCTCGTAAATTTATGGGCATCATAACCTATGTTTATCAATCATGTTTAACAATCAAATCAAACAGACTGTCGGTAGCGGGAATTGTCATCATGGTTCCTGCAGGACTCGTCACGACAAAAAAAATGCATTTTTCTTTACAAAGGTATTTTTTCGAAAAATACTTACTGATGACATGACAAAGTGGGAGTGTCTACTACTTTGCTCAATTGTAGCCTAAGAACCCGTTGTGTTACCACACAACCCGGGAGGCACTCGGGGGAACCCCCAGAGGGGCCGAGAGTTGTCTCCCGCTCCTGCCCCCAGCCGGTACTGAGTCACGTGTGACTAGCCAGTTAGATACTTAGGCTCCACAGCGGCAAGCGGGGCAGGTGGGAGGGTCCTCCAGGTCATGTCATCGGTAAGTATTTTTCGAAAAAATACCTTTTAAAGAAAAATGTATTTATTTCTTCAAAAACATTACCGATGACATGACAAAGTGGGAGAATACCGAATAGGAGGAGGGTGCCGCACCGTAACCACGGGCTGAAGACCGTCCTTCCATCGTAACTCCCACCACCTAGCTAGGTGCGTACCTACGGCGCCCTAGGCGCTGGGAGGGAGTGTTGTGCCACAGTGATGTCCCCCACCAGGGCCAGGTCGTCACGCTGGCCAGCCAGATCCCGTAAGTAGAAACGTGAGAAGGTAGATTCTGTGCGCCAGTCCACCGCTGCCACGATGTCCTTGACCGCGCAGTTCCGGTCGAAAGCGACGCTCGTGGCCATGGCGCGTACCTCGTGAGCCCGTATCTTCAGTGTCTTTGCCACCTGCGGGGAAAGGTCCATGGAGGCCGAACGTATGACCCAACGAAGCCAGGAGGAGATGGTTTGGGCTGAGATATCAGATCTGCCTGGCTTCAGTGGCAGGAAGAGGCGGGAACGTCCCTCTTCGTATAGGTTTGGTACGGCGCAGGTAGATACGTAGGGCTCGAACGGGATCCTGGTGCCTAGTCTCCAACGGCGAGTTAGGCTCTCTCAGTGGCCGCAATGTGATGAGCTGTGGTGGGGACAATGGGGACCTGGTTTTGGCGACAAAGGCAGGGTCCGTGAGAAGCTGAATTGACCTGTCGGCTCGAAACTGCAGGCAATCCTGGCGTGTTGAAAGTGCGTATAGCTCACTAACGCGGGAAGCCGTGGCGAGAGCCAAGAGGAAGCAGGTCTTGCGTGTCAAGTCTGGTAGGCGGGCGAGATGAAGAGGCTCAAAGCGGGGAGAGTTCAGCCAGGTCAGTACCCACGGGAGATTTCAGCGAGGAACGAGCGAACGGTGAGTAGGGCGTTGTAGGCTGAAATTGGACATAAGGTCGGCGAGGTCCTTAGAGGCGCCGGGGTCTGAGCGGCCAAGGTGTCTGTAAGTGTCCGCAATCATCGATAAGTAGCCCCTGATGGTAATAGGCGCTAACGCCAGGTCCTCGAAAAGCCAGAGGAGGAAGTCCGCGAGCTGGGGTTCAGTCAAATCGGTGGGAGAGAAACGCTGGTCGTGGCACCATGAGCAGAAAACTCGCCATTTCCCCTCATAGACACGCCGGGTGGAGGGTTTGCGGGCTGCAGCGATAGCCTCCACTGCTGCACCCGAGAAGCATCTAGCGGTGAGGGCTTGCCGCACAACCTCCAGGCGTGTAGTAGCAGGCGCTCCGGACACGGGTGGAAAAGGGCCTGCCGAGGTTGCTTGAGCATTGTGCGGGGGGGGGGGGGGGGGGGGGGGGGGGGGGGAGTCGCAGAGAGGGAGACGTGGCGAGGCTGAGGAGGTCGGTGGTCCAGGGACGAGACCACGCGAAAGGGGCTACCAGCAGGAGGACAGCGTTGCACCCGCGAAGTTTGTTCAGGACCTTGGGGACGAGGACTGTAGGGGGGTAGGCATAAGCTATGAGTCCTTCCCACGACATCGACAGAGCATCGACTGCCCAGGCCGAGGGATCCGGGATCGGGGAGACGAAAAGGGGAAGTTGATGATTCCACCTTGTGGCGAAGAGATCCACTAACGGTGTCTCCCAATGGGCGCAGATCATCTGAAATATGTCCTGGCGTAGGGTCCACTCCGTATGAAGAAGTTGGCCGCGCCGTGAGAGGGAGTCCGCCAGAACATTTAGTTTGCCCGGGATGTGTCGAGCCAGGAGGGCAATGTTGTGGTCCTCGCACCACCGCATCAACCTGAAGAGGAGCATGCACAGGTCGGGGGATCTGGTACCGCCCTGCCTCTGGATGTATGCCACCACTGTCGTGCTGTCCGAGAGAACAAGAAGCTGTTGGTGCCGGAGTTGGTCTTCCCAAACGACGAGGGCTTGCCAGACAGCCTGCAGCTCCAACCAGTTGATGTGCCTGTCCGCGAAAGCTGGAGGCCAGAGGCCGGAGGCGGTGACGAACTGAGGAAGCAGGTGGGCTCCCCACCCCGATTGACTCGCGTTGACACAGAGGGACAGGTGAGGGGGAGGAGAGTGGAGGGGGACTCCCGAAGACAACCACGTCGTGTCGGTCCAGCGGAGAAGGTGGGGACGAACCAAAGGGGACACGGGGACCAGGGTGGAGAGCGTGCCCGAGGAGGGTCTCCACAGAAGCAGGAGGTGCAGCTGCAGGGGTCGGGAGTAGAGGCGGCCAAGGGGGAGTAAATCCGCCGCCGCATTGGTGAGACCAAGGAGTTGGAGCCAAACTCTGGCGGGAGCCGCCTCCTGCTGGGCTAACTGGGAAGCGAGAGAGACCAACTTCAGGACCCGGGGATCCGGGAGGCGAACGATGTTGCGGTTGGTGGCAAACTCCATGCCAAGGTGAACAAAGTGACGTGACGGCGTAAGGTCGGACTTGCCCACGTTGAGGAGGAAACCCAAACGAGACAGAAGTCGTATCAGCGCATCCCTGTCGGCCACCAAGGAGGTCTCGACTTGGTTCCTCAGAAGGAGGTCGTCGAGGTAATTGGAGATCGGGCTGGCCGACGACTGGCGGGCCTTGGCCATCACCGCATCCATGAGATGTGTGAAAATCCAGGGGCTGAGGTTGAGGCCGAAGGGCAGGGAGCGAAACTGGTAAACTGTCCCGTCGTACGCGAAGCGTAGGTACCTCCTGGTGGCGGGATGCACGGGGACATGGAGATAGGCATCCAAGTCCATCGGCCGTACGGCCGCACGGAGAGCCCGGGCCGTCTCCATCCGGAAGGAAGGGGCCACGATGAAAAAGTTCAGCGCGGAAAGGTCGATCACCGGTCGCCACCTGCCTCCGGGCTTGGGAACAACGAAGAGACGGCTGTAGAAGCCAGGAGACTCCGTGTGTCGCACTATCTCCGTCGCGTCTTTTCTTAGAAGAGCGAAGACCTCTCCGCGTAAGGCGCGCTCCTTGAGAGGATCTGAGGGAACCTTGGTCCACATCGGGGTAGATCGCAACGGCGGGGGGGCTCGGAAGGAGACCCGAAGGCCCTCGGTGATGGTATCCAAAATCCAGGGGTCGTCTGGGAACAGCCGGAACCACTCCTTGCTGAACCGAGCTAGCCTCCCGCCGACTGGAGGACCCGGGACGGTCGGCGGAGGCTGAAGAGGGGAGGAGTCAAGTGGCCCGCCCGCGCCCAGGGCGACGGGCGGGACGGGGCCAGGCGGGGGGTGGTGGCGGGAGCGCTAGACTGGCCGGGGCGACCGAAGGCTTGGCGACGGCGACGAAAGGCCTGCGCCCGGGCGGGGACGGCAGAGGCGGTAACGGGTCTGGAGGACCGCAGGGAGCGACCCGGGGCCTTGCGGGTTGACGGAAAGCGCTGGAGGGTAGACTTGCGAGGCCAGCGGTCGGAGTTGAGTCCTTGACCGACTGCCAGGTGTCCCCGAAGAGCAAGGGGCCCCCCAGGGGGGCACGACGAAGCAGCGTCCGCAGGTCCTGAGGCATCCCTCGACACGACTGCAAGACAGCATCCCTGCGCATCAAGTCACAGTTTGCCGAAGCCGCCATCGCGTTAACCGACGAGTGGTACGCCGTCCGGTTGGCTGCTTCTCCCAGAACGAGGAGGTCTCCGAGGAGGGGAGTCAAGGAGGGGTGCCAAGAATCCTCCACGCGACGGATGAGAGCCTGTGTCAGAAGTTCCAGGAACCCAGAGCAAGCTAGCGTATTCTGCACCAGGATAGCAGTCTTCTCCAGGCCGCTCGGAAGGGCGCGCCGCAATACCGAAGTCCCACCTGCTTGTACCACCGTGGCGGGGTCCACGCGGGGACGAGGGCAAAGGAAGGCTTGGGAATGACCGGCGTACCAATCTTGCCGAAAGGCGATGTCCAGTCCAGGCGGCCACCTACGGTCCGAGAAGAAATCCGATTCACGCGCCGAAGAAGACAGATGAGCGGAGAAGGCTTCACCGAGAGCATGAAAGCCGGGGGGCTGTGGAAGAGACTTGAACCTCTTCACCTGCTTACCCGCATCCACGAAAGCTGAGACCTTCCTCTTGAGCGGCGGCGACGGAGGGCAGTCCTCGATGGGAAGAGTGGCGGCAATCAGGCGGGCTACCTCATCTAGAACCAGGAGGGTCTCTGTACGGGAAGAAGAAGGCAGCCTCTGCGAAGCGGAAGAGTCCGAGAGAGATGAACCAGGAGAAGGCGAATGGCTGAGAGCTCCTAGCAGGGCTGAGACGGAGTCGTCCGGAAGAAGACTCAGGGTCTCGTCATCCCGAACGCGGCCAGCCATAGAAGTCCGAGGAAGCCGGGGGCTCCTGACGCGCGGAACTCGACGAGAGGCAGAGGCGGCGGCGGAAGGCGAAGGGAGGGAAGTGGAGCGAGGCGCCAAGCGACGAACAGGGGAGCGAGCGCTGCGGGACAGTTGACGAGGGCGGGGAGAACGGCTGCGGGGAGGCGAACGAGACCGACGGGAAAGGCAAGAGGACGAATGAGGGGGGGGGAGGAACGAGAGGAGCGAGAGTAACGGCGGGAAGCGGAAACGGGCGAACATGAGGAAGCAGCAGAACGGCGAGGCTGGGGATCCTTATGCCGGCGAGAAGAAAGATCCCTCTTGCGCTCGCGAGCCGTAGAGCGAGAGCGTCGATCCGATCTTGCGTGCCGAGAGGATTCCACATCATGCCGTGATAGAGTACGCGTGCGGGAATGTCTCCGTGAACCGAGCTCTATGGCGAGGTGGGCTCGCTGCCGGCGAGGAGACTCCGCATAGGAGCCAGTGTGCTTTCTAGGAGACGAGTGGGGATCGGCATTGGAACAAGGACGGATTGGGGCACGTCCCTCGGCACCGCGCCCCGCGCCGGTGCTGGTCTTCTGTCTGTCATAAGGTTTACTCTTGGTGCGTTCCCTCCTGGGAACGACCGCATCGATCAACCCACTCCGCGTACTGGAAAGTCGTGTACGGCGTGGAGACTTTTCCACACGGTCGTCGGGGCCCCTGCAGGAGCGGGTATCGGGAACGACAGCAGGCACTTCCGCCGATCTGGAATCAGTCACGGGTGCCGGGCGCTCGCGTCGGTAAAACATCCAGAGCTGAGACCATAGTCTTTCAGGCCAGGCGGCGCAGACATCGCACGAACGCTCTGAATAACAACCCGTACATGGTAGACAGACCTTGTGTACATCCAAGGGCCACTGGAATCCTCCACACTGTGTGCAATTCATCAGGGGGGCACTGAAACATACAAAGCAACTGCAGGCACGTGTGCATGTCCCCTGTGACCCGGCCTGCTCAAGGCGGGTTTAGCACAACAACAATAGAGCTATCTCCGAAAGGGCCTGGGGCTAACACACTACAGCGAAGCCTCAAGAGTCGCTTGCCAGCCAAGTGCAGGAGCGCGAGGGGCTCCCGACAAGCTAAGAACGTGCGAGTCGCTCAAGCCCCTCGTAAGGGGGCAGTACACGAAAAAAGGTCGGCGGTGAGCACTGCTCACCTACTCCGTCCAGTGAGTGAAAATGGCGGCAGCCCAGGGCCCTGCCTAAGCTAAGAGTATCGCCCCAAATTCTTCTCTTTTCCTCTCCATATAGCACATCTATCCTAATCTGCCCGACAGTCCCAAGGACTGCCACGCCGACACAAAAGCCGCTCAGTCCGGTACCCAGCCCGGGACCTGTCCGAGGGCGCGACTAACTACATTACCTCTCCGCCGAAGCGGGAACGGAGGGAGAAACGTCCATGCCAGCTACTCAAACGCGCAGGCGAAGAACCCGTCCGAGACGAACAATCCACCGAGCCAAACGGCGAGGGCGCACGGAAGGGAGAGAGAGCTAGCGTAGTGAAGAAGGAGTCCACCGGTAACAAGAAGGCGTGAACGGCCGGTCAACAACGGGAGGCTAGAGAGACACGTCCGACGGTCACGAGCCTAAGTAGCTAACTGGCTAGTCACACGTGACTCAGTACCGGTTGGGGGCAGGAGCGGGAGACAACTCTCGGCCCCTCTGGGGGTTCCCCGAGTGCCTCCCGGGTTGTGTGGCAACACAACGGGTTCTTAGGCTAGAATTGAGCAAAGTAGTAGACACTCCCACTTTGTCATGTCATCGGTAATGTTTTTGAAGAAATAAAAAGCTACCAATAGCCAAAGGGTTAATTCTAAGCCCACACACGTTTTATTATTGCATACTGGTCTGTGATTTTGTCCAAAATCACAGACCAGCACAAGATTGTGTCACACACAAAATCACTGCATTACAAGCAAACTATTATAAGTGCAAGAAGCTGAGAGATCTTTCAACGGAAAATTCTGAGGTTGCTACATAGAGTGTGCTGCAGAGGAAAGCCAAAAATTAAAAAAAAAAATCAAAGCGAAGGCTACAAGTCTGGCACAACAGGGCACCTTTTTGTCGGATGGCAGTGGTACTGGTTTTTTACCACTCTTCGCCCACGCTGGGAGATCATCTCCCATATCGTCTCCATCTGCATAGCCCTATGAGACATGCAACGAACAGTGTCAACGTTTGTCAGACTTATAAAAATGCATGCAATGAGCATCATGAACGCTTGAACAATGCACATGTAGAATAAATGTTTCTTGGTCTGTGATTTTGGACCTTTCGGCTTACAGCTCTAAGGTCTGAAAGGACAGACAAGCATGCAAATAAACACAGTCAACTTAAGAAGATGATACAGTAATATCTCTGAAAAGAGACCTCAAACATATAATGATCAATGACAAACATTGGAAATTGTACAAGTTATCATGAGAGACAATGTCAAAAGTAATGATAGAAGTAACGTTTTAGTTTTACATGTATGTTTTTCTTCTGAAAAGAAATGAGGAAACCAGTAGGTCGTAAACATGAGTTCATTTCCCTCCAAATGAGGATACAAATGCTGTCTATCTTACCTGAGCAAGAGGGCTAGATCCTCTAGTGTAAAATGTATTTTAGAACAAGCTACATTTGTCAAAAGGGATAAAGAGTTTTATGACAACATGACAAATGGTTAGAAATAAACAATGGAACGCCACAATACATTGTATTTGTAGTGACTGATTATGACTCTAGATGAAGTAGTGTCTACACATGAGACTGAGAAAGGGAGGACTTCAGTGTTTAAGTTAGTTATTTGTGTTTAACGCCGAGCATGCGACTAAGGCCATCTCACAGCAGGATGGGTACAAATTTGGCCAGCCAAACTAAAAGAAAGGTCTTAAGACAAGATGTAAATATATCTTTTAAAATATTTCATGCTAAAATGTCACACGAGTCTTTAAAAGAAAAGCCTACAGGCTCTTGAACAGGTCAAGACAATAAAATTCACATAGTCTATGAATGCTCAAATCTTGCTAAAACTATTGGATTCTCTCAGAAAGCTGAAGAAAAAAAGTTCTGTTTGTCGAGGGCACTTCCAAAAAAAGACGCAACCAACAGACAAAGGGTTAAGCAAAAGAAGATAAGAAAGCAATGTCTCGAAAACTGACTGCAACATGAATGATACAAAAAGCGCTGTGATAAACAAGAACATTTTGTGTGCAGTTCAGTAGTGAGTACTACTTGCACAAGACAGAAACAAATACATACGGATAAATAACAAAGAACGCAGACAGCTCTATGAGCAACAGATGATGATATGAAAAATATTGCTTGAAGATAATAAACCCAGTTTGTCAGTGCACACAGTGGGTATATTAACCCTTTATAAAATCCCAAAACTAAGTGACTTCCATTCTTCAGAATGTAAGTCATTTGGATCTGGGACTTAAAGGATTAAGTTAAAGCCAATCTTTTTTACCTGAACACAGACAGTGCACTAAAAAGTATGGTTTACAAAATCTAAATGATACGCAAATAATGATTATGAGACTCAGGAGCAAAATATGTATCTCTTTAAACATGGCTATGAATTATGATTTAAGAGCAGTACTACTGAACAGGCAATTTAAAAACAAAGCACTGGAATAATATGATTGTGAATAATTTAGATCATATAAGTAAATGCACAAACTAACTGGAAAACAAGAACCCCAAAATGACATTCTGAAAGAAATGAAATGATTACAAAAGAAAACAAAATAAGTATTATAACCCAATAGAAAAAAAAACCAACAAAAAAAAAAACCCACGTAACAAGCAGGTTGTATTTCCTGAATGCTGCTTTAAAGAATTCCAAGGCATCATGTCAGATTTTCTGCGCAGTGCTTTTTTTCCCCTTCCAGTTGTTCTCACTGTAATTGTGCAAATAGTCCAAGACAACCATACATGGGTGGGACCAAAAAAAAAGTTGAATCCTGAAGCGAGGGTCTTGGGACACTTTTTAAGTGAAAAAAAAAAAATTGAATCGGGAAATCCGGCTGTAGCTGGAAAAGTCCCACCAATGCACATGCACCATCAATGCGCAGATCTACCAGCTATGAAGCAATTTTGTCGAACTCCTTGGTGCAAGTGAAATCACGTGCCAGATGACAATGTAGGACCTTACGGTTCTAAACCAGCATAAAATTATGAAAAGATGCCCTTCAAGCGTTGGACAGTTACAGACACATGTACAACAGTTTTGTCAGTTCCACTACGAAAACCTACAAGCGTAGTGCAAACACATACACCAAGCATTGTCATTTTTAGTCAAAAATGCACAAGAAAACTCCCAAACTGTGCAAGAACCCCTGCACCGACTAATGATTAAGCAATCTATTCTTAACGCATCGAGCCCTGTGATCAATTCAAAGTTCTGCCCTCAAAATTACATTCAGGTTCAGGAGGTGCATCGACCATGAAAGGTCAAGGGTGGTGCCAAAATAGCTTGGCGACTCTTAGGCGCTATGCAATTTTGGCATCACCCTTGAACTATCAGGGTCGTTGCCCATCTTTCTGTAGATCGTCAGGACTAAATGGGTTAACTGGTATTGTTAACTTTTGGACTGCAGAAGTATATTTCATCAAAGTGAATTCTCCCACAGCCACTGGGTTAACAAAAGCTGATGTCCAAATAAGATTTGTGATTTTGGACAGGCCAGTATACACTTTAAAGTCCAAACTACCAGCAAGCACAGAGGTAAGGGGATGCGATTAAGCTTGGCATGAGAGATAACCTTTTCTCCCGGTCCACCACGGCCTCCGTCCCCTGGGTGCCCACCAGTTCCATCTTCAGGAAGTTTAGATTTTGAATCTTTGTCTTTGGGCTTTTTGAACTTGCCGAAGAGACCTCCGCCTTTCTTGTCCTTGTCACCATCTTTGTCCTTCTTGTGCTTGTCTTTCCCTTTGTCTTTCCCATCCTTCTTTCCATTTTTATCATCATCTTTTTCTGAACCCTTCCGGCCTTTTGTGTCTTTATCTCCGTCAATGTCAAATCCAACATGCATGCCTGGTCCCTTCCCTGGGCTCCACTGGTCTTTGTCGGACCCAGGCCCGTATCTGCCTGGGCCATATTTGTCTCCGTCAGCCCCCAGACCATCCTTGCCTGGGCCATATTTGTCTCCATCAGCCCCCAAACCGTTCCTGCCTGGGCCATACTTATCTCCATCAGGCCCCAGACCATCCCTACCGGAGCCATATTTGTCTCCACTGGCCCCCAGACCATCTCTGCCAGGGCCATTCTTGTCTCCATCAGCCCCCAGACCATCTCTGCCTGGACCCCACTTGTCTCCACCTGAGCCCGGTCTCTGGCTGCCTGGACCCCACCTATCTCCAGCAGAGCCAAGCCTCTCTCCACCTGGTCCCAAACGAACTCTGTCAGGATCATCTCCGTTTTTCCCAGGTCCCCAGCGGTCTTCACCTGAGCCTGGTCCAAAGCGGTCTTTGCCTGGTGGGAAGCGGTCATCATCAGAGTCTGGTCCTCCCTTCTTGCCAGGGCCCCAACGGTCTTTGTCGGAGCCTGGGGGTCCGTCGTGACCTGGGCTCCATCCATCCCTCTCTGAGCCTGTGCGACCTTTTCCTGGTCCCCAGCGGTCTTTGTCCGAGTCGGGTCCATCCTTACTGGGGTCCCAGCGGTCATTATCCTTATAGAGGCAGCAGCATAGGTTATTAAGCCTCTTGTGCATAAGCCACTGGAGCTGATCCCAGTACCCGTGGCTGCACTTGCAAAGGGGTTTGTGTGCTGGTGTATGATTTTAAACCTTATAGCCATTGGCTGCAAGTTCCAAAATCACACATCAGAACACATTAATCCCAAACATATTAGGAACTGCATCAGTGACAGAAGTCACTTTGTAAATCAGAATAAACTTCCACTACCTCATAATGTATTTTCTGTGGTTGTAGTATGTCAGAAAAAATTTGTTTTTCAGTTTCTTTTCAAATATGTTTACATGAGAAAATGTTACATTTTATTGGTATCAGACAGCATAAACCTCAAGAACACTAAAATGAAAATAACAAAGAATTAAATTCAAATGAAAAACACAGAAGAAAATATACATCTAAGGAAAGTTAAATAAATGAATGAAACGTAAATGAAAGTATGAATGAAAAATCCCCCCCCCCCCCCCCCAAAAAAAAAAAAAAAGAGAGAAATAAAACAAAAGTTGCCAAAATGATTTAACATCCCACAGGAAAAATGGATAAAAAAGCTAAAATACAAAATACATCCCCAAATTATACATATTAACAAACAAAAAAATGTAAATATAACTCTACAATGAACTAACAAGCAGAAAGCAAAAGAACTAGTATAGACCCAAAATTGAGAATTATTTTCAGTGCGAGTGATGTAAACAGTAGATTTTTGGCAGAACGTTCAAATTTTGCTTCCCTTCTCCGTGTGAGTGATATGTGACAAGAGACGGAAGACTTCTGATATTCCACCATAACAAGAGACCAAAAGAAAGTTATCATATCTTCACAAAATGGAGGAAAAAAATATTTAGAGCTTAAGGTCTTTCGTCCACCAAGAAGGTGAAGACAGGGCAACGAAAAGAGGTCTGTACAAATTTTGACCCCTGCTGGGTTCGAACCCACGACCTTTCGGACGAGTCAAACGCTCTCTACCACCGAGCCACCCAGCTCCCCACGAATGGAAGAAGCTTTAATTATAAATGTAGAAATAAAAAAAATCACAGACAATGACATTGCAAGGAAAATATGCATTTTTCTTTAAAAGGTATTTTTTCGAAAAATACTTACCGATGACATGACCTTATGGGAGTGTCTACTACTTACTCAATTCTAGCCTAAGTACTCGTTGTGTTAACACACAACCCGGGAGGCACTCGGGGAACCCCGAGGGGGCCAAGAGTTGTCTCCCGATACTCCCCATCCGGAACAGAGTACCCATAATTCCTCAGTCAGGATACTTAGCTTACCAGCGGCAAGCGGGGCCGGTGGGAGGGTCGTCCGAGTCATGTCATCGGTAAGTATTTTTCGAAAAAATACCTTTTAAAGAAAAATGCATTTATTTCATCAAAAACATTACCGATGACATGACCTTATGGGAGAATCACGAATAGGAGGAGGGTGCCGCGCACTAGCACACCTTGGGGCCCCAAGGGCCGTCCTCCCAAACGCAAATTCCCGACGACCCTGGGGAGGTGTAACCTACGGCGCTGAAGCGCCAGGAGGAAGAGGAGCCCCGGAGCAGTTCCCCCACCAGAGCGAGTAGCCCCGCTGGACTGGGAAACTGTGAGCGAGAGAACATGCCCGCGAGCCCTACAGTAGCCACGAAGTGGAAGACAGCACAGTTCCTGACGCCTGTGACGTTCGTGGCCCTGTACGTAGCTGATGGGACTTAATTAGCCTCTAAGCTCGCTGCGGGAGGGATCCTGGAATCGGATCGCATGACTGAGCGTCGTCAGGAAGATCATCTGACTTGTAGCTTCAGGGCTGTTATTCCTAGTGACGAGGAGAAGCTCGATCCTTGTTACGCTCGCGAGGGAGCGCGAGGGTGGCGGTCCGACTTCGAGCGAAGAGAGGATCCCGAAACGTGTCGTGACGTGGTGTGCGTGTGAGAATGTCTCCGCGAGCCGGACTCTGTGGCGAGGCGGGTTCGCAGCGGCCGAGGAGGATCCAAGGCCTTCCTAGGAGACGAGTGGGGACCGGTTGACCATGGAGGCGCGAAGCACGCCTCTCCGAACCGAGCTCTGTAGCGAGATGGGTTCTCTGCCTGGCATAAGGCTTGGTCCAAGCGCGGTCCCTCCTGGGAACCCGCGCCTCGAACTCCCGACTCCGCACACTACCTTGCTGTGTCCAACGTTGAGGCCTGCCGCCACCGACGAAGGCGAAGGAGTAGGGGCCCCATCAAAGCGAAACAGCGAGCGTCGCGGCTGCAGGAGCACCTCGCAGAAGCGGGAAGCAGTAGCGGGGGTCCGCGGCGAGGAGAGGTGTAAGAGGTACAGGACCGGAACCCAGTAACGGGGTGACGAACAGGAAGAGCGGAGCAACCGTCCCAGGCTAGGCCAGAGCGTCGATGTCTCATCCAGGCGGGCGAATCCACAAAGGCAGGGCGAATCCTCAAGGACGGGGCACGCCAGTGAACCCACCTAGTGTCGAACAGGTCCGTGAAGCCATCTCGCCAGTGCGCCGGTCCTCCGAAGGCACCCTGGTGCAAACTGCGTGTAGCAACTGGATCCATCGGGGAAACAGGTTGGCGCAGCCGTCCCACGAGAAGGTGACCTACTAGTCTGCGTCAGCTCCAAGCCGTTCGCGCTCTTGACCGCGAGGTCCGAAGGCCAGGCTGGAGTTGGAGAAGAACCACGGTAGTAGGAGGCGTAGCAGAAGCAGCCGGGCTTAGAGACGACCAAAGGAGAGGAGATCCGACTTCCGAGTAGTGGCTGGGCCGTCCAACCGCCAGCACAGCCGCAGCAGTACCACGTGTTCGAAGCCCGGTGCCCTCCTGGGTGCCCAAGGGGAAGTCGAGTTGGTTAGACACCAGGGAGATGGAGCTGTGCCATGGTCCTACAGCGTAAGCGAAGCGAAGGTTCTAGAAGCCTCCACCGTTCTGCTCCCCGTAGCGAAGTCCAGGAACCCCCCAAGGAACTGCCTTGGTCGAGTCGTCAGCACAGAGGTTCCGTCAGCATCACACCGCCCCGCTCGGCGCCAGGAGTCGTCGACCTGGAGAACGAAGGATAGGGTAAGGAGCTCTACCATCTCACGACACGAAGGGAGGTACGTACGAGAGGGGTCGTCTAGTCCCAAGGAGAGGCAAGAGCGGATCCACCGCTGGAAGGGGAGGCAACTCCTGTGACCTCCCGAGCACCGTTCCGACCGAGGGAAGCCAACAGCCGGCAACTCCATGGGGGTGAAGAAGATCCGTGAACCGAGAGAAGAAGCGCAGGGTAGGCGAAGCGCCTGGCACGAAGTCCGGAAGCTGCTGCCAGCTCCGAGCTGCATCCGAGAGGGCACCAGGGGAGACAGAAGCCGACGCGCTCGCAGACCCGTTTACCACCCGTGCGAAGTCAGAGTACTTCCACTAAGTCAATGGGACTCACGCGTAAGGCCACCAGCTAGTGAGTCGTCAGATCTCCAAGGAGTATTAGTGCACAACTGGGTCGAACCGAGTACTGTAACCGCAGGAGGAGGTAAACAGGTCCGAGCAAGGCGAAGTAACGACAGCATCCTCCCCGAGAACCACCGGAGGGGGTCGGATGTCCAGAAGAGGAGCGACCGCAGCCAGGCCGGAGCACGAAGAAGGGGAAGGGCTAAGTGCGGGGGAGAGGAAAGGGACGAACGGCAGCCGGGCGCGAAAGGGATCGACGAGCGAGGCAGGAGAGAATCCCTGGAGCGACGTGAAGAACGGCAACTCCTAAGCACGCCCGCAGCGGAGAGAAGCGGAGTGTAGACCTAGAGTGCCGGAAGGTTGACTCCAACGAGGGAAATTCGTAGATGGACGGGCATCGAAGGTGCAGAGTGGTCCCTCCTCGCGCGCAGGAGAGCAAGAGCGGAGATCCGATCCTGAGGGAAGTGGATTCCAAGTCGTGCCGCCTCTTCCTGCCCATACGACAGGGCAAGACTGATATCCCAGCCCAGACGACCTCCTCCTTGGCTGCGCTGGGTAATACGAACTGCATACATGGATCTCTCCCGACGGGTAGCGCAGAGACTGACGATCCGCGCAGATGAAGTACGCGCCATGGCCACGAGCATCGCATACGACCGGAACTGCGCTGTCAAGGACATCGTGGCCGCTGTGGGCTGGCGAGCAGAATCTACCGTCGCTCGTTTCTACCGTCGGGAACTGGCGGGACAGCGTGACTCTGCGACCCGGGCACTGTATCGAGGTGGGTCTCCGCCTGACCGCAGGCTATGTCCAGGTGCGTACCCTCCTGTAACGCCCGCGTCGAGAACCCCTCTCCGCGCAGTAACTGAAGCGGTCCGCGTAGCCATCCCTCCACAAGATCGTCAAGGACTCGGGCGGTAAGGAACGGAGACAGGCACCTCCGCCCTGCTGGCTGGCCACCAACAGTACCCTGCAACCACTAGCAGCCGGCCCGAGTTCGATCGAAGAGCAGATCCCGAACAAGTCGAGACGTGGTGTGCGTGTGAGATTGTCTCCGCGAGCCGGACTCTATGTCGAGGCGGGTTCGCAGCGGCCGAGGAGGATCCAAGGCCTTCCTAGGAGACGAGTGGGGATCGGTTGACCATGGACGGCACGAAGCACATCTCTCCGAACCGAACTCTGTAGCGAGAAGGGTTCTCTGCCTGGCATAAGGCTTGGTCCAAGCGTGTTCCCTCCTGGGAATCAACGCCTCGAGCTCCCGACTCCGCACATTACCAAGCCGTGTCCGACGTGTCGATCCCCCGATGCTAGGGCCGTCGGAACCTGAGAGGCTGGAGAACCGGAACAGCTGGTACTTCCTCAGGTCTGGAACAGTCACCGGTGTCAGGCGTTCGCGCCGGAAACCCCAAGTTGGTACCAGTGTACTCTGTAGGGAGGCCGGTTGTCTGTCAGAAGGCTTTTTTCCAAGCGCACTTCCTCCTGCACACTATACTGACGCGTCCGGCATGGTGATCTCACAGTCCACTCGTCGGAACTCGAGCAGTCGGAGTACCGGGAATATCCGCCGGTATCTCAGCAGGGCTGTAACCAGTCACAGGCGTCGGGCGCTCTCGCCGATAGAAGCTCCAAGGTGAGCCCAGCGCCGTCCAGGTCATGTGGCGCAGGCGTCACACCAAGGTTCGGAGGCACATGGTAGACAGACCTTGTATGAGTCCGACGGTCACTGTAACGTCCGCGTTGTGTGCAGGTCATCTAAGGCCCCTGCAACATACCAAAATCCGAAGGCACGCGGGCGTGGGCCTGAGGGACCCTGTCCTGGTAAGGTGAACTTCCGCAAGACAACGGTACAACCAGCGAGGAACCACCTGTCAGCAAGCGCGCGGACCTGCAATACATCCCCGCAAGGTAGAGAGTGCAGCCAGTAGGGTCCCGGTTAACCCCAGATAAGCACCCCACCTGTGTGACCTACCTTCTGCGAAGAAGAGGAGTCGCGGCTAACGGCACTGTCTGTCCATCCTGCCACGGCAACTCCCCCAACCACCAAGGTGTGTACCTGTCTTCCCAGCGTATACGTCCTACGCCGGGCACCTCCCGGCCCCTACAGGTGTGGAAGCCACCCTTGGTCTGGGAGGACCGCCAGGCTAAGTTGAGCCTACAACACATCCTGCACAACAAACTCAAGCATGTCATGACAAGTATAAGCCTGAAGCAAGCGGCAGGCCCAGAACCTTGGTCGGAGCGGAGCCCCCGCGACACACCGGAGCTGTACTATAGCGACGGCCTCCAGGTGCAGCTTTGATCATTGTCTTAAGTTGCCAGCAGGCAATTACCTTTCAACCGTAAAACGTTACTGTCGTTCATGTTAACTTGTATTCTTATGCATGTTGTTCATGTTAACTGGTAGTCACATGCCCAAGTAGGAATATAACCAAAGAGCAGAAACCAGTGCGTCCAGGAGACATAGGGCTGTCTGAGCACTGTGTTTTTTTTTTGTTTTTTTTTCTCTCAGGGAGGTTCGGGCCGGGAGACGGTCACTGGCGCCTGCCATGAGATGCGTTGGCGACGGGCTCACCCGTACCAATCACCGTCCATCTGCAGCCTGTCATTGTAATATGTGGAATGAGCAAGTGAGGGTATGTGAGTAGCACCTGTGGTGGCAAGAGAAGTTATTGCAGCTTATGACCTTCCCCCATGACAGCAACAATAAGTCATCTAGGTGCCGTCAGTGTCCCCTCAACTGACGAATACTCTGCATCTCCCATGTATCTAATACGCCCCCGTATGTGGTAAACAGGTCTGCAGTATGCATAACAAAACAGGCACGACGGGACCGACTCAGTACCGAAGTAAGCGTCGGTTCTCGCCACATTCGCCAACGTAATGCGTCAAGGGATGGCTGGAGCATACATTCCCCGAACCCAACCAGGGACAAGAGCATAGGTGAGGAAAAAGTGAGTAGGTAAGCGCCAGAAATAAGGTTAGACTTAGCTTCACCGATCTTGCACACCATTCCCCTTCCAGTAAAGGTTTTAACCGTGAGGAACACGGAGCTCTGCCTCGTTAGACGCCATCTTGGAAAACGAAGCTGACCACCTGCGGATCTGCGCCGTTTAAGAATGACCGTTCCAGACTACAACGTCTCATTTCTTCCCTCACGCGTAAATGCCTTCCGTTAAAGCGCGGAACTTTCAACAACCACGCTGCTAACCACAGCGAAAAAAGGGAGACTTGACCCTGTCAATAACAATACCACACCAACGCGGAAGGAGAGGGGGAACGGGCGCGAGACCCGCCAAGAAAAAGTCAAGAATCTTGGCGCAAGCAACAACGCAAATGAAGACCGCGTTCGCGCCTGCTCAACCAGTGCCCAGCCCGGGAACCAGCCGAGGGCCAACCCAGTCACCTTACCTTTTCCCGGAACGGGACCGGGGAAGGGGAGGGGGGGGAGAATCCAAACCAAGGCACGCGCGGCGAAGTCCCAGCGAAGTTCACAGCGTAGCCCAGGCACTTCAGGGAGCCAAGCGGGCAGCTGCCAACGAAGAAGGGATACCAGAGCCACCCGGTACAGGGGGGCCCGACGAAGAACAAGTCAAGAGAAGAACTAAGTCCGTCGAAGACCGGAGAACCGGTCGAAATCCCCAAAATCCGTAGGCTAGAGCAACACGTCTGAACAGCGTAAGCCTAAGTAGACTGACTGAGGAATTATGGGTACTCTGTTCCGGATGGGGAGTATCGGGAGACAACTCTTGGCCCCCTCGGGGTTCCCCGAGTGCCTCCCGGGTTGTGTGTTAACACAACGAGTACTTAGGCTAGAATTGAGTAAGTAGTAGACACTCCCATAAGGTCATGTCATCGGTAATGTTTTTGATGAAATAAAGTACCCTCTTCCCTGTTCCCCCAACCCACCCAAACAAGAAACAACCCTGTTGCCCTTGCAAAGGGAAAAAGAAGGAACATAGTACCGAGATGTTGAAATAATGTACCAGTATCCAGAATTTCACACAGTTATGTTACATAGAAGGTATATCCTCCATGATATAAAATATTCTGGGAATGAGATAAATTTGCTGGCGTGAAAGGACCAGGAACTTCCCAAACAGAATTAAAGACATCCAACTCTCCACTTCCCAACCAGTGACAGACCAGAGATGAAAATGTGCTTGGCAAGAGGCATAAATCCCCATGAGCCCCTGCAGTCTGCAGGAGTTCATGAGGATCTATGCCTCTTGCAATTGTTCAGCTTTCCTGGACAGAGTAGGATAAAAAAAAAAAAAAGAACACTGCAGATGCAATCTAAAAGCACTACAAGGTGCAACATAACAAAAACTGTAAATGCGTAAGCAACCTGGTCGCCTGGAGCATCTCCACGTGGAATTTCGTAACTCAGGCGTCCCTGTATAAGTAAAACCATGACTTTTTAACCCTTTGGCTCTCAGTGGTAGTTTAGCCACAATGATTCATGACAAAAACCGCTATCGAGAGCCAAATAGTTAGTCTCTCAATGCATACCAAATACGACTTCCATGCACATAAAACGCAAGAAAATACTCAACAAAAAAAGAAATGTGTTAGAACGTAACAGTTTTGGTCTGTGATTCCATATCCCGTTCCTTTCTTTGCTGGTTATTTCTTTGCAAAGAAAAAAAATCAAAATATTCTAGAACACACAGTCGCATTGAAAACAAACAAATGTTGGCATCCAAAATCTAAGTGCTGAAAAATCTCAGTAAATTAGCACACATGTCAAAGTAATGTTTGCTCCTGGCCTCTCGAGATATGAGCAAAAAAATCTGCACCCTGTTGAACTTGAAACATCATACATGCATTTCATACAGCAACTGAAAAGTTGTTCTTCTGTTTGTTACCATCATAGCATTAAAGGCGCAACATCGGGAAGTCCACAGTTAGGTAAACGCAGCCTGCAGGGAGCGTGATGTTTACACACTAACAACCAGGTACCAAATACTGCTCGCGGCCCGCATGTGCTCTATATGCCTGTTGTGGCTTTTATTGATTGTGGGTAATGAACGTGTGCTGGTATGTGATTTGGACATTACAGCTGTAAGGTCCAAAATCCTGCACAAGCAAAGTAAGAAAAAAAAAGACAAATAACTTACCCCTTGATCATCACCATAAGTGCCTGGCTTTCGGTTTCCAGCCTGCATAGTAGGGTCATCTTTACCCTGCAAGCATTTTATTTACATCAATATATACAACACAATAGTGTCAGTGTTCTGACACAAACATGCAGAGCCGTATTTAAAACCAGAAAATTAAGCATAGGTACAAACATTTACATCAACAAAGCCCTGAAAACATGCAACGTGGCTGTTGTTACCACTTGTTTCATGAAATTAAAGGGGAAAGAAACGAATTTTTTGGAGGGGAGGGAGAAAAAGTAAAAGCCTTGACAATACATGTACAGCAGAATGAAAGACGCAAACACAAAAGACTTTAGGATCTTGAACGCAGTCAAAAAAAGCAAAATAAAAAAACTTGCTACAGTGTTCATCATAGAGTGATCATGCACACAGGATTTGACATCACAAAGACTGACATGTACAAATGCATGCGCACACACACACACACACACAAAACATCATCGAACCAAGAAAAGCCAAACTTATAATCAGGTACCCCAGAACTTTGATGGTATAATCATGTTAGTTCAAGAGTAGCGCCTGATTAGCTCGACTCCCAAGGCACCACCAAGCTAATCTGGCATTACCCTTGACCTACACATCATCAAGGTAAATAGGTTAACCATTGCATGTCAGTAGCAGTTTCAGTTATGATGATTCCTGTAGGAATCATCGCGACTAAAATCGCTACCGACACACAAAGGGTTAATCAAAAGATCACTCACCAGTTGATGGGTGCGGTCTTCTGTCGAGTCCTTGTCTTTCCCCTTGCCCTTTTTCGCTGCTAATTTTTCTGCTTTCTTCCTATCCTCCTCTTCTTTCTTCCGTCGTTTCTCCTCATCCTTCTCTCGTTTCTTGCGTTCTTTCTCCGTCTCCTTCGGTCCCACCATCTCATTCGAGCCTGGCGACAGCCCCATACTGCCTTCTTTCCCTTTTCCGCGTTCCAACGTGTTATCCTGCAAATTAAACAGACAAGAGTGAGACAGAGGATTGCAACTCATTAAACAAGTCTAAACAATTGTTTTCTCATCTCACTTCCCAGTTTTTCAATGGCGATTCTGAGTCAGTAAAAATGACTTTTTCTCTAAATGTATTTTTTTGAAAAATACTTACCGATGGCATGACTAATAGGAACGCATGCTTAGCTTAACAATTTCAGCCCAAAAATTCGTTGTGTACACCTCACAACCAGGGGGGCGACTCTAGGGGGCCGTTACCAGGACGCCTCGAGTAGGCCCCCCCCCCCCCCCCCCCCCCCCTAATCCAGTCACGCGCCTGGCCGTTTTCTGCCAGTCTTTTTGCCTTAGCTCAACAGCGGCAAGCGGGGCAGGAGGGAGGAACCCCTGAGTCATGCCATCGGTAAGTATTTTTCGAAAAAATACATTTTAGAGAAAAATCCATTTGTTTTCTCAAAACTCTTACCGATGGCATGACTAATAGGAAGAACAGCGAATAGGAGAAGGGTGCCGCCTCCTATATATTCCACCTGGGAATCTTTGGCAGAACACCCCCGAAGTGCACCCAGCAACAAGGCCCCCCCCGCGCACCACACCCGATAATTTCAGCTAGGCGTTACCTATGGGACCCGTGGTGCCTGGAGGGTGTGCTGCGCGGCCGAGATGTCCCCCACCAAGGCCAAGTTGCCGCGCAGGCTGGATAGGTCTTGCAGGTAGAACCGGGCGAAGATAGACTCAGCCCCCCAACCCACAGCCGTCACAATGTCTCTCACAGCGCAGTTGCGGTTAAAGGCGATGCTCGCAGCCACTGCTCTGATCTCATGTGCGTGTATGCGCATCGTCTTCGCCCGTACCGGGGAGAGCTCTTTGTATGCCGAAAGGATTACCCAGCGGAGCCAGGATGAGATCGTCTGTGCTGAGATGTCTCGTCTGCCCAGAGCCAAGGGCAGGAATATGCGTGAGCGCCCTTGTCTCAGCGGCTTAGTTCAGCACAGGTAAATTGTCAGTGCTCGGACAGGGTCCCGCTGACGGGACTCCTAGGACTGGTCGATCGCCCTGAGCGGGCGGACGGTCAACACCTGCGGCGCAGTCGCTGGGTTGATTGATTATTGGTGTTTAACGCCGAGCAGGCGACTAAGGCCATCTCACGGCGGGATGGGTAAAAATCTGGTCAGCCAGACTAAAAGCAAGGTCTTAAAACAAGATGTAAATATGGCAGGCTAAAATGTTGATCATGGGCGTCTCCCAGTGCGCGCAGAGAAGGCGGAAGATGTCCGGGCGTAGGGACCACTCAGTGTGGAGCAGCTGCCCGCAACACGAGAGGGAGTCCGCGAGAACGTTCAGGTGGCCCGGAATGTGCCGCGCCAAAAGCGAGATGCCACGATCTCTGCACCACAGAAGTCCTGGGACAGGAGGATGCAGAGAGAGGGGGAGCGTGTCCCGCCTTGGTTCTGTATGTAGGCCACGACCGTCGAATTGTCGGACAGCACCAGGATCTCTTGTTCGGGCGAGGCGATCTTCCCAGGCAGGGAGTGCTAACCACACGGCCTTCAGCTACAGCCAGTTGCTGTGCCTGTCTGCGTGGTCCTGCGGCCAGCTGCCCGAGGCTGCAACGAACTCTGGGAGTAAGTGTGCTCCCCAGCCGGAGTGGCTCGTGTCTGTGCAGATGGAGAGCCGGGGTGCTGGGGAGGAGAGCGGAACCCCCAACGCCAACCAGATCTTGTCCGTCCTAGCAGAAGATGAGATCTGGCCAAGGGGGAGACCGGGACCCAGGGTCGCCAGATCGCCAGTGGAGGAGTACATGCAGCTGGATCAGGCGAGAGTAGAGTCGGGCGAGATGCAGGAGGTCCGCCACCGCGCTTAGGAGACCCAGCAGTTGGTAGCCACACCCTGGCTGGGAGAGCCTCCGCGTGAGAACCAGATCCACTACCTTCAGGATTGGTCCTTCTGGGAGCTGAACACGGCTGATATCCATCAGGAACTCAATGCCTAGGTGAATGAACTGGTGCGAGGGCGTGAGATCGGACTTGCCTCCATTGACGAGGAATCCGAGCTGGTGCAGCATGGTCAGTAGGGTGTCGCCATCTGGTTCAAGTTGGGCTTGAGGCCATCTGCCAGAACCTGGAGACGACGCCGTTGATGATCCAGGTAAACACCCAAGGGCTGAGGTTGAGCCCTAAGGGCAGGGCCCGAAACTGATACACTACTCCGCTGAAAGCAAAGCGAAGATACTGACGAGACGCCGGATGTACGACGTGAAGGTAGGCGTCCGCCAGGTCGAGGCTCACGGCGAAGTCCTGGGGCTGCACTGCGGCCCTCACTGCTCTGGCCGTCTCCATCCGGAAGTGAGGGGCCAAAATGTACTTGTTTAGAGGTCAATGACTGGACTCCACCTGCTGCCGGGCTTGGGGACGAGGAAGAGGCAGCTGTAGAAGGCCAGGGAGTTGAGACTTGAGACTACTTCTGTGGCCTCCTTCTGCAGCAGAGAGAGTACCTCGTCGCACAGAGCTTCCGCCTTGCCTTGTTCCCCAGGCACCTGAGTCCACAGGGGGAAGTGACGCAATGGAGGGGGAGACTGGAATGAGATCCTCAGGCCCTCCGAGATGGTCGAGAGAATCCAAGGGTCGTCCTGAAACAGTCGGCACCACGCGCCGCTGTGATGGGCTAGCCTCCCGCCGACTGGAGACCCTATAGGAATCGGCGGGGGTAAAGTCGACGGGTCAGTGGGCCCGGCCTTGTCCCGGCCTCCTGGCGCCTCTGGACCAGGAAGGGGAGGTCACGGGGAAAGCGCGCGAGCACGCTGGGTGGGGGCGGAGCACACCGCGGCCTCTGGGAAGACGGGAGGAGGCGGGTCTGAACGACTGCAGGGCGCGACCCACGGCTCTGCGGGCCAACTGAAAGCGGGAAGCGGCGGGGACTGTTTCCTGGTGCCTCTGGACCAAGAAGTGGAGGTTGCGGGGAAAGGGAGGAAGGAGGCGACGAGACGGGAGGCCTCATTCAGGGAGTGAAGAGTCTGCGAAGTCAGAGATGCACCCACCAAAGCCGACGAACCGGACGACCGAGTGCTAGGTGACGCCGAGCGGATGTCTGCGAGTCCTAGGGCAGACACAGAGTCCTCCAGGTGGAGGCTAAGGGCCTCGTCATCGATCCCTGTGGACCGCGGTAAAAGAGTGGAGGTCCCTGCGCGGAGAAGAAGGTGCAGGGGGAGAAGAGCGCTTGCTCCAGTGAAGAGACAAAGCCCGGGGGGCGGGGGGGGGGGGGCTGGCTAAAGCGGAAACGTGGGGATGAGTCCGCCGAGACCGACGACTGGCCCCTATCTGCGAGGCCCCGGCGCTGGGGGTGAGGGCGCCAATCCCACGAGGCAGAATGACGCGTCAATCAGCCCCCTTGCGAGGACGTTGCAGAGGGACGAAGTTGAGCTGAAGGCGGGCACCGGGGCGGAGTCAAGGCTTTCCTACCCGCAGAGGTGGAGCGGGAGCCCGAAGCATCGCGATGCGAGCGTCTAAGGCTATGACGAGGCTCCTGACTTCTATCTTGTCTCTCTTTTCTTCCTTCGCCATGCCCGATGGGCGAGTTAGACGGGCAAACTCTACTAGGAAGGTCCTGCCGCTGACGATACCAGCGAGACTCGGCCCTCCCCTGTGTGGTCTTCTATGGTGGCGCTGCGAGTCCCCCAAGCGCAAGGTGCTTTACCCGCCGAGTGGTGCGACGACCAGGACCACTGGCTGCGACTTTCGCTGCTCCTCGAGCGGAGAGGCGGGGTGATAGAGGACTTGATAAGACATTGGCGACTGTCCGGAACCAGTCTGTCTCCACGGACGTAAGAAGCGTCAGGATCATGGAAGCGGGGCAGTTCTTCCCGCTGGTGGCTGGCAAGCTTCCCCCTTTCTGATAGACGGCCTGTGGATCTTGGCGCCCGATTGCGGCGCTTGTCCGGCCAATGCCTGCATGGCTGACGGCTCTTTGAGCGTGGGGAGCGAGTATCCGCTGCCTGGACCCGCCAAGGGCACAAGGCCCGTCGTGGGCGGACCAGCATTTGGGCCACCAAAGGGTGGGGTAGGGTCTCTGTTACCTGTACATGTGGTGTGTCCTTCCGACTGCTAACAGGCTCCCCTGAGCGCGAGTGTATAGGTCCCGCTGCCTGGTAGCGCTGAGGGACCAAGTCCCGTCGTGGGCAAGCCGGCATCTCAGCCATCGAAGGGTGGGGTAGGAAACTTGGTGCCTGTCCGTGACGACTGTTAGCCCGTCGGTCGTTGACTGCCCTAGCACAAGGCGGTAGGGTTGTAGGCACCGGCAGGGGGCGGGAGGGGGTGGGTAGTAGTAGTAGTGCCGTACGCGATGATAGGCCCACGATGTCTGACATGGCACACCTCAGCGGCAATGGCGCGGCAGTAGTCGGGGAGGGGGTTGCATGGCTCCCTGGCCCGGTCGTTCTCTCGTATAAAAGGCCCACAGCTGTGACCAGCGTTCTTCGACCCATGCCGCACAGGTATTACACGTCCGTCCGGAGGAGCAGCCCGCACAGGGCAGGCACACATCGTGGGAGTCCGTCGGCCATTGGAACTGCCCGCACCTGGTGCAGGTCATGATTTGCGTACTGTAACAAGCAGAAACAGACAAAGACCCGTCATAAGGGCGCGGGGACTAGTCGCGCAACAGAATCCCCGGTAAATGCCGCCACCCGGTCTTCTAAATCGACAACCGCCGGCGGGGACATTCACCGAAGCTTTACCTCGTCATGGGTGGGTCGGTATCCTCTCCAAGGAACCACCAAGTAACTCCGCCACCCACAGTAAACCTCCGGGCTTTACACAGTCACTCTCACACTCTCTCCTTCTTTCCTCTTTTTTTATTTCCACAAAAATCCAAGGAATGCACACCAAACCCCGAAGGGTAAGCACACACGAAAGCAGTAAATCCACACAAAGTCTCTGAGTAATCTCACCGTACACAGCCGAAGCGAAGCAGGTTGAACATGACCGGTCTTGGTGAGCTAAGCGAAAAGACTGGCGGGAAACGGCCAGGCACGTGACCAGATAGGGAGGCAAGAGGGGGCTACTCAAGGTGTCCTGGTAACGGCCTTCTAGAGTTGTCCCCCTGGTTGTGAAGTGTACACAACAAATTTTTGGGCTGAAATTGGTAAGCTAAGCATGCGTTCCTTTTGGTCATGCCATCGTTTTTTTGAGAAAACAACCATCATGTACATCCGCAGTCTGGAAGCATCTTTTCTCAGAAGAAATATAATACATGTAACATCTACTTGATTATAGTCATATAATCAGTTTTCAAATTTAGAGGATTCAGAGTGGGTAAAAGAAAAAATGATTTTCACAGTGGCCCCTGCCAAAAGCAGGAGAATTAAATGGCTTATGTGTGAACATGCCTATCCTTTGAACACTCTTCTTGCCCCAGATATTAGAGTGAAGTCAGTTGATACCCATACCCCTTGACTTGGAATTCTGTCATGACGATCTTTCGAATCATCGGGTCCCTTTCTGAGATCTGCTCCGTCCTCATATCCAACTGGCTTTCCATCATTTGACTTTCCAAGCTGAACAAAACATGAAACAATGAATTTTTCAACCATTCACATCTAAATTCCTAAATAGACAATTTGCGTAAACCAGAAGTAGGCCACGAACTGCGCATCTTTAGACCAAGCAGATTAAAAGCCCAGGCATATTTGACATTGCACATTTCTCTTTTAATCCACTATTTTCTTCAAAACATGACGTACTTCTGACTTTGAACGTCTATTAACCCATTTAGCCCCAACACACTACAGATGGATACAGCCAGATGGTTCGACCATGATATTCAAGGGTTGTGCCAGACTAACTTGGTGCCTGATGGCACCAAGCTAATCTGGCACTACGCTTGAATTTAATTATCACGGCTGATCCATCTCCTGCACGCAGTATATAGTCATAGGCGACGCCTTAAAAATTCAGGAAATGCGGCTTTGGGGTTAAATGGATTAAAGAATTGTCCCCTGAATACTACATGAAACTGTACATTTTTTTCATCCATTTCAACCTTCAGTCAAAATAACCTGTACAGCAGCCCATGACTGGTATGTAATTGCATATAAACATGTTTTTCCTTTGAACACTTTTCTTGTTCCAAATTTAGAGAAAAGTCAAACTCAAAGAGTAAGGGATTGTGCCTTTTGCACTAGGGTGCTGACTTCTGTGTCCCAGCACAGAGGGGGTTAGCAAAACCACAAGTTGCTGTACGTCCAAGAGGTACAGAGTTTCATCAACTGCTGCAATGGACCACAAAGATAAACACTTTTTTCACTAAAGGAGCATGATCTATAACAGCACCATAACAGAAAGTGCTTTCAGTGACCATCCAAATGAGAGATCACCTGCCATTGAAGACCATCATTAACTCATAAAGCCCTGAAAGACTACGACAGGATGTGGATCGACCATGATATTTCAAGGTTGGTGTCAGAATAGCTTGGCGCCTAGAGGCGCCAAGCTATTCTGACACCAACCTTGAAATATCATGGTCGATCCATCTCCAGAACTGTGATATAGATCTCAGAGGACATCTAAACAAATTTGATAATTTCGTCTTCAGGGCATAAGGAGTTAAGGTGGCTGTAGCCACCTAAATGATGGTCATTACCGGTAAGGACAGATGACACTTTCTGTCCTTCAAGACTTCCCCTTGAGAGTGCCAGTCTTTTAAGACTGCTTTTTTTTCTGCACATAAGGTGCTGCTCAACACTGCATAGATTACTAAACCTGTGAGGTATAAGTGGGTTGACCCATGAAGTCCTTCCTATCACGTTCGTCCGATCCCGATGGTGGTCGTTTCTTGACATCATGCATATCGTCTTTCCATGGAGGATATTCTTTATTTCTCACTGTAACACAAGTCAGTAGATTAATGCATTAATTATGAAGGTACCATAGTGAGAGATGGATTAGACATGACAATTCAAGGATAGTGTCTCCAGCACACATCTATGTGGCACAAAAGCACAGGAAATGAAACATGAAAACTTATAATAGCGAGTGCAAGACTTGACTGCAATACATTGTGCGCCCTGATTGCACAACACCTTTTAAAGGGTACCAGGGTGACAGTAGAATAGCGCACAGAAAGCACTTGCATTCTTAGGGTGACACAGGGTGATACAATAACCTGTTCTGAGTAACCCCCCTTGTATAAAGTTGTAAGAGATCACCTATCATTACAGACCATCATTCTGGTGACTGTTGCAACCTGAATAATGGTCTTTAACAGGCGAGCACTTTTTCAGTGAGCGATTGTATTTAACCCATTACATCCTGAGACTGATTTTATAAATGCTGCTTACTGTCCTATGAAGACTACATTACAGATTAGGAGATAGATTCAACTGTTTAAGTTCAAGGGTGGTGCCAGAATAGCTTGGTGCCTGAGGCGCCAAGCTATTCTGCAACTGCTCTTGACCTATCGGTCAAACTTGCTTCAAGCAATGGGTGTATCAGGATGAAACGGGTTAAAGACCACTTTTTCTTGCAAAAAGGTGGTTGCTAAAAACATCCAGTACCGCATAGGTGGCATGGGACTTTCATTTTAAACACAATTAACTTTGTCACTGTTAACAATTGGCAATGATGACTGAAACCTTCGTGATTCTGCTCAGACATCCTGACATAAACAATGCCAGCAAGCACATATCCCCATGTCCCCATGTCTATGGGGGCTCATGAGGATCTATGCTTCTTGCATTAGGGCACCGACTATTGTGCTCCAGCAGAGAAAGGGTTAAAAGAACCTTAACAAAACTCACACTCGTCCGCGCTGCTTGCGCGGTTTGTTGCTATGGTACTGCGGATAGGCTGGCTGCGTTCAAAGTAGGGATCTGGCCGGTCCAGAATCTGAGAATTGTGTCGAGCCTGGTACAGAGTCCGCCCGGAGTATCGGAATTTTGAACCAAGACGTGGGAACATAGCACTATTTTGCGGCTGATCTGTTTCTCGCAATCTGCAATAAATCACACAAATATCAGAATTTAATTAAATAAGACAGAACTTCATTGCCATATATATGTAATAATACATTAGGAAATCGTTTCAGTGCTGCGCACCTTAAAAAGAACATAAAACACATCAACGTATAGTTAAACTGCTCACGTGCACACACACAACCACTTTCACACACACACACCCACATGTGTTAATAACTATTCTGGTCTAAACGTAAAGGCAATAAACACGATTTCACAGTGACACAAATCACAGAGGACATATCATAATAATTATAAAAACACACGCCTCTTGCATCATAGATGAAGTATTATGCTGATCGCTGGACAATACTGTATATATACATTATAGTAAACAGTGGGAGGGATAGGTCAGGTTTGGCGTTTGTTTGCACGATTAAAAATCTGAACAGCAGTTGGGTAAAAACTGTTTTTAAAACGACTCGTTGCGTGTTCCGATCGCTCTATAACAACACCCTGATGGCAGCATCTCAAACAACTCATGGGCTGGGTGGGAATCATCTCGGAGTATGGATCTAGCCTTTTTTTTAGCATTCTTTCATGGAAGAGGGACTCCACAGAGGGCAAATCAATACCTATGATTTTCGATGCAGTTTTTACTTCTCCGTTTAATTTGGATCGCTCTTCCTGTGTGGTGCTGCCAAACCAGTCAGGGAGAAGGTCAAAATACTTTCAATAACTGCCCGGTAGAAGTTGGTCAAAATTTGTCTGCCGACGCCAAACGTTTTAGGACGTCTGAGAAAATACAGTTGTTCTTGTGATTTCTTCACTAAAGAATCAACATTTTCTTCCATTTAAGATCATTTGAGATGTGGGTGCCGAGAAACTTAAAACAATCAACAATTTTAACATGGCTATCATGAATAGTGAGGAACAATGTCACTTTTGATATTCCTGAAATCCATGACCATTTCTTTGGTTTTAGGCACATTCAGGTCAAGGTTATTGTCAGAACACCAGCCAACAAGTTCATCAACTATAATACCAACAAAAAAATTCAATCCAGAAAAGGCACCACCATGCATGTAAAGAGAAAAAAAAGAAAGAAACACTTTAGAATGAATAAGTACTAAGCAGTAAATCATTTTGAACTTCTCTTTCCAATATTGCCAGGTTATTTTTTAACAACTCATAAGATAACAACAATTTATAAACACGCACTGGTCTTTGACTTAAAACCTAATGGCTTGAAGGCACAGGGGCTTGATCAGCCATGACAATTCAACACATTCACTGCTACTGATGTCACTGTTCAGTGGAAAAAATGTGTAACCACGTGTCTTTTCTGCCAAACGGTATAATCAGTAGCAGTCAAGGAGTTAAGGCTACTGCCAAATAAGCCTGGTTGTTGTTAGCCGAATTTTGTCGGGATGATTCCTGCAGTAATCATCAAGACAGAAAATGCTACCAACAGCCAAAGGGTTAACAGTAACTCATTTACCTAAAGTTCGATGGCAGAACCTTAGTGATAACTGTGACGACTTGTGCCAGTCCATTGTGCCTGAACCTTTGTCAATTACTGAAGAGGATTGATTGATTGTACATTGCTTAACGTCCCGACAGCAACAAGGCTTTCTCAGGACGTGCCTGCACTGCTTGTGAAAAAAAAAAACTAAACAGAACATTGAATGTATGTCACCAGCCGGTCAAATACATTAAATAAACCTAACACATGAGGCCTAAATAAAGCTAAGACCATTTAGCAACACACATCCAATATCAAGAGCTACAGGCAGTGCAGACAGTAGGGAGAGTTTTAAAAAGGCAAATACAGGTGAATGGACCTCGGGTAGACAGAAACACATGCCCCAGAATAGAGAGAAAAACTCACCCTGTGGGGCTGACCAGGGTGACCCTGAGAACTAAAAAGTACCTAACCCCACCCAAGTCCCCCAGGGCAGACCCGGGTGGGGGAAATTACTGAAGAGGAGGTAGTGAACAACTTTTCTAAGCTGAATGCACACAAAGCACCTGGACCAGATGGGTTAGGAGGAAAACCTGTACAGGTCAATTGGGAAAGATCTTCACTACTATCTTTCAGTTCCTGCTTGATCTTCTTACTGTCCCTACTGCTTGGAAATCATCAATCATTGTTCCGATTCCTAAAAAAAAAAACCAATGCTCGTGAATTCAATGATTTCCGCCCAGTTGCATTGACTTCTATTCTGTCAAAATGTATGGAAAAGGTGGTGCGGAGGCATCTGTCAAATGATGTTGCCGAACTACTGGATCCACTCCAATTTGCTTACAAAAATCATAGGGGCGTGGAAGATGTGTGTCTGTACAATCTTGTTTTTCAACACCTTGAAAATTCAAAAGCACATGTGAGAATTCTGTTTATTGACTTTTCCAATGTTTTTAATCGGGGCTTCTGTTTTCAATACAGGTTAAAGGGTTTGTAGAGGGTACACAGACCCCACTCTGAGCATAATAGAGGGTCCGCAAATTTATTTAAGAAAAATTGCATCATCTGTATGTTTTTTAAAATAAATTAACTCATTTCGCTCTCTCCTCTTTAAATTTGTTGTGACAGTGTGTGTGTGTCTTTTCCATGATACTGATTTTTTTAACTGTTGAGCTATCGTGCAAAAGCCTGTCTCCCTCTCTCTCTCTGTGTTTGGTTAGTCAGGAGGAAGTAAAACGTCTTGATAATCTTGACGTTTATGCTTACAGTTTTGTGTTCAATGTACCAGATGTAGTCTTAACAGTGTGCAATGTACATGTATGTGTTTATTATGTAGTTGTACTTCATGTACCGCGTGTAATGCATATTAGCCAGACATGGGTAATGCATATTAGCCAAACGTGGGTTCGGACTGTGCTTCGTCTGACGCGGGCGTTGGTTGAAGGCCCCAGACATACATCACGGTACCACATTTTCCGGGCCTTTAATCCAATGTTTGAGCCGTAGCGGGGTCTGACCTAACTCTGATTTACATATTTCTGTGTGTGTGCATGCGCGCGTGTGGGTGTGTGTGTGCAAGCGTGTGTGTGTGCCGGCGTGCGTGTGCATGTGTGTGTGTGCGTGTTTTCATGTAGTTTGTAGCAAGAAGAAGAATGTAAAAAGGTCTGCGCACTAGCCTTTTCTGCTGAATGCAGACTGACAACCAAAGTCTGACTTGTCTAAACTCTGTGTGTGTGTGTGTGTGTGTGTGTGTGTGTGTGTGTGTGTGTGTGTGTGTGTGTGTGTGTGTGTGTGTGTGTGTGTGTGTGTGTGTCCCGGTGTGTGTGTGTGTGTGTGTGTGTATGTGTGTGTGAACTAATGTGCTTAAAAGTTGATTTCAACCCATTTAACCCAAAAGACGTATTTCTCCAATTTTAGAGCTTTTGCCTAATACCTGTGTACCAGAAGATGGATTGACCACAACTGATGATAAAACACTGACAAACTTATTTGTGTTCAAATTTCAGGACTTGCTTTTTGCGTTTGCCCCCATGCACACTGCGCATGTCATCCGTGTGCCGTTGTGCTTTAGCCATGGAAATGCACGCAGCCATGAACTCTGAAAACTGCGACTAGTGCGAGTCACAGCGGCAGTGCCACACGGCACGGCCCAGGGGTATCATTTCTGGTACTGTCGCTTGTCCATCATGGAGATGATGGTGTTAACGTGCAACTTTCTTCTAAACGATTATCAAGATCAGACAGTGCCGGATTGAAGAATACGAAGCATTCTTGCTTCCTGTGCTTTTTCTCCGACATTTACAACTTTGTTCAAGATCGAAAGTGAAACGCACGATGTGGTATCCCATAATAGTAATGAATGGTGACGTCACAGCAAGTAACGCGTTCAACATGGAGTTCACATTTTGTAATAACATGCCGACACCACACGTAAACTAACAGTTTGCCCGTCCAGTTACACTCGCACGGACCCCGGAGTCGGGGTGACTCTGAACGCAGCCGCGACCAAAGCGAGCGGCTAAACAAACCAACTTGTCACTAAAAATAAAATGACCGTCACCTACCTCTATTAAGTTACACACGTTGGCGCAAGGATGATGTGTCTCGGACGCAGATGCACTGAATTTTAGTGCGTCTGACTACTCCTTAGTTACATTTTCAGTATGTGATTTTGAGTTTTAAAGCGTCATAAGACGCACAGACGCACTAAAACGGAAACCCTGTTAATACTGTTGAAAAGCTGATGCTTTTGCAGCGTATGATGGATTTTAATGTGAACACAAGCATTATTCTGTGGGTGTGAGACTTTCTGAAAGACAGGCCGCAACATGTAAATGTACATGGCAGTCTGTCTGACCAAATGGTGTTAAATTCGGGCTGCACTCGGGGTTGTGTCCTGTACGCCTACTCCAGAAAGAAGACAGTCTGGCTGAGTACTTTGCACAGATAGCATGGTAAAGTCATGGTAAAAGACAGTTTTCTGGAAATGAATGTACAGAAAACCACGGAACTCGTCATTGATGACAGGAAAGTTGATGATATTTTTGTACCTGTCTCAATTAATATCAACCTGTAGGTCACTGAATTTAAATACCTTGGCACAGTTGTGGACAGTAGGCTGTCTTTTACTGGAAATACCGATCTGATTATGAAAAAAGCAAACCAATGTCTGTACCTTCTTAGGAGACCTGGAAGTTTTGATGTCAATTTCAAGGTTATAGAATCCATTTATAGAAACCTGGTTGAAAGCATACTGACTTTTAACATCACTGCTTGGTATGGCAACCTCCGTATGAAAAACAGGGGCAGACTGTCACGTATTGTCAGAACAGCTGGGAAGATCCATGGTCTAGGACAGTTCCCATTAGATGATCTGTACCATAGGACTGTCTGCAGGAAAGCTGCTAGCATTGTCAGTGATCCTCGTCACACACTATTTGATCAGTTTCAAATGCCACCATCAGGCAGATGTGTCAACATGCCACTTGCCGGACAATGTTTTTAAGAAGTCTTTTATTCCAACTGCTGTCTTGATTTTGAACTCTTGTTTATAACGCCGTGATATACGATCTACTTATTATTACCTCCCATCTTGTGATAGATTGTTTGTGATAGATTGCATGTGATAGATTGCCGCAATGATATGGAATGTTCTTATAGTGTTTATTAGTGTCTTGTATTGTTGTTTTATTATGAGCCCAAAAGCAAATTTCTGTCGTGCTTTGACTCGAACAGATAATTTATGTTGTATTGTGTGTGGATTTATTATAATTTAACCTATTGAGGCGTGACCATTTGAAATGTATATTGTTAGTGTGATGATGCTTACAGGGAGAGCGGGGTGGGAGGGGAGGGGGGGGGGGGGCGCGGTATTTTTTTCACCTGGGGTCAAAGGATCAATTAGTTTCTTTGCCCAGCATTGTGTAATTGGTCTATGTACTCCAACAGAATAATGGGGATAAAAGAAAAGGAAGTATACCTGAAGAAGGCATGGTGTTCCACACAGATTTTCCATAACCGCTTGGCAAGTCGATGTGATGCCAGCTTGAAACACACGGAGCTTTCTGGTGCATGGTTCTGAAAAAACAAAATAAACATTAAGCACTAGCATCAAGATAATACATCAAATTAAAAAATTATCAAGCATCAAAATAGCCCATGACAAAAACCTGGACAGGAAAATTGGAAAGGTCCTATGGAATGTCATGCAAAAGTCTATGGCAGTCAAACCTAAAGCTAACTGACAAAACTACACGGCATTTTTGGCCCACCTGCATGTAACAAACACGTCCTGAGACCACCCCCATCCAAATTTGTCCTGTCCCTTAATATGTCTACCAAACTTGGATCAACTTCATACAATGGTTTCAGATGTCTCCACTACACACACCAAAAAATAACAAGAAAGGCAAAGCCCGTATGGCTCACGTATATGACGATCTACATGTGTGACCTTGTGACAATAAGCAGACATGCCTACCCCTAATTTCAAATTTAAGTAATTTTTTTCTCCAAAATGTGAAATTTCAGGACAAATTTCAGGAACAATACCATGAAGAAATTGAACTGATAAAATGTGTGCCCAACGCGATCCATTCATACACTGTCTATATACACTGTCCTAAACAGCTAAATTCTGTGACACAAACAGTACAGAGCACCTTTGTAGCCATGCTTCCTGGCTTGATACAGAGGAACTTCTGTGTAAATCTCTCAGTAGCACTGTGTACAAACTTTTACGCTAGACCGATCGCTCGATTCGCTTTCTTTTCCCTTCGACGCCATAATTGGGAAACAGCACATTCGCACTCAGACTTTCCCGGGAAACGCTTCCAACCTTACATATGAGCCACCGTGAAATCCACCTCTTAGCCCAAAGGCACTAGGCCTATAGTTTCGACCTCTGGAACACCGCTTGTTTCACAATTCTGATTTACCGTAACGCAAAAAAAATATCAGTATTTGCCGTAATGGCTACCAATTTTTCTGAATTTGAGGACAAAGTACGGAAATTCCGTATATTAATTATATAGGCATCCCTGAATAAGTAAAGGGATGGCTTCTGCACCAACAAAATCCATCTCTTTTCAAAATTCAATCAGTTTTCACACATCTGTTAAACCCCCATGATCCTTGACCTTTGCGATGAGTCGACTAAATTAGTATACATTGGAAGGTGTTATCATCATCAGCTACCTTTGTGCCAAATTGGATTGAAAATTTTGCAAAACTGTTAATAATACAATTACACCAAAAATTGACATTTTACACACATCTGCTGACCTCTTCTGACCCTTACCTTTCCAAAGGCTCATCCAAATTAGTATGCTTAGATAGGTCTTACCATCAGGTATCTCTGTATCAAGTTTGGGTTTAAAGTTGTGAATAGTATTCGAGAAAAAACATCTTTTGTCAAAATATGGCTATTTTTTAACCTATTACCTGAGCACGTGACCCATGACCTTTTCAAGAGCTCATCCAAATTAGTATGCATAAATAGGTCTTACCATCAGGTATCTCTTTACCAAGTTTGGGGTTGAAGTCATGAATAGTATTTGAAAAAAACATCTCTTGTCAAAATATAGCTATTTTTCAGTATTTCCTGAGCTCTTGTGACCCTTGCCCTTTCCGAGGGATCAACCAAATTAGTATGCATACAAAGGTCTTATCATTAGGTATCTCTGTACCAAGTTTGGGTTTAATGTCATGAATAGTATTTGACAAAAAATAAATTATGTCAAAATATAGCTGTTTTTGACCTATTTCCTGATCCCGTGACCTTGACCTTTGTGAGAGGTCACTCAACTTGATATGTTTAGAAAGGTCTAGCCACAAAGTATCCTTGGGCTAAATTTGACAACTGTGGTAAGAATAGTCTCTGAGAAAATGCCAATGTTAAAGTTTACCATGGGCGCCGGACGCTGCACGGACCACTGGCCCAGAACACACTCACTTTTGCTTTGCACGTGAGCCAAAAAATAACAGAGAAACTGGCATAGTGAAAATAAACAGACAGACAAACACAGTGAAAATAATATGACCTCACAAAGTGAACAACAAATTGAAAACAGTTCACGAGTTATCTGTGGATAAGTATACCAGTCTGCTGGCGTAAGTTTTGCTGATTCAGGCCAACAAAGATACAAATTCCCATAAGTCCCTGCTGCTGCTGGGGCTATTGGGAATCTATGTCTCTTACAAATAGAAAGGCTGGCTGAAGGGCTGTCCTGTCTGACAAAAAAACTGAATTCAACAGTTTGGTTGATTTTTTAAAAAGAATGAACACAGCTGCCAGAACTAAAGACCCATGCCCCACACAGTAATAATAATAATATAATATCGGTATTATATTGTATTAAATAGGCGCTTTTTCTCAATTTTTGGGCGAATCGACTCAAAGCGCTGCGAACTGAAACCCAACACGCACTCACGTGACAGACACGGATTTACTCTGAAGACAAACACAGTACAAGACAGACGAAGGGTCAGCTCAGCTACTGAAGTTACAGAAATTTTTGATCGCTTGTATTTGAAATTTATAACGTGGCCTGAAACCGGTACCAAAGTTTGGGGGGGGGGGGGGGGGGTGTGGAAGAACCGGAGTACCTAGAGAAAGAAACCCCGCCAGTCTGCCCGAATTAACCGTGACACATACCAGAGGAGAAAAGTCCGATGCCGAAACCCGTTTTCGAACCTCGCACCTTTGGCATTGGTGGCAGGCGCCTTAACCACTGCGCCACTGACTGCCCCAAGTACAAACTGATCTGAGCAGCAATACCACTTTTTTTGTGGAAAAATTGGCCTTAAAAGACAGATGCTCTCTCAACAGAAGTCTTGAAGGGCAAAAAGTGTCATTTGTCATTAAAGACCATCATTTAGGTGGCTACAGCCACAGTCACAGCTACAGCCACCTAAATGATGGTCTTTGATGACAGGTGATCTCTCATAAGGGTGGTCACTCAAAACAGGCACGGCTGTACAGTACTGAGAATAGTACTCACATCTGTGGGTCGCACTTTGATGTAGAAGTGTTTGCGTTTGTAGGAGATCTTGAGGATCTTGGGCCAGACGAAACGACTGATCCTCAGCTTCTCTCTGTACACTTGCAACCCACTCGCACACACACCAAGCATAATGTCCACATTGTTCACATCCTGAGGGGAAACGAAAAAAACAAAAACGAATGAAATACATACAAAGCAACAAGAAGATTGATTGTACATTGCTTAACGTCCCGACAGCAACAAGGCTTTCTCAGGACGTGCCTGCACTGCTTGTGAAAAATTAAAAAAGAAACAGAACATTGAATGTATGTCGCCAGCCGGTCAAATACGTTAAATAAACCTAACACATGGGCCTAAATAAAGCTAAGACCATTTAGCAACACACATCCAATATCAAGAGCTACAGGCAGTGCAGACAGTAGGGAGAGTTTTAAAAAGGCAAATACAGGTGAATGGACAAAGGGTAGACAGAAACACATGCCCCAGAATAGAGAGAAAAACCCACCCTGTGGGGCTGACCAGGGTGACCCTGGGAACTAAAAAATACCTAACCCCACCCAAGTCCCCCAGGGCAGACCCGGGTGGGGTGCAACAAGAAGAGAGGCTAGTGTTGCACCCATACAATTAGTTCAAGTCTGACCCAGACAGGCAAAAACAGCTAAACCATTTTTGCAAAAAAGCAAGATTTTCAGCCATGAATACGTTGTCTCAAAGGGAGCAACACTAACTCTAGAAAAAAATAAAATTTGGGCTGGTCTGAGACTTTGGATATTACGGCTATTGAAAGTAAGGTTCAGAATCATAGACTGACACAAAATGTGCCCTGGTCTGAGATTGTGCAGATATTAGTCATGAGTTAAAATGAATTTTTCTCTAAAATGTATTTTTTTCGAAAAATACTTACTGATGGCATTACTATATGGAAGATAGCCTTTAACCTACTGATTTCAGCCTAAGCATTTGTTGTGTCCCCTGCACAACTTAGGAGGAGACACCGAGTAGTTAGTTATTTGGGTTTAACGCCGAGCAGGCAACTAAGGCCATCTCACGGCGGGAAGGGTAAAAATCTGGTCAGCCAGACTAAAAGAAAGGTCTTAAGACATGATGTAAATATACCTTAAAAATATGTCAGGCTAAAATGTCACACAGGTCTTTAAAGAAAACGTCGAAAGACTCTCAAAAAGGTCAAAATAATAGAAACATCATAATCTATAAACGCTCAAATCTTATTAAAAATATGGCACTCTCTCAGAAAACTGAAGATCTTGTCCGGGGGCACATCCCGGAACAAAACCTTCAAGGAGTCTGCCGTGAAATGTTTATACCTTGTGTCGATTAGATCAGCACAAGACAACAAAAAGTGTTGAACAGAGTACTGCTCGTCGCAGGCATAACACCATGGACGCTCCTCCTGTTTAAGTAAATAAGAGTGCGTAACATACGTGTGGCTGATGTGGAGCCGAGCCAGGACAGTCTCCTCACGGCGGCTGCCGCAGCGATAAGGTAGACCGTCGGACAACTTAGGAAGGGCTTCATGCAGCTTGTTAGCTTCCTCTTTGTCCCACTCAGACTGCCACTCACGGGCTATGTACGCACTAGCCACATGTCTAAAATCACTATGAACAGTCTGTGTCAGGGACAGGGTCATTGCGGGCATCGTTTGCAGCAGAATCTGCGATCCTGTTGCCTTCGATGCCCACATGCCCTGGCACCCAAACAAAAATGATGTCATAATATTCCTTCATCAAGTCCGCATGGAGCTCTCTGATCTGCACCAGCAGTGGGTGGTCATTTCCCGTGCCCTGAAGGGCCTGCAGGGCAGAAAGAGAGTCAGACAGAATCAGGAAGTTCCTTTCTCTAGATCGATAAGCATGCCTGAGTGCATGCCAGCAGAACCGCCTGCAGTTCTGCACTAAATACAGAAGAGTGGTCTGGGAAGGCGGTGCTTAAATGGGCGTCTAGGATGGCGAGAGGACACTGCGGCCGCAGCCACTCTCCCATCCTCAGACTTTGACCCATCGGTATAGATACGACAATAGCCAGGAAAAATTGAAAGCAGTTCATTGAGGCTCTGTTGGTATATGGCTGGTGGAGTAGAGTCTTTCTTGTGGGCAGTCAAGTCCAGCAAGATCTCAGGAACTGGTAAGAGCCAAGGTGGAGTGATGTGTTGCAGGGATTCCGAAACTCTGTCCAGGTCCAATCCGGCCGCCTGCAGATGAGGTCGGACACGGAAAGAAAGTGGACGGACAGCTCCCGGATGGGTATCGTAAATCTCTGCAAACGATGGTTTAAAAACACAATCATAGGCAGGATTGTCTGGATGGGCCTTCAGTTTCAGAACGTAGCTGAGCATGAGGCGGATGCGGCGGAGCTTGAGAGAAGGCTCCCCTGCCTCGGCATACAGACTAGGAACTGGAGACGTCCTGAAGGCCCCAAGACCTATCCGCAGACCCTGATGGTGAATTGTGTTCAGACGCTGTAGCACAGACTTGGAAGCTGAGCCATACACCACAGAGCCGTAATCCAGTTTGGACAGAACAAGGGCCCGGTACAGACGAAGTAAGACAGTACGGTCCGCACCCCAGTCAGTACGACCGACGACAGGAAGAATGTCGAGAGCCTTCTGACAAGAGGTTCTAAGGTAATTAATATGGTTGCGGAAGGTAAGTCTTTTGTCAAAAATGACCCCCAGAAACTTTGCCTCCTCGGCCACCTTAATTGGCACTCCAGCAATGCTCAGGCTAGGTTCTGGAAAAAATTTCGTCTGGTTAGTAAAATGCACACAGACCGTCTTGGAGGGCGAGAACTTGAATCCATTGAGAGACACCCACCGCTGGATGTGATCAACGCATAGCTGCAAGCGCCTCTCAAGGGACGCAAGTCCTCGACCACCTTGACGGCCTTTACAATGTTATTAATTTTAATACTAAATAGAACAGGAGATAGAATGCTGCCCTGTAGGATACCCATCTCCTGTTCAAAGGAGTCGGAGAGGGTGGAGCCCACACGGACATGGAACGACCGGTTAGTCAAAAAATTGTGAATAAAAACGGGCAGGTGCCCTTTAAAACCCATGTCCAACAAGTCAGACATTATGCCATACTTCCAGGTAGTGTCATATGCCTTCTCAAGATCGAAGAAAATTGCATAGACATGCTGCTTGTTGACAAAAGCATCTCGAATAAATGATTCAAAGCGGACTAAATGGTCGGTTGTACTACGGAAGCGCCGGAAACCGCACTGGAGGTTTGTGAGGAGACCCTGTGACTCAAGATGCCACACCAGGCGGGCGTTGACCAGGCGCTCCATAGTTTTACATAAACATGATGTCAAAGCGATAGGCCGGTAATTGCCCGGGTCGGAAGGATCCTTACCCGGCTTGGGGATCGGTACAACCACAGCCTGGCGCCAAGACGGCAGAAAATGACCAGTTCTCCAGATATGGTTAAAGGCCTTGAGAAGTACAAGGAGTGACCTCTCAGGCAGATGCGTTAGGAATTGATAGTGGATGGTATCTAAGCCAGCAGCAGAGTCATTACATTTCTGCAAGGCTTACTGCAATTCTGATAATGTAAAAGGGGCATTATAGTCTTCTGAGTTATCGGACTTAAAATCACAAATACGAGACTCTCGCTTCTCCTTCTCTCTCTGGAAGAAGGGTGAATAATGCTCTGTTGAAGAATTATGGGCAATGGTGGAGGCAAGCAAATTGGCCACAGCTTTTTTATCTGTGACCAAGCTGGCACCATCTCTAAGATGGCCGACAGAAGCCGAGGCACCCCTGCCCCTAATTCCTCGAAAAGCCCTCCATACTTTCTGGGACGGAGTCCGAAAAGTTAAAGATGAGACGAAGCGTCTCCAGGAAGCACGGCGTTCACGTTTAAAAATGTAACGGGCTTTCGCCCTCTGTCTTTTAAAGGTTAAAATATTCACTTGAGACGGAGTATGGAAAGCACGTCGCTGAGCAGATTTGCGCGCTTTTTTGGCCTTGCGGCACTCCTCATTGAACCATGGTACTCTCGGCTTCCGAGGGAGTGATGCGGAAGTTTTAGGGATGGTTTCACCCACTACGTCCAACAAAATAGTAGTAAAAGAAGAAACAGGTTCTTCAGCTGACATGACCACCTCCTATGTAATACGAGACTGACAGAGGGAGGCGAACAGAGGCCAGTTAGCTTTCTTGAGATTCCAGCGCCCCACCGGCGGATCCTCCTCACAGCTGACCGATGACAGGACTACTGGAAAGTGGTCACTACCACACAGGTCGTCGTGAACCTTCCAGTCAAAGTCCAGCATGAGAGAAGGATCGCACACAGTGAGGTCTAGAACAGAACAAGATCCTGAACCTGAGTTAGAGTATGTAGGTGAACCATCGTTAAAGACACATAGGTTAAGTTGAGAAAAAACATCTTCTAACATCTGACCTCTGCCATCATAGTGGTCACTACCCCAAAGGTGAGCGTGACCGTTAAAATCCCCCATGAGAATAAAGGGAGGGGGCAGTTGATCTACTAAATTAAAAAAATCATCATTACAGACCCGCAGGGATGGTGGCAGGTAAATACTGCATATGGTTATGGTCTTCTTCAAGGTAACCCGAGCTGCGACAGCCTGAAGACAGGTGTCGATGCTAACGGGGCTACATAAAATTTGGCTACTAATGAGAAGAGCCACTCCACCCGAGCGCCTCTCCGAATCAGAGCCTTTATGTATAACGTTAAAACCATTAAAGGACACAGGGTCAGAAGTCTTCAGGTAAGCCTCCTGAAGAGATATTACTGAGGGGTTATAGCACTTGACTAAAAGACGTAATTCCTCAAAGTTAGCTTGAAAACCACGACAATTCCACTGAAGCAGAGAGTCCATGATTATGTTTTATCTGGGGGTGCGGAGTTTTTCCCCCTTTTTTCCTTTGCCTTGGAAGGAGTTGGAGAAACAGAGGGTGGCCGGCTCCCGGGCCTCCTCTGGTTCTTAGGAGATAAAGGGGATGGAGCTGCCGCAGCATCGGCAACGACAACTTCCACTCCCTCCATCTGCTCCTCCAATGCAGCATATTTGTTTTGAAGGGGGACATCAGTGTTCCCCTTCTGGGCCCGTGCGCACGGCGTACCATAGATTTCTTAGACTTCTGGTCCTGGGTAGCGGTCCTGCCGCTAGAGTTAGCGGCCTTAGAAGGCTGACCAGAGCCAGAAACCTTTGGCGTTGACAAACTAGCAGGTTTGGGTGGGGGCTGAGGCTTAGGAGCAGCAGAAGGCGGTGCCACCGGACCGGTAGCATCCGCCCTCTGCGCTCCCTGGCTCCTCGTCACCACCGGAGGAGGGTTACTCTCCAGGGACGAGAGGATCCGAGGCTCCGCCCCCAACCAAGAAGTTGGGGTTTGACAAGAGAAGTCTTTGGTGGGGCGCTTGCCTGCCACCACAGCACTTTAAGTATACACAAAGTTGTTATTTGAGTTTGGCGCAGCCTCAGCTGCACCAGAGCCATCGACCAGTTTTTTGGCGTCCGCAAATGTCAGCCCCTTCTCCACATGCACCTGCTGAATCCTGCACTCGGAGATCCAACGAGGGCACTTCTTGTCCGAAGCCATATGCGCCCCCTGGCAATTCACACACAGGGGGATGGCTGTGCAGGACTCAGCAGTGTCCGGGCTTAGTGCAACGGGCGCATAGAGCCTCTGCCTGGCGGCATGTCTTCTGCCCATGGCCATACTTTTGGCACTTAAAGCACCGGAGGGGGAGAGGGACGTACTTTTTCACTTTTAGGGAGTAGTAACCTCCCCAGATGGTAGTAGGAGGGGTGGGGGTACCAAACGTCAGGATGATGGTAGGGAGACGGATCTCCCTACCACCTCGTTTGGAAATGAAGCGCCTGACGTAGGTCACCCCCTGTGACTTAAGGTTCCGTACAAGTTCATCTTCAGATAGTTCGGCCAATGCTTGATCTTTAATCACTCCTCTAGAGGAATTCATTGTTTAGTGGGGAGTGACCTCCACTGGAGTGTCTCCGATGGAGGAGAGCCTCAGTAGCCCATTGGAGTGTGCCCGGGTACGGCACTCTACCAACAAGTCACCAGACCTGAGGCGCTGGGCCTCAGGCCTGCCAACACGGCTCCTGAGGGTCTCCCCTACCAGGAAAGGGTGCAGCTTGGAAACAGGCTTCTCTTTGACTTTGCTGTGGATAATGAGAGAGCGAGGCCAGGCAGCTGACGCCTGAGGTGTCGCTTCCTCACAGTCAGAGTCACTATCGTTCTCAATGACAATGTCAGCGGCTATGTGCCGCTTTGGTGCTAGTTTTGGTTTTTTGATATTTTCCATATTATAGTATGATAGATATTCATCCCCCGGGGATCCCCGCCCGCCACCGAGCCCAACAAGGGAAAGTGCAATTGTCGGCGGGTCTCCAGCCGACGCACAATGGAGACTGCCCGAAAGATATACTCAAGGGGGTAAGCCCGATTTGACCGTTTGAGCCACCGCCTTCTATCACACTGTTGAATGCAGGGGAATACTGGCGTAAAGCACCTAATCAGCATCAGAGGCTATAGCATGGTGCTCCGTATAACAACCCGCATGTCAACAGGGGGATAGGGCTCGACGTGACAAGAGCCGATTGACTAGGCCGGTACGACAAGCCTCCCGTTTAGGCAGAAGTCAAGGCCAAAGTGGAGTGTTTCAGCCACCAGGATCCTCTTCTTCCCCGACACGGGTCTCCAAGCACGGCAAACACTTGGGATCCAAAGGACCAAAAGCTCACGCGTATTTTTAAGGACCAATCCAACATGGTAGGACCTGGGTAAGCACAGCTCCTTAAAAACCGGACCAGTGAAAAAGACTGAACAACATATCTGCTGACATCAAGTCCTAATCCTGGACAAAGATGGCACCCCTCTGCTAGCCCACTCAGTCAGGGACTGAGGAGACTACCCACCCACGCCACGTGGAGGCTGGTGCCCAGTGGGCGGAGGAGACACCAGGGATCCATGCCTAGGAGCCCTGGGTAGCCTCCCCTTCCCTCCCTATCCGGTCACATGCTGGGCGGAAGCCCGCCAGTTTTACCCGTGGCAAGCAGGGCAGGAGGGAGGGTCCTCCCAAGTAATGCCATCGGTTAGTATTTTTAGAAAAAATACATTTTAGAGAAAAATTTGTTTTCTCAAAACCCTTACCGATGGCATTACTATATGGAAGAATAACGAAAAGGAGGAGGGTGCCCCCCTTTCTTCGACTTTAACACCCTGCGAGTTCTAAGCCCCGATGGCCCCATGCGGGGCACTCCCAACGATTTCAGCTAAGAGTTACCTAGGGCGCCTCTGGTGCGAGGAGGGAGTGCTGGGCCACGGAGATGTCCCCCACCAGGGCCAGGGAGTCACGCTGGCTGGATAGGTCATGGAGGTAGAAGTGGGCGAAGGTAGAGTCGGCCCGCCAGCCTACCGCCGCCAGAATGTCTTTCACCGAGCAGTTGCGGTCAAATGCCACGCTGGTGGCTACTGCTTGCACTTCATGCGCCCTAATATGCAGCCTCTTATCGCCGTCAGGGGAGAGATCTTTGTAAGCTGACTGAATGACCCACCGCAGCCAGGACGAAATCGTCTGCGCTGAGATATCAGGTCTGCCCAGTGGCAGGAAGAGGCGGTGTCAGTGTGTTTGGTGTCAGTGTGTTGGGCAGAATGTCCGCTTTTAAACAAACAAAGTTTTACATCACACACTTGAACGGTAAATAAGAAATTCATGAAAAACAAAAGGTAGTCATTTTTTCCCTGCTGTACTGTGCTTACACAGAGCATGGAATTACTCGTGCTAAAAAAAGAGGAAAACCCTTTTTCACTAGGGGGGTCCGGGGGCATGCCCCCCCGGAAATTTTTTCAAAATTTACATTAAAATTTGTGCAATCTGGTGCATTTTAGAGAGAAACTGAGCAGTTTAACCACCTAAAAATCTTGCTTTTTTTCTTATTTTTTGGGTGCACTTTTTTGTGTGTGTCAAAGGTTTAAAAGTTATAATAACACTTACAGTATTCAACAGAATATATCCAAATGCTTATTCAAAATACATCTGAATGTCTTTCCATTTTCCATTTTTTTAAATTTGAGTTTAATTATATAATATATATACTTTCTTTAATAATCTCTGATTAATCAGCTGCAAGTATGGATTCCTTTTCTGTCTTATTTAATACTATGTACCATGGTCACTGAACTGGAGAAAGGTTATATAGATTTTTCAACATACTTTCAAACTTTACTGGAAAAAATACATTGTAATAAATTTATTCACCATCAAGAGTAATATTTCCAATGGCACTGCTTTTAGCTTTCTTGTGTTTCGCTGTAGACACGTGAGCATCAAGAGCTAAGCGGCCGCGTAGTTAATATCAACTCTGCGCAGTTCGCGGCAATGCGCCTGCCCACAGGCCGCCAACTTGTGAATACACTGAGGGCGGAGCTCGTCGTTTACGCTTTTCTCGAGCCAAGTCCATCTCCAAACATTCTTGGCTCCAGAATCGTCTATTTTGTCTCCGCGTTTAAGTATTTTCTCTTTGCCATATTTTGACCAGACTACGACTACCACTGAAGACCGGAAGCGACCTGTGCGAGCTAAAGCTAACGCCTCGCTCAATTTTGAATACGCGATTTGGGGATATCCGCCACATAAAGATCGCGAAACACGGTATTGGAATAGTGACTTTACGATTTTGTTTTCGGCAGAATTTGTTTTCCCCGGCGGAATGGCAGCTTCATTTAAGCGGAAATCCGCCAAAAAGAGGAAAATTCCATGCTCTGCTTACAGGAAGCTCACTTATCAGCTAGCCTGACAGCTGAGAGACTCGCTGCCTCACCGCGCAAGCACCACTTGTGACCCAGTTTCTCGGCTCGCCTGGAACAAACTAAAGGGCCACTTCTAGCACTGGGCCAAACAGCTGTGCCAAGCGTAAGCCCGCCTGCCGGGGAAGAAGAAGAAGAGGAAGAAGCAGCCGACTGGGTGACGGGGAATCCGACGGGGGGAGTCCCGAAGGAAAATCGCCGAAGCGGAGTCTCCCGGACGCAGGCTGAGTGTGTCGGGGTCAACGGCCGGGGACCGCCTGTCCTGTAGAGCAAGGAAAAAAGGCGGCGGACTCCGAGAGTGAGGGCGAACCGAAAGGGCCGGTGACGGGCCGAGAAGGGAGCGTAGCACGCGAAGCCCGAGACGAAGGGCACCGGGGGGGGGGGGGGGGGGGGGCCCCCAGATCTCAATGCGGCGAGGTGGAGGGCACTGGCTGTGAGGCGAGTGGAGAGTCAGAGCGCGAACGCCGAGAGCTAGAGGCGTGGTCAGGCTCCGGAGGCCTGCCCCTCCCCGAGGAGCCAGGAGCAATGGGAGGACCGTGGAAGCTGCGGGCCGTGCTCGGAATGAACGGAGCGAGGGGGGCGCATCTACGGCTCGCTGGCCCCGCTCGGAAGAAACGGAGCGGAGGCGGGGGGAGCGTACTGAAATCTCACCGGCCCCGCTCAGTCGCGGTGGAGGGGGGGGGGGGGGGGGGTGAACGAGTCACGCCGGCCCCGCTCGGAAGAATCAGAGGGGAGGGGTGTGTGTGTGTGTGTGTGTGTGTGTGATGAAGCTCGCCGGCCCCGCTCGGACGAATCGGAGAGGGGGCAGAACTGGGGCTCGCCAGCCACACTCGGACGGATCGGAGCATGACTGAGTCTTGCCGGCCCCACCCGGACGAATCGGAGCGCGGAGGGGGGGGGGGGGGGGGGGGCGTATGTAAGGCTCGCCGGCCCCGCTTGGGCAAATCGGAGCGGGGGGAGCAAATCTAGGGCTCGCTGGCCACGCTCAGGCGAATCGAAACGTGGGGGGTGCGTGACCGAGTCTTGCCGGCCCTGCCCAGACAAATCGGAGCGGGGGCGGGGCGGGGGGGGGGGGGGGGGGGGGGGGGGGGGGGGGGGGCTGCAAGTAAGGCTCTCCGGCCCCACTCGGAGGACTCGGAGCGGGGTGGGTGGGGGGGGGGCTGGAGCACCGCGGAGGTCCCGTCAAGGGAGGGAATGCTGGGGGAGGCTGCTGGGCCAGGAAGAACGCTCCCACCGGTAGAAATCCCAGAGATGAGACTAATGTTCCTCCCTCCAAGCCGCAGACACGACATACGTCCGACCGGATGCACAGCCCCTGCACGGGAGGCAGACCTCGTGGGCGTCCGTGGGCCACTGAAAGTCCCTGCAATGAAGGCAAGTCTTCATACAAACTCGCCATACCAAAGTCACTGCACCAAAGTCACTTCACCCGCAGAAAGGCACAAATTAACCTACGAAGCACACTAGCAGGTGCCAAAGCAAGAATCCAAGGCACTATAGCAACCATAAAGTCCGAGAACGAAGTAGGACCATCTCTCTCTCTTGGCTTGACTTCGCGAACGAAGATTCTATAGGGCTTGCCCACGTCGTCTGCAGGCATTTTCGTGGCTGCGGAGGCCAATCCGGGACAGGCAGGTTTGACCGCAGTGGCTGCAGGGGAAGGTCTGGTCAGGGTTCTGAGTTACGACAACTCTGTTTTTTCTTCTAAGCCGCTTGTCCTTAAGGTTAGCTCTGCGAGAGTCCTCAAAGGAGACGGCTGCCTTGTGAATGGTGGAGCGCCAGGTGTCACGGTCCGCAGCAAGCAAAGACCACTGGCGGTGGTCGATTTGGCAGGCACTAAGCGACTTCTTGAGACCGTCTTTGTATCTCTTCTTTGGTGCCCCTCTGTCTCGGTGTAACACAGTCGCAAAACACAGTAAGGCAGAAACACAAATGAACACGGTCGAGCTAAGGGTAAAACTGGCGGGCTTCCGCCCAGCATGTGACCGGATAGGGAGGGAAGGGGATGCCACCCGGGGCTCCTAGGGATGGATCCCCAGTGTCTCCTCCCCAGTTGTGCAGGGGACACAACAAATGCTTAGGCTGAAATCAGTAGGCTAAAGGGTATCTTCCATATAGTAATGCCGACGTTAAGGGTTTTGAGAAAACAAATGGTTTGGGAGCATCTGACCTATGCTGTAACCTAAGTAGACTATACAATTAAATTCCACACAATTTTTATCCTTTATGCCCCGACACATATCAGCCCTAACAGCAGGAGATGGACTGCGACAGATCAAGGGTGGTGCTAAAACGGATTTGGCACCTCCAGGCTTCAAACTGCTCTGGCACTACCCTTAAACTAGTGATCGGAATGTCTCTAGATTGTCATGTAGTTGTCAGAGGACAACCCCAAAGTCGGAAAACGCTACATTTTGGCTCAGAAAGTTAAACACATCATTTACTTTCTTAGATAAAATTTTCAAAAAGAAAATCATGGCATGCTAGGGTGAGGACTCTCTAACAAACGTTTATTAATGAAGATGTCAATGAATTCACAAAGAAGAAAATGACAACAAACCTGTGCTGCATGAAGATCAACACCATACATGGAAAGTTTTTTGGCATTTTCCAAAAAGTGGATTTCTGCCTCATCTGGTGTCTGTCCTCTGCAAACACAATAAAATTTCATTAAATACACAAATGGCAACATATTGTTGGTGTGTCAGATACAAACTTTTTTTAGTTACACTGACGACATGAAAGCTTTCATACATTTATTGACCATGTCACCATGACTTCTGAAAAAGTCATTGAAATGTGCATGTCTAGAAAGGCACAACGAAAAATGGAACTCACTCACTGACCAGCAAATTCTGAAGTATGTGGTTCAAATCATTTATCCCTGACACACTACAGCAGGAGTGCCAGGTGCCAAGCTAATCTGGCACTACCCTTGAATTATGGTCGATCCACCTCCTGCAACCGATAGCGATACGCAGTTCTTAGGTGACACCGCAAAATTTGGGAAATGCGGTCTTAGGTTTAAATGGATTAAGCGCTATGCCAAATCTGAGGTTGTACAAACTCAATTTAGCTGTTGAATGAGCCAAAAGGTGGAAATGAAGTATGACAACTGATGCTGGAAGAACTTCCAAGACTTTTTAGAACAAAAGCTTTGCATGTAGTCATCTGCTGAGGACAGATTTGATTGGACAATTGGATTATCACAACAGAGAAGAAGGGTTAATATCCAGACAATTTCTACCCTACAAGCATAAGATCAACTTACTTGTGTTGTCTGTGGAGTTCTACAATTTTTTCAAGAAGTTCTGGCGTCTGGTTGGGGGCGAATGGAATGTCTTTGACGTAGTCGATGCCATGGTGCTCATTAGGATCGTAGTCACCCAGGTCTGCTTGAACGTTGTATGAGCCAAGCATGGCAACTGTGAGGAAGGTGGCAGGAAGTCTAAAAAAAAACACAAGAATTAATGAGTTATATTTTACTGTTACAGTACAAAGAATTTTTAGCAACTGGCTGAATACAGCCACTGGCATTGGGTCATTCTCTGAAAAGGTGGTCAGCTGAGGGTGCGACAGTTTGAACAATCAAAATCAATATTTGTGTTTACAATTACAATATTTACCCATTTTATTTGCTAGACTTGTTCTTCTGATAGTAAGGGGATAGCATACATAAAACCATACCTTTGTATTTTGTTTATCTTAAGTTTGATGCCTTTTTTATATGCCTAAAGTAAAAGCTTAAGAATGAACGAGGCCGAGTTGTGACATGGCTTGTAGTGTGCGACAAGAACTTGTTTGATCAGACAAATTCACTGCTTAAAATTTAATAAACTGTTTTGATCGGTTATATAAACACTATTGCACAATACCATTCATACATTTAAGATTTTATAGCTAGCGGCCGATTTTACGTAGTTTAATTGCATGAAACTTTGTCCGACGGTTGTTTCAGTTGGCCCCAACTCAGACCGATCACATTTTTTCTCCCGTACAGTGTTTACACACAGCACAAACTACTTTTACACATACTACCAGAAATCGTGTTCATGGACACTTCTGTATACAGTGAGTTTGCTTAAATCTTCAAGGAAATAATGCTAATGAATGACCTTTAAAAAATGCAGCGGAGTGATGGGTCAAGATCTTTGATTGATTGATTGATTGTACATTGCTTAACGTCCCGACAGCAACAAGGCTTTCTCAGGACGTGCCTGCACTGCTTGTGAAAAAAAATAAATAAACAGAACATTGAATGTATGTCGCCAGCCGGTCAAATACATTAAATAAACCTAACACATGGGGCCTAAATAAAGCTAAGACCATTTAGCAACACACATCCAATATCAAGAGCTACAGGCAGTGCAGACAGTAAGGGAGAGTTTTAAAAAGGCAAATACAGGTGAATGGACAAAGGGTAGACAGAAACACATGCCCCAGAGAGAAAAACCCACCCTGTGGGGCTGACCAGGGTGACCCTGGGAACTAAAAAATGCCTAACCCCACCCAAGTCCCCCAGGGCAGACCCGGGTGGGGTTCAAGATCTTTGAGGATCAACTGCTGGAACAAAAAGATAAGTCCCGCATCTATAACAGAAGGTGTGCACTATTTTGTTACTGTATTTATACGTGTGTTCCGGTGGAACTTGAAGTAGCGTAAAGTGCATGAAAGTGCAGGAAAGGGCCTTTGTTTACTCAAAGCCATTCACTGAAAGTGTCAGGTCCGTGAACACCTCCTCATATCAACTGCGGTGCCTGTGCAGTCCCCCAAACAGTAAAATACAAGAATCATGCAATTTAGTCATTGTTTGCTGGATTCTTCGTAGGTATTGTGCTTCTGTGACACAAAGGAAGATTGTATGCACTACATGGTGTGCGAGTTCGAAGAAACGATGTTCGGTTGATGCAACAACACACTCATGACTAGTATGTGTCTCGTGTCTATGAAGCAACCGAGTGAATCACTGAATGTCTGTGTACTGACCGTGTAATGGATTGTTTCTTACAATATTATAGTACTGACACAAGAGTAAAATTTGACTTTTCTTGCATTATTTTTTCACCTGTGAGCATTCTTTATATTTTAATCCATTTTGTGAGCAGCTGCAATTCAGGTACTTGTAAAAAAAAAAAACCATCTAAACATTATTCACTGCCCACTTTTTGTCCACCATGCTTTATTTTATACAAGAAGCCCATCCTGTGCCAATATCATGGTATTTTCAAATCTGTAGCCCAAAAATGTTTAAATACACTACAATAAGCTAGGTTCAAAACTCCGCCCATGCATCTGAATTTAAATTATTTAATTAAGTTTGTTTACAGGCACCGTTTGGTGCCCATGTAGCAACCACCAAAGATGACAGGTCACATTAATTATTTGTGGCTTACACAAAAACCACTGTGTAAACTATCTTTTTTGGTTCCTCATACATTGTACTTGTAGGGATAGTAGGAGTACATGCTCGAAGAAAAGTATCCCCAGGAGGCATGGATACGGGCATACAGCGATGGATCAGCCACAGATGCAGTTCAGGATGGAGGGGCTGGGGTGTACATTCAGTACCCAAACGGAAAATGGCAGGCAGAGGCAATACCAACAGGCCTTCATTGCACAAATTACAGAGCTGAGGTGGAAGCCCTGGTCCATGCTGCAAACACCCTTAGTGGCACTGCAGACCCTGATGCCCAGATTGTCTTCCTGACTGATGCCATGTCTGTTCTTGAGGCAGCAACAGCAAGCAAATTGCCACGTCTACAAGAGGCACTGCAAAACATCAAGTGCACCAGACTGGTGCTGCAGTGGATCCCTTCACACTGTGGCATCTACGGCAATAAAGAAGAAGACAGAATGGCAAAAGTGGGTGCAGAGAAAGAACAAGACGAAAATGGAGTCAGCTTCACAGAGATGAAGACCATCATTAAGTCGGTGTACAGACCACCACAACAGCCCCTAGACAGTTACCATCAGCTGTCCAGACAAGAGCAGGTGACCATCTTCTGTCTGAGGACCGGGCACAACCGACTCAATTTCCACCTGCACAGACGCTTCCACCTCGTGCCATCTCCCCTGTGCCCTTGTGGAGAAGCAGAGCAGACCACAGAGCACATCCTCCAGGACTGTGGGAACCACCAGTTGCTGAGGGAGGAAATATGGCTGAAGCCCGCCACCCTACAAGAGAAACTGTACGGGACTGTGGAGGCGCTACGGAAGACCACAGATTTCATTTTGAGAGCCAAACTCCAAGTGTGACGGCGTTCGAGAAGAAGTAGTAGTAGGAGTACATTACTACATAATACCACGTTACTAGACAAATTGCAAGAAGTTGGATTTTGGCTTCTTATGTCACACATTCTTTTACCACCTTATCAGAGAATAACCCTATTGCAAACATTAACCCCTTCACTGCCAAGAAAAAATGAGCACAATTCAACTGCAAGAGACAGATCCGTGGATGGGACAGAAAAAAGTTGAATCCTAAAGCAGGGGGTATGGGGGCCACAGAAGGCCCCCAGTAGGGATCATGAGGGCAACGCCCCCTGTGAAGGTGAAAGAATTATTAATGTTAAATCCATAAAATCTGTCATCTGAAAAAAGGCAATTTTTTTAATCCAGAATTCCGGCTGTAGCAAAAAAAAGTCTCATCCATGCAGATCTTCATGTGCCCCCACAACAGTGAGGGCTCATGAGGGATCTATGCTTCTTGCTGGCACCACTTCATATCCAGGTTCCTTGGGACGACTGGAGCTCTGGTGTTGAATTAACAAAGATATGACCAAGTGCCAAAAGGTGCTCTCACAAAGAGGACAACTGGGTTGAAAATCAAAGTTTGACATAAAGTGCCAGAAAATGTATTTGGGTGATGTACACTGTATTGGTAATGTGTTTATAAAAGAAAAAGATAATATCTGAAATGGTTTTTGAGAAAATGGCCATTAAAAATTTTAAGTCTGGTATATGTCGGACATCAGGTATTGCGACATAGTGCCTCTAAACAGTTAAAATAATAAGTAGTGGAAACAATTGACCTATCCAAACAATTACTGCTCTTAGGCTTAGAATGTTCTAATCCCTGAACATGATTTGTGTTGCAATACTTGACATCCGACCATATTCAAAAAGAAAAACACACTTTGTCGCGTTATATATACCACTCACAGGAATACATGCACACAGAAGAGCACAATGAGAGTCATCTTTGCTGCCGAAATATATTTATTGGCAGTCAGGGCCAGAATTTGTAACTTATGTCGAACATCAGGATTGCAGCAGATATCACCGGGATAGTTATCAGAAGCCACAAACACAAAGCCTTCCCCCCAGTTTCAAGCACAATATTTAACAAACAAAACAGATATGAAGAACAAACTGCATACAGCTTTCTGATGCAATTTACATGATAAAACATGATGTGCTAAACAGTCTGCGCCTGTAAAAATAAAACAAATATTCAAATAAATTTCATCTGTGTACAGGCTGAGTGCATTATTTTAACTCTGACCCTTAGATTCAGAAGGTCATAACGGCTATGCAACTGGTTGTCCAAAATGGCTCATTTTAACAGTGCCTTCTCCCCCAAAAGTTCTACAATCCATGTGTTGAACGTCAGGATTGCAGCAACAAATGTTGGCACAAGCCTGACGTCCGATAATTTTTTTATCATTGCATTATTATGTTATGAAATTCACCTGTTCCTTGATCTCATTATCTTACGTTTGCGTCACAACAACTGCACATGTCCATCAAACGACAAAAAATACATCGGTGACCGTGTTCATATAAATAACTCATTTACCAACTTTCATCGATCGGAGGTTAGATTTGCGACACGCGTTCGCGATCGAACATCAGAGTTGCTACAGCAGCGGTTATCGCAATAAAACTTGTTATCACAAGAAATCATCTTCATTCTCTAACCTACTGCCTCAAATCGGTACTGGAGTCTCGGGCGATTCAAACTCTTGAAAATGGTCACTTACAATATTTATAAAATAAACATTTGGCTCATTATATTGTCAATAATTACAATCGAACATCAGAAGTGATCGAACGTCAGATTTATGAAAACAGTTGCGACAAAACGTCACGAGTTGTAGCTCTCCATTGACAGACCGGACATTCAAAACAACCATGCTGGATTGTGGCCCATAATGCATCTATCATAACCGGACGGTCGTAGACCAAAAAAAACAAAACAACTTCGTTAAACTTGTCAAATAGTTGAACGTCAGATCTTGTGACAAAAACTGGCCGGTCATATTTTTTTTGCCAGCTTAGAAAGCTGTGACGGAAAAGTAAATTTGAAGCATATCAAATATTCAACAAAAGTGAAAACGCAATGACGCCATTTCCGGTTTGGGTCAGCGTGCCTTTCGCTAGCACAAGTTTGCAGAAATTAAGATGCTTCTGTGGCGACAAACCTGACGTCCGACAGTGGCTCCTTTCAAGAGCAAGAAACAAAAGCATGGCTTACCTTCAAATCTTGGAAATACACGGATTACAAGATCAATCTTCCCTGAACATATGGGCATGGTTAGAACCAGGTTTGTTATTGTTGCTTAAACACGCGAGATCAAAAAAGACCGATGGCAAATCGTTGTCCGCTTTCCCAGGCCGATTTTTATTGGTGAATTCTGGCGTTTTACAGTATACTCACCAAACGGCTTTACGTTAGGTGCATGAATTATTGCCAGTATATCTTCAATCATTTACACACACATTCCACTTGTTAAAGTCAACACATGTCTTTTTAAACAGATTTTAGTTTCCCGCAAAAGAGGTCACTCACTTTTTGCTCACCTTTTGGCACTTAGTCATATCTGAGACACAATTTGTGTCCACTGGCAGTGAAGGGGTTACAAGCAAAATTCATCCTTCATCCTTGTGTACTTACTTGCCACTCAGAATATCACGTCTGACTTGTAGTGTGACCAACCATCTTGTTAAGCTTTCCCGTAATGCTGTTGGATCTGGTGGGTAAAACTTTAACCCCAAATCAAACACCCATGGGCCCCCTGCAACAATGAATAAAAACGTTTCAAACTGTATGCAAATGAAGAACAAAAACAAAAATAATAATTTTCCTTTGCTTTAGTTAAAGTCAGAAATTACTCTCTTCATTTAAAAATGACACTGAAATTATGCCTGTGATTATATCCAGAAAGCCTAGAGAAAACACATAATTCCACAGCAATGTTCCAACATGCAGCAAAGTGAATCAGTGAATATTTTCTTTCTCAAATCTTTTTTTTTAACTGAACTTGGTACATTGCAGCCTTGCTAGACAAGCAACAGCGTAATTTACTACAAAAGGTGATCAGGAGTCATAAAATCAGACATTATTCATGCTTTAACCATTTACTGATTTAGCCCTCAACACGCTGCAGCAGGAGATGCATTTACCATGATAATTTAAGGGTAATGCCAAATTAGCTTAGCTCCATTAGGTACCAAGCTAATCAGGCAGTCTACACTTGAATTATCATGGTCGATTTATCTCTGGAACTGATAAATAGTTGTGTAGTGACACTTCTAAAATGTAGGAAATGCAGCTGGGGTTATATGAGACAATCTCTCTCTCTCTTGGCTTGACTTCGCGAACGAAGATTTTATAGGAGTTGCCCACGACGTCTGCAGGCTTGTTCGTGGCTGCGGAGGCCAATCCGAGACAGGCAGGTTCGACCGCAGTGGCTGCAGGGGAAGGTATGGCCAGGGTTCTGAGCTGCGGCATCTCTGTTTTTTCTCCTGAGCCGCTTGTCCTTAAGGCTAGCTCTGTGAGAGTCCTCAAAGGAGACAGCTGCCTTGTAAATGGTGGAGCGCCAGGTGTCACGGTCCGCAGCAAGCGAAGACCACTGGTGGTGGTCGATTTGGCAGGCACTAAGTGACTTCTTGAGACAGTCTTTGTATCTCTTCTTTGGTGCCCCTCTGTAACGGTGTCCAGTAGCAAGCTCACCGAACAGGGTGATCTTTGGTAGGCGATGATCCTCCATCCTGGAGACATGCCCCGCCCAGCGGAGCTGTGTCCGCAGCAGCAAAGCCTCGATGCTCACAGTTTCTGCCTGTTCAAGGACCTCGACGTTGGTGACATAGTCACTCCAGTGAATGCCCAGGATGGTACGCAGGCAGCGCTGGTGGAAGCGTTCGAGGAGTCGTAGTTGGCTGCGGTAGAGGGCCCAGGACTCGGAACCATACAGCAGGGTGGTGAGGACCACAGCTCTGTACACGCTGATCTTGGTGCCTGTTTTCAGCTGTTGATTGTGCCACACCCGCTTGAAAAGTCGCCCGAAAGCGCTGCTCGCTTTTGCCAGCCTGCTGTCAAGCTCCTTGTCCAGCTTGGCGTCCGACGTGATAATGCAGCCAAGGTAAGTAAACTGGTGCACTGACTTTAGTTCAGACTCGCCAATGGTGATGTGAGGAGGGCGATACACTGTCTTGGGTGCCGGCTGATGGAGGACCTCTGTCTTTTTCAGACTGACTTCGAGTCCAAAGAGCTGGGCAGCATCTGCGAAGCAAGACGTGATGCGCTGCAGGGCTCTCTCTGTGTGTGCAACGAGGGCAGCATCATCAGCAAAAAGCAGCTCACGAATCAGTTGGTCTAGGGTTTTCGTGTGGGCCTGCAGTCGTCTGAGGTTGAACAGGCTGCCATCGAGACGATACCTGATGTACACTGCATCGTGCTAAATATGGTGCTAAATTATTTTAAAAAAGAACAAGCCAGTAAGCAAACAGGCCTCAGGCTGACATCAGCCTTAGCTGGCTCGGGGCCAATGACGACCCACAGATCTTTTGCTCACGCAGTATAATCCATTTGGAAGCAAGAGAAACATCTGTAAATACCAAAATGCGCTATTCTGGTGTGCATAATAGTATTAAGGCTTCCCTACACGGAGAAACGAAATGCACAAGAAACGAAACATTTTCATTGCATCGAAATGCCTCCTCCGCACACGCAGAAACGCGGTGAGAATTCATTTCGATTGGTACAGGGGAAGTAACTCTTCACTGACACATGCTCTGGTTTGTATCGGTGGATATCGGGTCATGTTTCTGACTATCGACGCTTAAAAACTAAACATGTAAAACATGTGTGCCTTCACTTACACAATTAAAGTGAATTGCTGACCATATCGAATAAACGTAAGCGCTTTTGAATGCGTAAACAGGGCTGGTTCAAGTGAATCGAGGATGCCGCCGTGTCGAAGCGATAGCCGCCATCTTGTAGGATTCGCAGAGCAGCCGATGAAAGTGGGGTTCAGAAAACTGACCTAAAATCATATTTTGGTGGTACTTTAGTGATGATACTAGATCGATTCCATTTCGAAAATGATTTCTCCGCTTAAATCTTACAGAATCGTGCGTCACATCATGCAATTCTAGCCATAATAGACCTGACTCCACGGCATCGCTTTACCGTTGCTATCTTCAGTGTTAGGGCTTGAATGACGTCAGATTGGCAGTGGATGACGCTGATTGGGCGACGGGTAGAAATGTTTCGGCGAAATGTTTCGCGAATAGAGACAGGTTCTATTTCGTGAAATGTGTCGCTTCGCATTACATGAAACAGTGAAATGTTGGAGAAATGTCTGAAATGCGGACATTTCGACGAAATGTTTCGTTTCTCCGTGTGAGGAAGCCTTTACCACTGACAGGTTCTTTCTTCTGCACAATTCAGTTCAAGCCGAAAAACAAATCATTAATGAAAGAAAAGACCGTGCTTACGTTTCTTCTGTTTTGAGATCTTTTTGTCTGAACTCAACCAGCACTGCAACAGAAAACACATACAACAGGAATGAAAAACTACATTTAGTAAGTTACGCTCTAGCAAATTTGTGAACTGGATTATGACTGAGCTGATACTATAGTAATACTGTAAAGCCACAAAGTAAAGTGCCCTCCAGCTTCAACTGTAAATGTAGAAGATTTGGTCTCAGGTCAGCGCATGACACAAACACATGCCAGTTGCACATTTCCAACAATTGTTCTGCCAATAGCATTAGCAGACAGTCCGCATCAACTGACACACCATCTCCTGATACAGCCACCTTTTCCAAAAATGTAGTTGACTGTACACTTGTGGGCATCTTACACTGGGGTAATTGGGGTATGGGGGAGAGGATGAGGGAGGGTGTAATTCATAACAGGATGCACTAATTGGTACAATGTCAACAACAAAAAAATTGTCTGCCAGTTGTTGCAAAATGTAACATTGCAAACGAAACAATAAGACACAATTTGCGCACACAAAACACATGAACTTAAAACTGCGGCAACATCAGAAACAAGCTTAAACTTACTTTCAAATGTTGTGGTAACCTCTCATCCACGTACTGAAGACCAAAGTAATCCTTTTCTATGAGATCTAGATGCTGACATACTTTCTCGAACAAATCTTTCCCCTCTGCATTTTTCTGAAACAAAACAGATGTTTGAGGGAAGAACAATGAGCATTCACATTATTAACCCTTTCCCTGCCAGAGGACACAAAAAATGTTTTTGAAACCATTAATTACAATGTCAAGGACTAACAACTACATCCACCCAAAGTAAAAGAAATAAATAAGTCAAGCACATAATGAGCCCACCCACATAGATCTGAAGGGGTTTTCTTTGCCTTTTGCAATTACTGAATTAGGACGACTTTGCATTTTCCCTGCAATGAAGGGGTTACACTGATAAGCTAAAAGTCAGTAATGTTTCGGACGCTGGGCTCAAGTTGAGGTGTCTGTCTTAATTCTTACTTTTGGAGAAACTGAGCTCTCTGGGCCACCACAGGCTTGGATTTTACTTGTGCACTTGGTGATTAATGCATTGTGAGAATCTTACTTGCACAGTTGGCAAGTGGTAACACTAACACTGTGACAGAGGAATAGTTCTAAAACCAGTACAAGCACCTAAAGGGTTAACGAAGTCTGTGACAATGATTGTGACCATTGTCACAAAGCTTATGGACACTTCCTGGAGTCTCGCTAGTATACTTTGTCACAAAATCACAAAGTTTGTGAAGTCTTCACAAGCTTGTGATAAGTTGCCACAAGGAGTCTCCTCACACCTTACCCATAATATTTTGTAACAAATGTCACAAAGCTTGTGGAAGCTTAATGAAGTTTGTGACAATCAAAGTGTTAAGCACGCTGAGACTAAGGAGTTTAGATGAGCATTGTGACACTTGTTACACTGTGAAAAGAATTCTTACAACATAGTTCACATTAGTTTGCCAGCTGGTTTACTGATGGTGACTAGCAAGACCTATATGCATTTGCTCTTTTATGAAGACAAAACAAGCACAAAATGTTCTGTGGCCTATGATTGTAATGTAAGCCTCCAAGTCACAGATCAACACACATTGCTCATTAGCCCTGTGAAAGCAAAAGACAGCAAGTGCGTTTTTGTGAAAGGCAAGACTGTCACTGTATAATGAAAATCTTGCTTTTCACAAAAATGAACTTATCCATTTACAGTTCACTGAGCAGACTTTTCAGACAAACTCTGCAACTTACATCAAGCTCGAAGTGCTGATGTTCCCCATCCAGAAGCACCACCTCGAAGGTGACTGTTTTGCCACTAGATCTCTGTCGCTGTGGGGGAGGGGCCTTCTGGCTCATCTTGTTCGGTCCCTTGTGGTTGTCATCAGTCATCTGAAACAGAGTAGAAATAGGAAAATGAAACTTGTGCAAGCAGAGTGATCTGAAGAGAAATTTCACATAATTTTGACCCGACATCCTAAACACTCTCACAGACCGTGTGCGAGTTTATTTGACATATATGGTAGAAGCAGAACTTATTTTAAACCACCCACCTTTGGAGGGGAAAAAGTGGCACCTGTCAATTTAAGACAATGATTTTGGTGATGGTCTTTCATGAGAGGTGTCATCTCATGGTATTAAAATCAAGTTCTGCTGAATACAAAAAAAGTAAACCTGTGAAGTGTGATCAGAACACAATGTCATTCTCAGTTCCCTTTAAGTATTTTAGTACCAGACTGATGTTATAACCAGTAAAACTAAAAGTTTTTTTTTTAAAGAATGTACTGCAATAAATGAGGTCTATAATTAAATGTTCTTCAACAGCAGCACCTGAATAAAGTCTTTGATTTTTAATAAAGTGGTCAGCTTGCTCCAAGAAGAGGCAAACCAAAGGCATAAAGCCATGATGAACAGTAAGATCATACATATATGCAGTGCTCTGCATAACATACTAACCTCCACTGCACCCCCCCCCCCCCCCAAACACACACACACAAAACTGAGCTTTTATCCCCTTGGCTGTCAGCAATTTTTGTTGAGGTGATTCCTGTAGGAATTACCAAAAAGATGTGCTGACAACAAAATGGTTTAGATAAATTTAAAGCATGCACATCTACTCAAACTGTATGAAAATGATGTGTGTGCTTGGGTGTTATCGTTATGCTTCCGGCTGTAGAGCAAAAATTACACAATACAAAGCACACAAATTGTTAGCAGTATTTACTTTTTAAAAAAAAGGAAAAGGAAATGAATGGGAAAACTTCAAAATACTATAACTGACGAGTATGAGCGTGAGTCTAACATGGGTGGAGGGGCTGATACCGACTGACAATCCAAGAAAATAAATGGCTTCAAAGTTCAAGTTACTGAACATAATTATTATGTTGATTCTATGTTCAGTAACTTGAGGCCATTTATTTTCTTGGACTGTAGTAGTCATCATATTAACCATTTGCCTAACTTTTTCCAAGTTTACAAACCTCTTCCACAGCCATGACTTTGCTTGCCGTTTTTATACTCAACTCCTCTGACAGAATCACAACACTATTGCACAATGCAATCTCTGGAATTAAAGAAAACTTCAATTACTCCCTTGCAGTTGCAAAACTGACTTCAATAACAACAGTATGATCGACACTCATTGTCGTAACACACTTGTTCTCTCACTAGCTAATTTCTCACACGCACAACTGGTGCAAAGCATCAAAGTAAATAAAGCACAAAAATTAGGCAACACTAACTCTGGCACTTAGAGTTATATACTGACACACTACTAAAGAAACAAAGGCCTAGCCCACAGTGACAAAACGCCATTTCCGCGTGTACCCCATTTCCCGTAACAGGGCACGTCCCACGCCGCTGCATACCGACGCAACTTCGTCACCGGGTCACAATGAAGTCAAACCCTGAGCAGACTAGCAGGCTTATGGACCTATGACTTGCTCAGTAACTTGCTCCGTAGAAGGGCACAATAGTAAACAATCGGGACCAATCCCTAATGGAAAGGGCACAGATTCCCATGCTCATGAGAATCTACGCCTCGTGCAGATGAAATTGAAAAGAACAGCGAATTTAGAAATCGCGTCAGTAACAGACTAATTACAAACGGAAACGAAAGGCCCAAAGTTTGGGCACCTGCTCTGTGTTTACAAACTGTAATCTCATCCTAAACCTGCGACTTGTCAAAACCATTAATACTTCAACAGCACGCAAAATCACCAGAACACACAACTGTCAACCGTGACGGTAAAACCCAAGATAAACGTGTCGTCAGTCAGATCACAATCGCATGCGTCTAAATCAAGTGGTTGATGGGTCACTCACGAGGGACGCGATGAGACAAGGCCGATAACTGCGGATTTCCGGAGATTTGCCTACGCTTTTTCTGAAGGAAAACCTCGACTTTCTTGCATTTGCACTGAGTCTCAGGTGATAAAATGTTGCAATGAAGTACGCACATAGTAAATGAATAATCCGACATGTGTAACAATAAGCAAACTTTGAAGTCCTCAGGAAGTATGAACGCAAGCGATACAAGCCAAGCCAACATGCTCACATCCGGAACATCGGCTTCCGAATCCCCTGCTTTTGTCGGTGCATACACGGCTAGTGTCGACTACACGACACTTTTACACCATACCAGACAGATCCTAAACAATGGTGACAAACAACAGAAACAATAAACAACCACAAATACTGCAGATCGGTGCGTCCTGATCGAAGATAGTACAAAGTGCAGACAGCCTACTTTGCGAATATGGCTGCCGCGCAATCGGCTTTCAAACTCGCGGGCCAAGTTGTAGGCTATTTTTAGGCTGTCTACGCCCGGCTTTGGCGATAGCGGTTGGCGTCGCCGTTGAAGCAAAAAAAGCTTGAAACCTACCTCTGAATTTCGGCTGTTATCCCTTCATGGAAATCACTTTACGAAAATAAAAACAAAAGCCGCTTATCAAGTTAGTCCGAAACACCCTGGCTCATGACATCACTCGATACCTTTAGCGTTCCCGGCATGCCGCTAGAGGTCACTGACGTATGTCAAGGTGTGGGAAATAGTAAACACAGTGTATTAAGCAGACGACTGAAACGCTATTCTTTGTAAGAACAGGTCGTGTGATTAGGTAGTATGCGTAATGTTGTGTTCATACTTGAAAGGTGTTTGCATTGTGTATGCGCAGTTAGTTCTGCGTCATGGGACAACAGTTTCTGACGGCCGATTTTCAATCGCCGCTCAGTTCGGCTCTGAGTTGAGTTCGCCATGGTATGCCGGCTGACTGATGTGACTCAGTGACACTCGCCGATGGTGCCGCTCGGCAGCTCCGCAGTCAGTGACGGGTCTCAATCAACAGGTGTAACATATCCATTCCGCCGATACATATTCAAACGCCTCACTGTAATTCGGAATCAGTTTTTAAAATAGAATCTATTAGTTTAAAATGTCCGCTAGCCCCGCGGCTACTGAGCTTCAGTCACGCGGGCACACAGAAAAAAAACAAAGATCAGTCCGTTCGGCCACGGCGGGACTCAGCCGGTAAAGTCACTCAGGACTGAGTCCCGCGGCGGCCGATCTATCACATGCAGTCAGTCAGTGACTGGTCTATCTTTAATTTTTTAAAAATTCCGTATTATGTTAAATCAGTCCGGGCCCAAAACTGAGGTGACACTGAGAAGTCATCTGAAATGCCGGGTTTCAGTATCGTTAAAAGTTTTAGTTCAGTCAGTCTCAGCCGCAGCCGGCCTTAGTACTGAGTCATGGTTCAGTTGCCGTAGCCGTCGGCACAGAGTCGTGTCGCCGATTGCATCAGCTGAATCATCTAGAACTGAGCGGTGGAGTAGGCTATACATAGGAACCGGCCGGTGTCCCCTGCCCCCCCCCCCCACACCCCCCCCCCCACACCCCCCCCCACACCCCCCCCAAAAAAAAAAAAACAAACAAACAAACAAACAAAAAAACTGCTATATGAGTCTTGAGTGAAACGCCGGGCTAGAGGCTGATGAAAACAAAAAACCTAACTGTCCAAAACTGATTGATTGAACTAATGACAAAAAAGCACATAGACCTCAGAGTCTTTAGAAAAAATTAAACGCGGCGTCGTCTACTGGTCTAACCTGCTGGACAAGCTACGACTGAAAAAAAGGCGGCTGTCCGGCTGAGGCGGGCAACTTAATTGACACGCCTGCCGGCCCCGACAAAATCGGTCAATTGGGTTAGTTCGGGTTTAACGTCCACAGCACCGAGGTGATCATGGCCGACGGCCCTGACGGGCGGGTTACGGGGGACAGGGAAATCTCAATTGCCTATGGAGTACGACCTGAACACTGATCAACTCAGGCGCACTCCAACTGTGCCACTTCATTGGTTTACAAGGACCTTTCAACGGGCATGCTATTGAACAAATCCGTTTTTTTCCCCTGGATTGGCCGGACGGTCCGTCAGTGTACCTGAAATCGACTTTACACCGCTGAACTAACAGACTGGAACAAAACTGTACCCATTTCAACCGCGACGCATTAGAACATGATGGATCGACCATGACTGATAATTCAAGGGTAGTGCCGCCACAGTAGCTTGGCGCCTTAGTGACGACCGGCAAAGCTAGTCTGGCACTACTGACGGCCGCGGCCTTCGGAAGGATCATGATCATGAGTGGTCAACTAAGTCGTCTCTGACGGGTGGCCGTATATGACATCGTAACTGCTAGTGAGACAATTCTGAACTGAATTCGGACACTCATCTCGGGAAATGCGGTTGTCAGTGGGGTTAAATAGATGAGGTTAAGCTGACTCTGTGGTGAAAATTGAACAAACGTGAAAGTGCAGTACGGCTCATGACAAATTAACTGCGTCGCCGGAGTGAGACTTCCGTCTTTGTGCCATGCTTGGCAGTAATCAGTATTAACCCCCGCTCTTGCCACAGGCCTGGACCCGATGCGATGCGCCAAAACGATCAGGCCGCACTACTGACCCGCCCTAATAGTTAACGGCACGTAACGGTCGATCTATGCCGGCCCCGCTTGGCCGCAGCGGTTGCTGGGTGGTGAACCACTGATACCGCTGAACAGGCTGAACTGAAGCAGAACTGAGAGACGCTCTCGCGCTTACTCGGTCTATTCATTTGAATAATGACATTACTCAGTGATGACCGTCGCACTGAGACGCGGGACGGCCCAGACAGGCCGACCAGCGGCGAATCAGACTGACAACGTCAGAGTCGTGCCTATGTCAAGGGCTGTTAGCTGCGAGACAGTGTTACCAGTCAATTTGGACACGGCACACTCGGCCGAATAGCCTGGTGACAGACTAGCCACTATTTGACGCCTCACATAATTATTTGTACTACAGGAACTGTGACCACTTATCATTTTTACAATCTGCTCTAGACTTCCCCCCCCCCCCCTCCCCACCCACTGGTCATTGTCTCAGTCCGTCGATTCGCCGCTCACGGCCGTATCGCGGCTCATCGAGGGAGACAAACAGTGCAGACCTGTCTACCCTACGATTTTTAGGCGTAATTTTACGATTTTTACCGGCAAATACGCCAGTACGCCGAATACCACAAAAAAGTACGAAATTAGGCAAATTTGTACGCATTTTTGGGAGGGGTACATTTCTGTTTAAATACGAGTTGCTTCTTCTGGTTTTCGATAAATAGTATTACGTCGGCCATTTTGAAAAAAATGCCGCCAATGACCGCCCGCGATGAAATCAAAGAAACGCTGTCATGCAAGAGAGCTGCTTGATCACCCTGACAAATAGCACTTAAGATCAGACAGAATCAATGAGGTACTTCGAAGCCACCTGTTTATATCTTCTGAAGAAGCTTTCACTGAATGATCCACGCCGTAAAACTTGCTGCCGCCATTCTTGTGGATCCTTCCAAGCAGTTGACAGCTTCTCAAGATGATCTCAGCTTTTTCCTCAAAAGATTCCTTGCTCTTCTGCCTGCTGGTACAACAACAGAGATGATAGAGGAACAGTTTGCCAGTTATCAGGTGACCAACATCACTGACTGCAAAGCTGACACTGACAGAGTTGACTTGAGAAACCTGGATTGCCATCACAGGCATTCAGCCATCCAGAGCTAAAGTCATTATGTGAGGTTATGCTTGGAGTATGCACCATCCCTCACAGCAGTGTAGCATGTGAGCGGATTTTCAGCTGTCAGGAAGACCGGCTACAGACCAGAAAACATCAGTCTCTTAACCATTGATTGATTGTACATTGCTTAACGTCCCGACAGCAACAAGGCTTTCTCAGGACGTGCCTGCACTGCTTGTGAAAAAATAAAAAAGAAACAGAACATTGAATGTATGTCGCCAGCCGGTCAAATACGTTAAATAAACCTAACACATGGGCCTAAATAAAGCTAAGACCATTTAGCAACACACATCCAATATCAAGAGCTACAGGCAGTGCAGACAGTAGGGAGAGTTTTAAAAAGGCAAATACAGGTGAATGGACAAAGGGTAGACAGAAACACATGCCCCAGAATAGAGAGAAAAACCCACCCTGTGGGGCTGACCAGGGTGACCCTGGGAACTAAAAAATACCTAACCCCACCCAAGTCCCCCAGGGCAGACCCGGGTGGGGAGAGTCTCTTAACCAGGACACTGGAGTCATTACTGCTGTTAAAATCAAAGCCGGCCAAAGCTCACACCAAAAATGAACTTCTCCAGCTAAAAAGCGCCTACACCAAATGTCAGGAAAAATACAAACAGTGAGAAAGAAGCATTGCAGTGTAATTCATAGCTTGGAATGTAGGATCCCCATTGCTAAATGTCCCATGAAAAGGTCTTTCCAGACGTGACGTGAGTAGCCTCAAGAATTGAATTTATCGCGTACACAACCTTAGGTAACAAAAGTACTCTTTTTTTTTTGTTTCTGAGAGGGGGAGGAGACCCATGTATGAAACACTTAAGCAAAACGTCTTGCGCGACCATCCAAAGAAGGGTAGAATCAATCCGAAACCAGGGTTTGATAGAGATCATATTGATGCATCTTAGGACACTTGAAAGCCCAAAATTTCAAAACTCAAATCGATGCAGAAGCAGTTCCAGTTTGAAAAAAGTGACACATTGTTTCATATTAGGCATCATTTGCCTAATATGAAACACTAGGTCTCCTATCATGAAACAGTGTGATTATGTCCTTCTTACAAGTTTCACGTACATTTAGTTGGAAAATTAAGGCATGAGAGATGGTTAGCAGACATTATAGGTTCATTTAATATTAAAATTGAGTTAAATATAATGATCATCTGCCACTGGTCCACTATTGGTCCATCCATCCATCATCCTTTGTATTATATCCAACTGTGACGGATGTTATCATTTTGAATTTCTGAGAGACCATCAGAGCCACAGACTTCTAATTTGGCACAGTGATCATATTTGACAATAGCTTTGATCGTCACTTGCCCTGACCTCCATGAAAGGTCAAGGTTACAAAGGTTAATAAACGGGCGATTTTTAAAGAAAATAGTTATAATCTTATTTTAAAACTTGCCAAAGAAAAAACTGATAAGTTTGTTTGCAGCTCTTCTAAGTTAACCTCTCGTTAAGATCAAAGGTCACGAGAAGTAAGAAGGCTTTTATTTTAGGTTGTTGATATTACAGGTAGTTCGTATGTGAACTTTGCAATAAGACTCAAGTGGAAATGTTTTGCTGTCTATGCATATCAATTTGGTTGGCTCCTTCCAAAGGTCAAAGGGCAGGCATGTCAGCAAGTGTTTTGAAATTGTTCTATGTATGGGGGAATAAAAGTTACTGTATTTAGTTTTTCCACCTCAGAAGTAAAACTTGATACAAGCTAGCATTGTCGACACAGGTTTATGTAACGGCATATTGAGAAGCAAATTCAGGGGGAGAGGGGTGTTCCAAGGTGCACGGCTCCCAGGGTAATTTTTAATGTGTAATTTTCCATTTAGGGGAGTTTGGACCCCTTCCCCCCCCCCCCCCCCCCCAAACACACACACACACACCCTCCAACGCCTCTTCTTGAAAATTGTAAACGGCCCGTCGTGTGATTTTTCGCCCATTGGGACCTCTCTCTCCCCCTTCCCGCGACCTCCCACCCGCACAAACACCAGCACTACCCGCCCCTCGTTTGATAGTCAACAATTGGCGCATTTGTAGGCCCTCATCTTGAATTAATGTAGCGACATAAACCTGGTTTTTGACATCTGTTGTATTCTCTTCACCACCACTAGACGCAAATATTGCTCTGAAAGCTTTCCTAATTCAGTTCCAAGGAACCCCAAACATCAAATAAACATGTCAGTTGTGTCAGCAAGAGCCAAAATCGCCCTCGGCCCCCGCGATCGCACGAGGCTCATGAGGATCTATGTGTCTTGCAGATGGATCCTATTGAGAGTTTCTCGGCTGTGACGGGGTTAAGTGCAAATATCATGAAACAAAAGTTGGAAAAAAATCGGGCCTGTGGTTTCAGAGATATTGCCTGCACAAACGCTCACACAAAAATGGCCTCTGCGACCTTCACCTTACAGGTCGTGAATTTATTCTTTTAAAAACATCATATATGAGGGTAAGGCATCTTTTCCTAAAATTCAGAGCAAATCAGTACAGCGGTTTCAGAGGTATTCTCTACTCAATAATCTGCAAGAAAGATATGGCAACTATAATCTTGACCTTGAGGTAGAGGCACAGTTAAGATTGATGGCAATGTGTGACATGGTGAAATACTATAATCTAAAATTTGGATTGAATAGGCCCAATGGTTTTGAGATATTGCCTAGCACACAATTCTTCACAAAACAAATATGGCCGTTGTGACCTTGGCCTTTACGGCAGTGAATAGATTCTGGTATGCAACACTCTGTGTCGTCACAAAATATCACTATTTGCCATTCAGATCACATCGTTTCGGTGTTTACAGTAACATTGCCTGGAAAAATGGCATACATAATAAATGTAGCCGTTGTGACCTTGACTTTGACCAAAGTGACATGATCCTGGTGTGGGATACTTGTATTGAGAAAAAGTATCAACATCTGAAATTTGGAACAAACTGGCTGGATGGTTTCCGATATATACGCTAGACAAACACTGCTCCTCATATGAAACACTGTTCTAATTATGAAACACGTTTCATATTAGGTGCTCTTCGTGTTTCATAATAGGAACAAGATACCTCTCCAAGAAAACGCGTGCCTCCAAAACAACAAAAAGAGAACCAAAACGATTACCGCTGGTTATCTGATGTCCGAAGATTGCTCTTCATGACAAGAGTGGCTATGTTTAAAAATCACAAAACTGAATGCTGATGTAGTGTTTCAAAATGGCGAAAAATTAAATGCAGAAGGGTCAAAAATCACATTTTTTCGGCGTGTTTTCGTTTTCATCACGCCTGACATTCTTGTACCGGATATAAGGCTCACTGAAGTAGCTCTATATTACTGCACAGGCGGAATTTGGAAAAGTTATTCCGTTTCGCCGGGAGCCGCAAGGTGTTTCATAATACTAATAGGCACTGATTATAGGGGCTCCTCCACTAAAATATGCTTTGTGGATTCAGTTTTGAGGTAGACAAGTCTGACAGTGCAGTTTGTTCCTTGACATATAATCTATTCTGGCTTGGACTGAAAAGTCAATACATTGAGGAACGATTGCAGCAACGGTTCTGCCCTGCCCGGCAATGGGCCGGGCTTTCAATGGAAAAGGTCTTGATCTCAGGAGACCAGTCTGGGGCGAGGATGACGGGTGTTAAAAGAGATACAGCGCACTCTTCCATTTTTTAATCAGATGGAGACACATTCAAACAAACTCGGCAGTTAGTGTATCGATGAAACAATCACACACATCCTTCATATAAATGTGTGCTGGTCTGTGATTTTGGACCTTAAGGTCCAAAGTCACAGCCCAATACACAATCTCAGCTAAAATCAGTCGAACTAAAAGCGGCAACCGGTCGCCGGTCGATATTCGTGATCAGTATTGATAATATCACGGCGATTGCATCGATAGTTCAACAGCGTCAAATGAAAGATATTAGATGGATTTTTTTAAAGCTGATCTGGCTGCCGCGGATTTCAAAAATTCTTCTTGCTAGATGATTCTGTTGTGTTTGACTACAAAGTTAGTCCCTATACTGTGATGTCTTCGGGTCTCATCAAGCGGCCAAACATATATATATGTTACATACATGTATTTACTAGCGATATAGCTGATCCCTACGATTTTCCTGCGATCTGTACAAGCCGAGTGTCACGATATTGACACTACAATCCCAATTTATCAACCATTCTATCCTGATCATGATCCATTACTTTGAAATAAGCTGATGAATGGCTAGGGAGGTCGCGACGACTAAGAGGATTACAGAGAGGCAGCTGCACACGAGGGATACCATACAACAAACATCTGTGACCGCGCCCCCCACCCCCTCCCCCTAACACCCTCCTCTCATATTTACATGTCTTTTAGTTTATTCCTTTTTCCCTGATGGAGTCCCCTTAATCCACCCGCCCCAACATAACCTAGATCCGCGTGTCCTACAAATAGTTGCAATTATAAACCTGTCATTAAAACCAGTCAATCGCTCAGTCACTTTAACTGCCACTTAACCTTAAACATTCATTCATGTCAAGTCTCATCACAGACTGTCAGTGGAAGACATGATTGATTGATTGTACATTGCTTAACGTCCCGACAGCAACAAGGCTTTCTCAGGACGTGCCTGCACTGCTTGTGAAAAAAAAAAAGAACCCAACATAATATTGAATGTATGTCGCCAGCCGATCCAATACGTTAAATAAACCTACGACATGGGGCCTAAATAAAGCTAAGACCGTTTAGCAACACACATCCAATATCAAGAGCTACAGGCAGTGCGGACAGTAGGGAGAGTTTAAAAAAGGCAAAGACAGGTGAATGGACCAAGGGTAGACAGAAACACATGCCCCAGAATTGAGAGGAAAACCCACCCTGTGGGGCTGACCAGGGTGACCCTGGGAACTAAAAAGTAGTTCACCCCACCCAAGTCCCCCAGGGCAGACCCGGGTGGGGGCACAGTAGAAGACAGGCAACAAAACACAAAACATATCTCACACCGTGTGCTATTCATGTCATCGCAATGAACCCCCGCAGCACACCAGATAAAAAGTCGTTGGAAGTCAGTTTCTCATCCAAATCCGTCTTTCTGCAAGAGGCATAGATTCTCAGAATCCATGTCTCTTGCTGAGAAATATCCGGATCCACTTGCACCCTAAAAGAGACGCCTTTTATTTATTTTTTTTAATTTATTTCAGTGGTTTTTTTTTTTTTAAACGACTGTAATAAGATACTAGTCGTATAACATTTTAAAAGTTTTCCGAAACTATCGGCTTAGCTCACAAAACACATGGAGCTTTTCGCGTAGCCCCCTAAAGCAGCTTAGCCTTTCAAACTTTCCTTCAAATGACAAGCCAAAGCTTCGCGTCTAATACACCAACGACTAAACATTCCCCATCAACAAGCCGCCGAGAGGCTTATTCAAATGAACCCTTGATATATAAAAGACTTGTAAGGATTTTTTTTCCCCCCAGTTCTAATGCCGACTATGAACAACAAGAACAGATACTACAGAAAGCCGGTGTTTTTTGGACGGAGAAAAGACCTTCAAGTTTTTCTTGTCCTCGGACTGCCACAACCTCTGCAGCTGCTAGCGAACATCGTAAGTATCTGTAAGAGGTGTAGATTTACATTCTCCAGGCTGCATGGGGCTTATAAAGACACCTTCCTGTTGCTGACAAGAGTTCATAATTATTTCTTTATGGCGCGGCAGACGTCAAAGCTGTCGGGTTGTTTAGACACTTTCTAACACTGTGCATAAAACTCAAACGGTAGATAAATCAATAAATACAAATCAAAACAATCTGACTTAAGCGTCTGCAGAGTTAAAAGGGTTCAATGAAAATCTATGCCTGTTGATGACAAAAGAACGCATGATTTACTTCATTGCTGCTCATGCGGAGAAGATCATCGGCTTTCTCAGTTATCACGTCTGAAGGGGGCCGGTGTGCTGAGAAAGAGGGTGACACCTTTCAAAATGAGTTCACGCCACAGGAGTCACCATTCCTTCACTATCAAATCATCGACCAACCAGAGGCATAGATCCTGATGAGCCCCCGCAATTGCGGGGGCTCATGAGGATCTGAGTTCTTTAGGCAGAGATGGTATTTGGGAGATACATTTTGCTTCGCCACGCTTCAGTAAAGGCAGGTGACAGCTAAACAATATGCTGGATGAGTCACTTGGAAATCGGAGCTGCCATTTTATTTTGCCGAGGATGTTACTCTTTCACAGTGGCTCTTGGTTTAGATTTCATTTTGAAATTAATTTTATGGAGTGTGACAGCCACATTTTTTCTAGATCCATTCGGCCAACGCCTCAACTAAACTAAGGAACTTCGTTGACTTTCCGCGGCGCACACCCACTGCAAAACGAAAATGACAAAGTTGCGGAGTTCCCTCGAAGTGTTTTCTTCTACACGGCTGAGAGTGTGCAAATATCCCACGGTAAATCAGTTTATGAATCAGTTGCAAGTCTTGCTTGATCAGTCTCAGTTTCGGATTATCTGCGGAAATGGCTATCGTAGTATTTGTGTGTATTAACCCATTTAGTACCAGGACCCTGCAGCAGGAGAGGGATTAATCATGATAATAATTCAAGGGTAGTGCCAGATGAGTTTGGCGCCTTCAGCCGCCAAACTCATCTGGCACTACCCTTGAATTATCATGACCAATCAACCTCCTGCAACTGGTACATAGTCGTTCAGTCACACTTCCAAAATTTGGGAAGAGCACCCGTGGGGCTAATAAGGGTTAAGGAGCCTCAGTGCGTGTCCATTATAGTCCATTTTCCCCCCAATGACGCTATGCGGCGCTGTCAGTTTTTTAAAGTTTAAACTGACCAAACCCAAAGTTTAATTCTTTGGGTTTATATCTTTTCAAATGCAAATACAAGAATGTATGACGCGATATTCGGCCGACGACATGTGGGTAAATCAGCAGAATGTCACTACGACCGAAGTTACAATGCATATTCACATAAACCGAAAGAAACTGTTTTCACATTCATTCAGTCGGCATTCAGCCTGTCAGTCAGTTTACAAACAGTGCTCTTCTCTTGCCCCAGACCGGCTGCGAACGCGTCGACCTAGTCCCGAATACTTACTTTAGCCTACTTTCACTGAACATTTTCAGCCAGTCCACATCGTTACAGCATTCATGAGCAATGGGGTCTGTGATCGCTTTGACCCGTGAGGGAATGACTGACGCGCGGCCAAACTGCGCGAGGCACTGGACAAGATTCACCACGTATCGGAGGCGATCAGATGCCTGCCATTCAGTTACACCTGCAGCCACTGACGGTCTTTGCACTCCCAAATGCTGAAGTGACAGATTTTCATGAGTCCGTGCAGTTACAATAGATAGGATTCAACACTAAAGCCAGCACGTGAAATGTGTATTAGAGGCGGTCCTCCCGCAACGCCGCGACCTCCTGCGATAGGCATATATTCTCATGAGTTGAGTCCATGCAGTCGCAGGGACTCGCATAAAAATACATGCCTCTCGCTTGCGCAGCCAGACTAATTTCTATCCTCAAAATAAGAAATTTCAGTCACGCCTATGATAAACTATAAATAAAAATAAATCAGAGCATTAAATACTAAATAGGCGCTTTATCCCTATTGAAAACCGGCTTAAAGCGGCGCCGCCGCGAACTGAACCCAACAAGCACACTCTGACGTGAATTACGCGCATTCACTCACACACTGTACATAAACAGAGAACATTCGCGTGGTGGCAAGGGCAAGCTCAAGCGAGCTACTGAAGTTTTGGAAATTCAAATCGTTCGTATTTTGAAATTTGATTAAGTGGGCTGACATTGATGCCAAAGTCCCTATATTTTGCCGTTTGCCCATTGCAGTGCAGGACACAGATCGGCCATGATAGTGAAGGGTGAAGCTAGAATAGATTGGCGCCCATAGGCGACTAAGCCTGACACTAGCCGAGGAGCTTTGAGAGACCAGTGGTCCGTTTAACACTGAGGTATCAAATTACGTCCGAGTCGCACCTGGCTCAGCCTGGACCCTGCCACCCTACGTACTATTAGTACTAAACAGTCTCAGTTCTAGACCATGGGTCCCGCTGTAAAGATGCAGGGGTCAGCTTCATGAGTACGTTTACAGTCTATAACTCAACGGACACAGAGATTACTCCGAACTGAGGTAGTCGCTACAGCTCCAAAAACACATGGCCCCACGAGCTCCTTAGCATCCGCGTTATCGCGGAATTGTTTATATTACAGCGGACGGCAGACGCAGCCGTCCCGTTTCTCACTTTCCTTTTTTGTCCCTTGTCTCCTTGACTGCGTGCGCAAAATAAGGTGAACTTGTGTGAAATCATTGAAAATTCACATCAACTTCATTTAAAAACAAATGAACTCTAGAATTTTTTAGTGCGTGTACCAGTTAGCGCATTTTTTGGGGGAAACAATAGGCGCACAGGCCTCTTTTCGTGTTTGTCCTTGCTAAACTACAACATTCTTAGAGAGAGAAAGAGAGATGAAATGAAACTTTATTAAGAAAGAGATAAAAAAAAAAAAAAAAAAAAAAAACCCAACAGCCTAGTGATAATAAAGTGTAAAAAATGGTTATAACTAAATAGTGTATACACGGTATAAGTGAAGACAGTCGTACTATCCGTGAACTGAAAAACTCGAAAAGCTTTTGGTCAGGCATGGAGCCGCAGGAGCCAAAAGGAGGGGAGGAAATACGGTCGCAGCGGGTTTGATATGTGCCAGATATCTCTCACGACAGCTTGATGATAACTGACTCGCACCCACACTTGCGGGAATTCAGGGACCTTTTTTCTCTCTGTCCGTTGAGTTATAGACTGTTTAGTCCTGCGCGGCCAGCCAGTAAGCAAGCTGCTCCGCCGCTATAGCGGAGCACCTTGCTCACTTAAGGGCTGGCGGAGGACTAACTGAGCTCACTCATGCAGCTGGTCCGGCCCAGTGCCTTTCACTACACCAAACCGGAGACTGATGTCTCTTTATGAATCTGGGGTCAATCTACGATTATTTCAACAGTTCTTGAATAGCTGTATTCACACAGCTCTAAGGTGGCATAAACGAGCCTGATCCACGCATAAAATATCAGCACCGCCCCTGCGTTGTGAACAGTTTTAGAGCGGGACAAAATCGCCATGCACAAGCATTAGTGCAGGCTGATGTCAGCCCGGCCTATGACTTGAAACAGAAAGAGGTCAGTGTCCGATTGATTTTTTTTTTTTACCTGAGCGCTAGTGTTACGATTGTGGTTGTGTTTTCCTGTGAGAGCGTAGATGTGTTATTCGTAGGTAACGATATGTTGTTTATTTGAGCTATCACGGTTATGATTTCGTACCTTTTTAGTAAGATTTTCTTTTGTTCGTGAGTAGAGCCGTTTTCGTTTTGTTTAGTCCGGAGCGTGCTAGAAGGGTCGCACTGTCTAGTGGCCTCATAAGTGTCACGTCGGTTAGGTGACATCGCAACATTTTTCGCTACTTTTTGTTTTCATGTGCTCGTGTAGTGAGCAGCTTTTATTTTGTTTGGTGAATGTTCTCGTACCTTTTTGAGCTATCATAGATAAGGGATACCATACTTTTATGTGTCTTTATTATATGCTAGAATTTAGAGCTGAAGTGAGCAGCCGTGTTTTTGTAGCCTGATATATTGTTTCTGGAAAATTCATGTTAATGAGTTTCGGCGCGTTTTGTTCTGATTGGTTGAGTTATATGATTTCCGTAGAAGATTCTAGATTTTGATAGTGTATATAAGGAGGGTGCTGGGAAAGCCCGGTAATGCGACAAACAGGCAAAATATAGACCCCATCCCCCCACCATCCCCGCCCCCCCCCCCCCCCCCTGGACGAAATCAGCGAGAGCTGGAAGTCCCTATCCATTTAAAATAGCATAGCATAGCAAGCCCGGTAGTACATTGTCTTGCTTTGTCAGTTGTAGAGATACGCAGTTTATTGCGAGAGATGCTGTGTATGAGAAACTTTGAGTCGTAGTGTGGACATAGCAAAAGAGACTTTGTATTCAGTAGTTTGTGCATTTCGTGAAAGAGCATTACTGTGAGGATATCGCTCGCTGAATTAAATATTGTTGGAACTGTTACTCCACTTTTGTCTACATCCTTAAGCCACGGTTGACGGATTGCAGCTGAATGAGGTCTATTTAAAAGAACTCTACGTGCGTGTGTGTCTGGTGTGTTTATCATACATCGACTACAACTCCACCACGTAACAGCTAGACAGTAATTGTTTCCCTCGAGGCTCGGTTGACCGAGCATCACCCCAGATTGCTTCTAGTACCGTGACCACGGTGGATAACACTATTAAGCCTGTAGGCTTTAGTACGACATACACGAAGTATAGTGTCGATTTAGAACGTATTTTCCTCTTCGTGGCGATGTCTTTGTGCAGACAAAAATAGGCATTCTTTTTGCTTTAACAGACAGACTCAAAAAAACGTCTGCTGTCAGCATGCCCGCGTTACAAATCCGGCAATGAATGATTCAATCAATCTTCATTTTCCAACGGTAAATCAAAATCAAAGCCATTTTTCGCACCTGCCATTGCTACAACTTCAAAATTAACTACGGGTAAAGGGGCAGCTGGGTTACACGATACACAGCAAAGGGTGAAAAATGTTAAGTACGGAAATAAAAAAAAAAAAAAAGGCACGAAGCGACGTGTGCGGTGTGAGCATGATAGTTCAAGGGTGAAGCCAGAATAGCTTGGCGCCTACTTGGGCGCCAAGCCTAGCATCACCCTTGAACTATCATCGTCGATCTGTGTCCTGCGCTGCAATGGGCAAACGGCAAAATATGGGGATTTTGGCTTTAGGGTACAATGCGTTAATTAGCTAACATGAACTAATGACACGTCCGATATCAGCAGGATATAGTTTCCAACAGACTCGGCAAACTACTGACACAGCATGACACTGGCAAAATCGTCCTTTCATATCGTCACACTCGTGCGAGGCTATCTCAGGTTACATGAAATTTATCATGAATGACTCACTCTTCCAATTACTTAGCAAGCTATGGAACGTCCACGATAGCTCACGGGTAGTGCCTGATTAGCTTCACGTCTGAAGAGACGCCAAGCTAATCAGGCACTACCCGTTAGCTTGCCGGATGTCCGTGCGTTTCCAGTTGCCAAGCTTACTCAACAGCTAATATTTTGCATCTCCGAAACTCCAAGATAATAGATTTCCGCTGAGGAGACGTGCGTGCACGAAATTGACACAATCATTGAATAAAAAGGGGCGGCATACAAACATGCGATGTACCGCATGTTTTCCTGTCTTTTTAATTCAGTGATTGTGTTAAATTCGTGCACAGTTTGACCTGCTCCTAATTTACAAAAGACCTCTATTAGTAACTGCCTGTCAGCTATAACAGTTAATCCATATCCCACGACCTTAGATATTAAACTCTTTGCAGAACTTGAAATGTCACCAACTAGAAACCGGACTCTGGATACAGTAAAAACTTTCCTACACAAACCAGCTTGCCATTTAACTACACCATGATTTATTCAAGGTTTCTATCCAAGGTAATTTTCGGGAGATTTTGCCTAATGGTTGACCTCTGCTCATCTCCGCAACTGCTGACTGAATGAATGGTCAATCAGTTGCCACCGACCATTAGTTGCTGACCGACATTGCAGTAAGGTAGCTTGGGTCAAACAAAACTGGGTTGCCAAGCTTGGTATTCGGGGCTACATCACCCGTCAAAACAGTCTGGTTATTTTGTGATAAGGCACAGACGCCTTATTTTTAATAGAAGATATGCAAAACGTCGAAGGCAGATAGAGCACATTATAGTCCACTAAGGGGTGATGTGCCTTTATGATCTATCGGTCTATCAGATTCATGGGCGGCGTTGCACCACTGCAACTAATTTGACGAAATTGTAGATCTGCTATGAAGTAAGCAGTTACATTTGCCAGACTACCGGTTACAGTGCGCACATTATGTGTCCGCTGTCATCAAATTAACCACCATTAACCCATTTTATCCGGAGGCTGATTTTGGAAAATTTGCTTATTGTCCTACGAAGGCTACATTACACAGGACATTGATCAACTGTTTTGGTTCCAAGCCAAGCTATTCTGGCACCACCCTTGAACTATCAGTCAAATTTATTTCAAGCAATGGATGAAAAGAGTTACGACAAAGCTTTATGGGAGTATTGTGCCGCGGTAAGCCACTGCACACTCACCCTCTCATAAACGGTTCCGTTCTTCCAGCCTTGTCATGATCAAAGTGCTCGCCTTTGTTATAATGCCCGCATAAAGGTAGCAATACACGTAGAAATTATGCAAGCAGAATAGTCACTGTCGGTCAAGGGCTAGTGCTTATAATTACGGCGTCTGTCCGCAGTCAGTACTGAATTATTCAGTCGAATGAATGCCAAATGGTTACCGGGATTTTCACCTATATGCGTAACGATCAAGCGAGCAAAACTGGGTTCAGTCTAGGGCAGATGTCGGCCTGAGTTGGCGCCGCGGCCGACATCTGCCCGAGGACCTTTCGGTCATCGGAAACGTCGCTTCCAGTTGTGGAGGGCAGATCGCCAATGATGGAGACGACAGGATAACGTCTGACCTTTAGTTGAATGGGATTAGCTAACGGACGTCTTTACGAGGACATTTTACTCACTCACTTCTCTTACTAACTGCAGAAATGAGGATGTTGCCGCCACTGGGCTGAAGCACACCTTTTTTTTTTCTTTTTTTTTTTTTTTCTTCTTCCTAAAATAAAAGTAATACAAAATTAAACCTTGCGCGAGTTTTGACGTAATTACTGGGAGTTGTCATTTGGCAAGTTAAAGAGCTCTGTACAGGAGGTGGCGGCTCGCACGATGATATTGTGCTCTGGCACAGGGCATTCGTACGCGGAACTGCTTCACTTCCTGCGCCATTACAGTTCAAGGGTAGTGTCTACATACTCAAGAATACGACCTTATGAAAACGGGCACTTCATTACAACCAAACATCTGCATGATATATTTAGGACATTAAATCCTAAGTTGTTTTTTTGTGTGTGTTTTTTATCCGTGAGTTGTCCTATGAAGGCTGCGTTACAGAACAAGAGAAAGAGTTCGACCATGATAGTTCAAGGGTGGTGCCAGAACAGCTTGGCGCCTGAAGGCGCCAAGCCAGGCTGTTCTGGCACCGCCCTTGAACTATCATGGTCAAACTGATTTCATACTTATGTCACAGCTCTGGCAACAACCCATGACTCGGCTATCATGGTCAAATGGATCCCACGACATAGTGTATCATGACTGAAAAGGTTAACTGTTTCACCTCAAAAGTCAACTGCAGGGTATGACGGCTAAAAAAGGTGACTGCTACGCTCGCAAAACTCAGTGTCGTCTCTCCAAAAAAGGGTCAGACTGACCATGATTGTTCTCAAGTGTAGTCAGGTGCAAACGTATTTTGCAGGAGGCAGGCTGTGACAGCTTAGAGGGGATGCCACACTGTACCGCTGAAGGGTTAGCGAGAAAGAGAACCAGTGTGAGGTGATGTCTGATTAGCTCGGCACTCTTAGGCAGTGCTCAGCAGAAAGAAAGTTCCACTACGATGCGGGGGCCCCGTAAATCAGTCGGCCAAATAAAAGGCACCCCTGCTCGCAGTGGATGCTGTTGGGAGCCATGAATTGTCATGGTTACAAGAACCGGGGTCAAGAAGTCGGTAGTTAAAGGGCCATATAGTAATGTGCTTGTCACCTTGTATTGGGCTGATGACATTAATCTCTCTCTGAAGTAAGAAATGGGAAATTCTCTACCCCCCCCCCCCCCTCCCTCTCGCCCGAAACAAATCGTCGAATTGGGTCTAGAAGTCCGTTTTACAGTCGTCTGCAAATCACTACGTACTGGTCGCGAGTGAGAGAGCCAAACTGACAAGAATTATCCACCAGGCTGATGGAAACAACGTCTAGAAATGAGATGCCTGCTCGTCTCTCAGACCACAGATGAACTGCCAGGCTTGTAAAACTATTTTTAAAAAAATCACAAGAAAGAAAGAAACACGCTTGGAAAGACAATAACAACAATTGTTTTCCAAAATGGACATAAAAGTACTGCTGGTATTTGTTCAATCTTCTATACAAATTTTGAAAGATAAAGTTTCATTTGTGATTAACTCATTCGAGGCGAGCCGTATACGGATAAGCGGCGTATAGCCGCTTATCCGTATGCAGCACGTCTCGAATGAGTTACTGAAAGTCAGCCTAAAACTAGTAATCAGGCACGACACAGTATACTATCATGGTTAATCCATCTTCTGAAATAAAAGCTACAGCGGTTTCGCTACAGCAGACAGAGAAAAATAAGGTGTCAATGACAACGATAGAGTTTGATTGTCAAAGGTCTCAATTCATCTCCCGGGTACAGTAGCAGGCAAAGAGCTCGTTAGCCAGCTAATATACCTTCATCTCGGACTATTTTCACCCAAGCCATGTTACAGGCAAAAAGGCAGTCGGACCCATTGACGGCGCAAAAAGTGCTAACACAGCACTGTTTCCAAACCACGACCTTTGGGCGCAAACACAATAATTAGTTGTCCCCTGCCTTTCACCTTCAGTCGCACACTAAACAACCGACAACCGCCTACACTCGAGAAAACTGGGACGTAAATGAGTCCACAAGTGGCACAGATCCTCACAAACCCCCGCAAATGCTTCTTGCGGATTTATGAACTCCGCCGAGAGACTGAAGAGTATTTGTTCAAGGGCTATTGTTGAAAATACCCTAATATGCCTTTTAACTCACTGGAGACGTGCCGACTACGGATACGCGGCGAATCGCCGCGTATCCGTAGTCGGCACGTCTCCAATGAGTTAAAAGTGCTGCGACTCTCGAGGATCTACGCCCACTGTAGATGCCCGGGACGATGTTCGCGGAAAGAGTGCCGGTCTGAAGGACTCGGTCGTGTCCAACAATAGCCATTTGCCCGTAAGCCTGTTCGACCATGAGGTCAGCAGGGTTCTGCGAGGACAGACGCGACAGCTGACACCACTGTACACAGGCCATTGAAAGTAATTTAGCTTTGGTTGTTGTTGACGTTGTTGCTATTGTTGTTGAGCATCATCTAGGAAACGGTCGATGTGGAATCTTAGTTTGGTATCGCCTTACCGCCAAGAGGTGAAAGGTTTAATGCATTCGAATTTTATTTTTAATTTATAAACTTTTTACTGTTGGCTCTCAAGACCCTAAAATTTGTCTCCTGTGCCATACTCGGCGATACTCGTTCTGTGTGACTATTGCTGTATCATTGTTACACTCTGAGCCTCCCCCACTTCAGTAGGTACATGTCCTCGTGTGTATCCGACGTCTTTAAGGGTCCAAGATTAGACCGTACAATTTGTATGCGTAGTAGAAGTTGTATGCTCGGAGGGTTTCGGTGGTATTTGTAATTATTTTTCCTCAGTGGCCCAGGCCTGAGCCGATTGTAGATAGGACAGACGGACGGATGAACGTACGGATGGATGGATAGATGGATGGATGACGTATGAGCATCTGGACCACATCAATCAAACTGAGTTTGGCTGTCGGTAGCGCTTTTGTCGCGATGATTCTACAGGATCATCGCGACAAAAGCGCTACCGACAGCCAATGGCCGGATAGATGGATGCACGACTGGGTGGATACATAACACTGCACAACACTGCACAGTGCACTGGGTCGTGAATAGCTGGTGTTATTGTCAAGAACCTGTGCCCCTATCTAGACAGCCCTGGGCCTAGCCTCGAGCCAATCGATGGGCGCTGATACAGCGGCCAGGAGACTTGAATACTGACGGCGGCCAGGACAATTGAATACTGACGGCGGCCAAGGGCTAAGGGCATTTCTGCGGCCAACTGCTCAATAAATCGACAATAAATCGATGGTGCATGTACCCATTAATCTTGTTCATCGTTTTCAGCTTTCGTCTGAAGGAGATGGATGGAAGGAGTGGCGTTTAAAAAAACGTGGGACGCAGGAGGGGTATGGGGGGAGGGGGGCGAAGGGGACTGCCAAAAATGCACATGTAGGTGAACTGGGGAGGAAAGAAAAGTTACAAACAGGAGAGTTCGCAAGACATACTGATGCCAGCAAGAGACATAAATTGTCATGAGCCCCCGCAGTTGCGAGGGCTCATGAGTCAGAATTGTATGCCTCTTGCAGATGTAACAGCAAGCTGGCCGAAGTTGAAGGGCTCTGTTATGTCACTCGTCAATCCAAGAAGCAATGAAGACGTTGCTGGACTTGAATCGATCGATCGAAAGACAGTGCTCGATTATTTTGACACCCCTCCAATTGAAAACCGCCTTCAAAATGTGCGCACTTGTAAACTAATCAATAACAACAGACAGGTACTTTTTCGTTACCTCAATATCAACAATGTGCCGCACAAAGTGGCCACTAACACTATAAGTAAATACAATCAAGTTGCAAGAGACATCGATTTGCCGGCTTCTGGGGCTGATCAAAGTCTAAGCCTTCTGTCTGTAATAGTTTACATCTGCGCTCTCTATCAAAAGGGGGTGATCATGCGTTTCTTCAATACTGGACCAGAGAATTGTATTAGAGACTATGGGGACCGGCCTTAACCCACCCCCTTCCACGAACGGCTGTAAATAAGGCAGAGTTAGGCAAGTGGCATAGATTTTCATAACCCCATGAGGCTCATGAGAACCTATACCTGTTGCTGACGATAGAACCTTTGCGGGGTGTTTGGGAGGTGGGGGGGGGGGGGGGGGTTACGCTAAAGACATTATGGTCAAACCGGTCTATATTATTTGTCAGTGGCGGCTCAAAATGACAGCATCACTCCGGGCCATTAAAATTAAAGGATTTTAATTATTACGACATAATTTATGCCAGCAAGAGGCCTAGATTATCGTGAGCCCTTGCATCTGCAGGGGCTCATGAGAAGCTATGCCTCTTGCAGACGAACCTGGCCGGAGACCGGGGTTCTAAATTATCGTCAAAGCGGTCTTAGGGGCTTGTCAGAGGCAGCTGTTGCAATAATAAAATGGTATACAGCGCTAGTGTACGATGCCATGCCGGGTAAAGTTGTAAACCCGCAACAGCTTGTAATATTGTGTGTGCATGTGTACATTTGTTCAGCAAAATTATTGTACTACATTTAGAATGACCGTATACCGTGCAATAGGCGCTTCAGTGTTGCGTTTCCTAGGGACTTGAAGGTTCACAGTAAATCGACAGCCGCACAGTAGAGATAGCAGAACGGGTGAATAAAATATCCTATAACAAACAGCTCCCCATATCACACAGCATAAACCCTGTCAGCAACACGTTTTGTTTTGAAGACATATCCTGAGGATTTTTGTATTTATGGATCGTCCGACGTTTCTTCAACGTACAAAGGGTCCACCACTTACAGAACCCTCACCCCCCCCCCCCCCCACCCACACCATTTCCCGACTACCATCCACCCAGAATAAAACTGAAATGACGCAGTTGAAATCCAGCGCCGCAATAATTCCACCTAGAAGAACGTTTTCGGTCACGCAAGGGCACACACCCACCCAGGTCTAAGAATCTTGGCTTGACTTCGCGAACGAAGATTTTATAGGAGTTGCCCACGACGTCTGCAGGCTTGTTCGTGGCTGCGGAGGCCAATCCGAGACAGGCAGGTTCGACCGCAGTGGCTGCAGGGGAAGGTCTGGCCAGGGTTCTGAGCTGCGGCATCTCTGTTTTTTCTCCTGAGCCGCTTGTCCTTAAGGCTAGCTCTGCGAGAGTCCTCAAAAGAGACAGCTGCCTTGTAAATGGTGGAGCGCCAGGTGTCACGGTCCGCAGCAAGCGAAGACCACTGGTGGTGGTCGATTTGGCAGGCACTAAGTGACTTCTTGAGACAGTCTTTGTATCTCTTCTTTTGTGCCCCTCTGTCACGGTGTCCAGTAGCAAGCTCGCCGAACAGGGTGATCTTTGGTAGGCGATGATCCTCCATCCTGGAGACATGCCCCGCCCAGCGGAGTTGTGTCCGCAGCAGCAAAGCCTCGATGCTCACAGTTTCAGCCTGTTCAAGGACCTCGACGTTGGTGACATAGTCACTCCAGTGAATGCCCAGGATGGTACGCAGGCAGCGCTGGTGGAAGCGTTCGAGGAGTCGTAGGGTGGCTGCGGTAGAGGGCCCAGGACTCGGAACCATACAGCAGGGTGGTGAGGACCACAGCTCTGTACACGCTGATCTTGGTGCCTGTTTTCAGCTGTTGATTGTGCCACACCCGCTTGAAAAGTCGCCCGAAAGCACTGTTCGCTTTTGCCAGCCTGCTGTCAAGCTCCTTGTCCAGCTTGGCGTCCGACGTGATAATGCAGCCAAGGTAAGTAAACTGGTGCACTGACTTTAGTTCAGACTCGCCAATGGTGATGTGAGGAGGGCGATACACTGTCTTGGGTGCCGGCTGATGGAGGACCTCTGTCTTTTTCAGACTGACCTCGAGTCCAAAGAGCTGGGCAGCATCTGCGAAGCAAGACGTGATGCGCTGCAGGGCTCTCTCTGTGTGTGCAACGAGGGCAGCATCATCAGCAAAAAGCAGCTCACGAATCAGTTGGTCTAGGGTTTTCGTGTGGGCCTGCAGTCGTCTGAGGTTGAACAGGCTGCCATCGAGACGATACGAGACCTGATGTACACTGCATCGTCATCATCGAGGTCCACTGTGGCCTGCTTCAATATCATGCTAAAAAAGATGGTGAAGAGGGTCGGTGCCAGCACGCAGCCCTGCTTTACGCCGTTGAGAATAGGGAATGGTTCTGAGAGGTCATTGTTGAGTCTGACCTGGCCTTGCTGGTCCTCGTGTAGCTGGACAATCATGTTGAGGAACTTTGGGGGACAGCCAAGTCGCTCCAGGATCTGCCACATGCCTTGCCTGCTCACAGTGTCGAACGCTTTTGTTAGGTCGACAAATGTTACGTACAGCCCTTTGTTCTGCTCGCGGCACTTCTCCTGTAGCTGTCTCAGCACAAAGACCATATCGGTGGTGCTCCTGTTTGCTCTGAAGCCACACTGGCCCTCTGGGAGTTGGTCTTCAGCGATGGCAGGTACCAGCCGATTCAGGAGCAGCCTTGCAAGGATTTTCCCAGCAATGGACAGCATAGAATAGAGAATAGAGAATAATGATTTGATTGATTGTACATTGCTTAACGTCCCGACAGCAACAAGGCTTTCTCAGGACGTGCCTGCACTGCTTGTGAAAAAAAAAATAAACAGAACATTGAATGTATGTCGCCAGCCGGTCAAATACATTAAATAAACCTAACACATGGGGCCTAAATAAAGCTAAGACCATTTAGCAACACACATCCAATATCAAGAGCTACAGGCAGTGCAGACAGTAGGGAGAGTTTTAAAAAGGCAAATACAGGTGAATGGACAAAGGGTAGACAGAAACACATGCCCCAGAATAGAGAGAAAAACCCACCCTGTGGGGCTGACCAGGGTGACCCTGGGAACTAAAAAATACCTAACCCCACCCAAGTCCCCCAGGGCAGACCCGGGTGGGGATGAATAGAGAATAAGAATAGAGCTGCGACAATAGACTCTACAGCGTTACAGGATCTATTTACATGGTCCATGCTTCGACAACGTGTTGACTTCAGACGGTTCAGGTAAAAGTTGCAACACCTGGCGTAATGGCGTAGAGTTGTAACAAAGTGTAAATCGGCATTACTAGCATTATAGCGGTGTCTGTGTTCACGCTTCGGAAGAAAAGAACTGAAAGGCAAGAGAGGCGCACCATTTAAAGTCGGTCGATACCCTACTACTTAAGTAATCGTGTAAGCAAAAGATCTTTGGGCCAACGTCGGCCGCAGTTGGCCCGCGCACGTCCGTGCGCGGGCCAACTACGGCCGACGTCAGTCCAAGGACCTTTTGCCGACTATGTACACACCCATGTCGTTCAATGTCCATCCCCCAACTTTCAGCCGGACGGTCAATGTAGAAACAGGACGGCTGAGCCGTTACAACTGAATTATCTTGCAAAAGCAGCAGTTACAGGTGTGACGGACTGGGGTTGAGAATTGTGTTTTCTCGATGCGTATCAAGTATTTATTTTCCGGCTTTTTTTCTTTATTCTTATTACAGTAATCCTTGGACATAACTCAGCCAGGCGATTGTTCTTGTTATAACCCAAGTTTGTTATAGGCAAAGTAATTTATTCAGAACAAGCCGGAGTGCTGCCGGGACCTGTGAAAAAGTGTTGTTATATCCGACTTTTGTTATAGCTAAACTTGTTACAAGCGAAGTAGACTGTATTATTATTATTATTATTATTATTATTATTATTATTATTATTATTATTATTATTATTATATCAAAGACCGACATTCTGAAGTCTGAGACGATTTACCGCAGACTACATGCCTGATGAATGAGGTGCACTGGGATAAGACTTTATACCATATGGCATGCGGCCGTAAGGTTCAAAGTCACCGACCCACACATGCATACTTCACTGGTAGCTTCTCCTCATGAAGGCGTGTATTGCTTGACGTACAGTGTGTGCGTCGCCCGCTAGCGGCAGTGTGTCACCTGACAGAGAGAGTATCATATGCAAACTCAAACATTTCTCAGGTTACAAATCCGATTTAGTATCATTGAACGCAGCCCACATTACTGCTAATACACAAATGGCCGAGTTGGTCAATGTCAAAGTCGGGTGATATCTCTTCTTTCGTTCTAAGTTTAGTTTTGACGATGACTGATTGTTGGAGTCAAACAGCAGTTATCCCTACATCAGTTAACCCTGTCGGTAGCGCCTTTTGTCGCGATGATTCCTACAGGAATCCTCGTGACAAAAAGCGCTACCGACAGCCAAAGGGTTAAACAGTGCACAGACTTCACACACTCGGTGGATTTTGTCAGTCCGCTCCATCCGCATTCGACCATGTTATGCACGAATGCTACAGCACCGTATGTCACTGAAGCATTCGCTGCGTGAAGTTACGACAATGACCCCACAAAACCCACAGATTTGTTTGATCAGCGTCACTATACCTCAGTGACGGATGAGAATACCCTCGTAGTGTTTACCTGCAGTGATGTGACTAAATTATCTCATGATTTCATTGACTAAACGTGACACTAGGAGGACGCAGGCTTCACGCAACAGATGGGTGAATGTTTGTGCTTGAGAAATATTGATACAATGTGTCCTATTCGTTATTAACCCCCCCCCCCCCCCATGAAGGCGCCAAGCTAATCTGGCACTACCCTTGAATTATCATGGTCAAGTCATCTCCTGCAGTAGGGATCCGGGGCTAAAAGGGTTCAAGCGACCTGCTCTAGGGTGGGCTTTGATTTTTCAAACAAGTGCCGATACAACGGATTCCCAATGTGGTCTTGCCTCGATTAAGTTTTTTTTTCTGCCCTCTCTTGCACAATCCATGGGTGTAACTGAGGGCTTCTGCTGCCCCTTGTGCACAACTGACTCTCCAAAGAAGAAAACGAACCCAAAAAAAGAGCAGAACAGTTGTTCACTCTACGACAATCGAACTCACCACTGTGTAAGCTAAATTAGCCATTGGTCAGCATTATATACGTACTAAAAACATTTACAAACAAGACGCGTGCCGTTGCTTTGCTAATTCAAGCCCCCTCCCCAAACCCACGGGTCGAACAAAAGGATCATGTATATAAAGAGGTGTCAGCAAGAGTCACAGATTTCCATGTGCCCCCGCAACTGCGAGGGCTCATGGGGATCTGTGTCTCTTGCAGCTGGATGGCGTTCACTATTTCTCGGCAGCGAAGGGGCAAAGCTTGTGTCCGATCTATTATTCGCTATATACATTTTGTCACAAAGCATGTGGCGACTACAAGGAAGTGTCCTCGATCTTTGTGTGACAATTGTCACATTGTCGCCCAGGTCGTTACACCAGGCCCGTGCACCAGGATAATATGTTGAGACTTTCAACAACGCAAGGAATGCAGAGTCCGGCGTCATTTTCTGTGTGCTGTTCAAATGAGGGAAGATCGCTATGCAAGCCGTACCGCGCAACGGGGGTCGACCTTCCTGCACCGTTGATTCTGCGCGTCTAAAATCATTGAAGGGCGAACAGGGTGGATATTGTTGGTGGCGACAGACCCACTTCACACATTCGAGACATACTGCATTCGGCTGTACGCCGCGTATCCGGATGACGCACGTTTCGAATGAGTTAACGCATTTTGTGTCTGAAATCTTGTCAGTGATACTCAGTCTTCTAAGGAACACGGATACAAAGTGGTTTCAGCAAGAGGCATAGATCCTCATGAGCCCCCGCGAGTGCGGGGGCTCATGAGGATCTATACCTCTTGCAAATGGGTGGTGTTCAATTTTCCTCGGTAGTGAAGGGGTTAATGTGTTCTGGTCTGTGATTTTGCATCTTACGACTCAACCAGCATCAGCCAGAAAGTAGCACACGGCTCTAAAGCGTTGATGACCGACACACATCATAATACGTAACATATCAAAATTTGAACGCACGCTATTTGTCCGAGGGTATCTGAGGGTAGTGTGTTTGTAACATCTGTTCTCAGCTCAGACCAGCATATATTTTTCTTTTGATAAAACAAAATGGGAAGGTTGATGGGAGCAGGCAGGTTTTAGGAAAGGCAAGTCCTGCATTGACCATATTTTCGTACTGAGACAGATCCTTGAGCAGTCTAACGAATGGAATGGATCCCTCTATGTGGTCTTTGTAGACTTTGAGAAGGCCTTCGACAGTCTGCATCGAGACTCCCTTTGGAAAATCCTGCGATACTATGGAATCCCCCAGAAACTTGTCAACGTCATCAGGTCCCTGTACAAGAATTTTGAGTGCAGAGTCGTCCACAACAACCAGCTCACCGAACCGTTTAAGGTGGAAACCGGAGTGAAACAAGGATGTATTCTTTCGCCAATCCTATTCTCAATGGCAATTGATTGGATCATGCGCCGCACCACAGAGGGAAGGAGGCAGGGAATTCAGTGGACGCTGACCTCAATGCTGGATGACCTCGACTACGCCGATGATATCGGGCTGCTGGCAAGCAGAAACCAGGACATGCAACAGAAGACACAACAGTTGACACAGTCAGCAAGCTCCATAGGTCTCGGGGTCAACATTAGGAAGACTCAAGTCATGAGGAAGAACACCATAGTGGGCGACCCAATCACCATCAATGACCAACCTCTGCAAGAGGTGGACGAGTTCACGTACCTGGGCAGCAAGGTTACCACAGATGGAGACTGCACAAGGGAGATCACCACAAGAATCAGCAAAGCCAACCAAGCCTTCGCAATGCTGAAACCCATCTGGAGGACACCACAAGCCTGAGCATCCACACCAAGCTCCGTATTTTTAAGAGCAACGTGCTGAGTGTCCTTCTATATGGGTCAGAATGCTGGAAATCCACTACCGCTACGGAACGCAAGCTGGATGTCTTCCAGAACAAGTGCCTGCGACGGATCATGAAGGTCTTCTGGCCAAACATGATTACAAACGAGGAACTACGGAAGAGAGCAGGCGCAGACAGCATCGCTGAAACCATCGCCACACGGAGATGGAGATGGCTAGGCCACGTTTGCAGAATGTCACCTGACTCATTACCAAGGGTGGCACTGAGATGGACACCACAGGGGAAGAGAAACCGTGGGCGACCAAAGGAGACGTGGCGCCGAACCGTGGAGCGAGAGCTCAAGAACAGAGGCCTTACTCTGCAAACAGCACCCAAAATAGCAGCTGACAGACAAAAGTGGCGCTCCCTTGCCGTCGCCTCAAGCACCAGACGGCGCAGAGAGGACTGAATGAATGAATGATATTTCTCTTTGGCTGTCGGTAGCGCTTTTTTTTTTTTTTTTTTTTTTTTTTTAATCGAGGTATTTTCTTGAGATATTTCCTCCACAAAAAGCGCCATTGACGATTGGTTGTACATAGTTTAACGTCCCAACAGCAACCACACCTTCTCGGGACGTTGCCAACGACGGGGTCCACAACACTTTCCAACTTGCTTGCATCGAGAAGATCTGTATTCCTCATCCAGGAATGCAGAGAAGGAAACTGAAACCGTAAAGTGAGCAAGACTTGGCCAGAAGTTTCTGCACAGGCCGAGGGTTTCAGTCCGCTTTCAGTCATGCATACCACTCCTGGGGCCAGCTACATGAGTGAGATAAGTCCTGCGCCAGCCACTAAGCAAGGTGCTCCGCTATAGATGAGCACCTTGCTTAGTGGCTGGAGCAGGACTAAGCTCACTCATGCAAGTGACCCCTAGTTTTGGTGACACAAAAAGAATGGGATGGGGACAGGACATCAAACTTCGATACTTTTGACAAAACCGCTGAGGTAGATCCACACCGGATGTGTCTCGATTCCCTACCGCAGTACCGCGGTAGCGAATCTTGGGAGACAACCAGTGTGACGGGGAGGTTGGAATGTCTGCTTCATCGATTTTGATGTGTTTTACTCCTACTCTCACCGTGATTCAGATAAAACTGCCGCCAAGGTGACTAAGCAATTTTCGTGGTAAATTTGCAAACCGGAAAATTTATTCATAGTGAATTTCACATCAGTATGAGTTGTGTCGTAAACAGTCGATGAAAATGTATTTGATGACATTTCTTTGCCGGTAAATTTCGAAAGCGGAAAATTTATTCCACGCAGCATTTACTTCAAGACAACATACAGAGTAAATAGTCCATATGAATGCATCTGATCGTGCCTGGGTTCAGTTCTGGTTCAAGCGGCCTACTGAAGACACACCGTTATCAAAGACACTGTAGGGTACACTAAAATCAGCGTTGCCTATAGTTTCGTTGACTTTATTCCAATTATAAACCTGCTAGGGTATCTGAACCGGTTTTGGGCTATGGGGAAAAGACCCATGGGGTTACAATACGAAACAAGCCAGAACAAAATTACCGTATACAAAACAATTAGAGAGAGAGAGAGAGAGAGAGAGAGAGAGAGAGAGAGAGACAGAGACAGAGAGAGAGACAGACAGACAGACAGACAGACACAGAGAGTGAGAGACAGACAGATATAGAGACAGAGAGATACAGAGACAGACAGATGCAACATGTGAAGTCCACAGCACTTGATGGCTGATGTGGAAACCGGAAATACTAGGCTTTCCGATTAAAAATTAATTTCTGTAGAACAATTACACGAAATGCAGCCATTGAACTTTATACCTTTGAGGACCTTCGAGTCAAACGCCCAATATCGCATTCAGTTTTGGAGCAAAATGGCTCACATTTTAGAACCTGCTGGGCACGAGGGTAGTGCCAGACTAAGCCTGATAGCTAAAGGGTAGTGCCAGATTAGCTTGGCGCCTGAAGGCGACAAGCTTATCCAGCACTACCCTTGAACTGCATTTTTCATTGAACTTTTGTATGCATTTAAGCCTGAACGTGACAGAGCATTACCTTGAACCATCCACTGCAGATATTCCGATTGCTGGGATGGTTAGTTCGGGGTTTAACCCTTTTAGCCCCATTTCTCAAATTTTGGAGGTGCTGCCTAACGACTATGTACCAGTTGCAGGAGATGGCTTAACCATGATAATTCAAGGGTGGTACCAGATTAGCTTGGCGCCTTCAGGCGCCAAGCTAATCTGGTACTACCCTTGAATTATCATGGTTAAGCCATCTCCTGGTGAAGGGATGCGGGGCTAAAAGGGTTAATGCCCACGGTACCGGAGTGATAATGGACGGCCGTAAAGGATGGGTTAGAGGGGACAGGGACAGCTATTGCCGATGGAGTACCACCTGAACACTGATCAATCACTGACGCACTGCAGCTGTGCCACGTTGATTTACCAGGACCTTTCAACGGATATGGCCAGTCTGAAATAAGTATAATTAACCCATTTAGCCCCACGGGTACTTTTTCCAAATTTTGGAACGACTATGTACCAGTTGCAGGAGATTGATTGACCATGATAATTCAAGGGTAGTGCCACCTGAACACTGATCAATCTAGACGCACTGCAGGCGCCAAGCTAATCTGCACTACCCTTGAATTATCATGGTCAATTAAACTCCTGCTGTAGCCGGGGACTCGGCGGTAAATGGTTGATTGATTGATTGTACCATTGCTTAACGTCCCGACAGCAACAAGGCTTCCTCAGGACGTGCCTGCACTGCTTGTGAAAAAAAAAAAAAAAAACAGAATATTGAATGTATGTCGCCAGCCGGTCCACTACGTTAAATAAACCTACAACATGGGGCCTAAATAAAGCTAAAACCATTTGGCAACACACATCCAATATCAAGAGCTACAGGCAGTGCAGACAGTAGGAAGAGTTTTAAAAAGGCAAATACAGATGAATGGACCTCGGGTAGACAGAAACACATGCCCCAGAATAGAAAGGAAAACCCACCCTGTGGGGCTGACCAGGGTGACCCTGGGAACTAAAAAGTACCTAACCCCACCCAAGTCCCCCAGGGCAGACCCGGGTGGGGGTCGGCGGTAAATGGGTTAAACCGCAACTAACGCCTGCTTTGTAAGCGAGAGGTACGATATCGTCCCAATAAAATGGACACTGGTGGTGAGTCCAAGTTTCGCCTGACTAAATGCTGCCAAAGAAATATTCCTGAGCAAAAGGGGACAAAGCGCAATAATATGCGTGCTGGTCTGTGACTTTGGACCTTACGGCTTCCAGCCGTAAGGTCCACAATCACAGACCAGCACAAGACAGTAAAAACCAAAATCACAACCAAGAGCACAAACGGCTGAAATGCCATACGTGCAAACTTGTTCCATTAAACACAATTTGTTTCGGTAATGTGTGTTTAAGTGATGAAAATCAACTGTCTCGGTTATACGCAGTATTTTTTTTTTTTTTTTATGCATTCAACTTTTACTAAAATCTGCCATGAAATCTAGACTTTACTGCGGTAACCCCTTGTGCACTGTCTGAACTGCTTTTTTTTTTTTTTTTCATAATTTGACACGTCAGACCCGAAATCGATCCTTCATGATCTAAAACACTTTTACACCTATTTAATGGCTTTAGACCATCGCACCTTCGGTTAACGTTCTCAAAGACAGCGTACCAGCTGTGGGAGATGGATTGAGCATGATAGTTCAACGGCAGTGCCAGATTAGCATGGCGCCTTCCCAGGCGCCAGGGTAATCTGGCACTGACCTTGAGCTATCATGAGCCCCGGCATATCCCTCTGCAGTGTCTTTAGCTAATAAATCGAACGTGCGAGGGAAAAAAAACAACCCATTCCCATGCATAATAAACTGGCCCACGTATGTTTTCGGACAAAACTCTCGTTGTTTACCGTCCGCTTACAGCGATTGTTCCCACGGGACAAAAATGCAAATGACACATGAATCATATGCAAATGAGCGTGCAAGCTGGTGCACGAGCGGTTTCTGAACAGAGTGTGCAAGCAATCCATTACACAACATCTCAACAAGCCGACGCCGGCCACAGTGGGTCCGCGCACGGCTGTGCGCGGGCCCAGTGCGGCCGACGTCGGCCCGATGACCTTTTGCTCCCGGATAAACAGTGGTAACACCTAGTAAGACGTGCAATAAATTGTCTGTATATAATATGGTTTGGGCGTCGGCAGTACACGTGTTTGAGATAACGTCCCGGATAAAATAAAACTTTCAGTCAAACCGGCTTGGGGCACTGTAAAATAAAAAAAAAAAAAAACAGTCTGGCAACACTCTCAGTCGCATGCACGCCGTACACACACACACACACACACACACACACACACACACACACACACACACAACATCCAGGCGCGCGGCGGAGTGTCTGTTCTTCAATAACGCGTTTCGGCCACTGATTCAGCCAATGTAATGAAACACATACTATGTAAATGATTGTGTGCATCTGTATTTCGTGTTTGCATACGACGCACACACTATTACCTTTCAGTGAATATTTGTGGCTGTGCCGATTGCAACAGACGCACACGTACACGTGCGCGCGCGCAAACCGTACAGAGAGAGAAGAGTCTGCACACCGGAGGCCTTCACGCCTGTTTACATGCTAATTAAAAATAACCCATCTTCACCTGCACGGCCCTGAATTATTCACACGCACCATACACATACTCACATGGCGTGACTGACAAATTAATCCGTATCCCCCTACATCGTAAAATTAAACCGACTGGGTTTCCTTCCCTCAACTATGATACGAGGATGCATTTGACGAGAGTTTCTGCCAGCAAGAGGCATAGATCGTACAAGCCCCTGCATCTGCAGGGGCTCATGACAATCTATGCCTCTTGCAGATGGAAAATATTGAACTGGCAATGCGCCTGGTGTGTGAACATGCAAGCTGATGCAATGTTCTTCAACACTGGCTTGCTTCATCTTTGGCGGCATCCATCCAACTGAATCGATAAACCATATCCGCACGCGCCGCGTTCAACGTGATTTTCACACACAGAGCCAAGCGATTAACCCGTTCACTGCTGTGGAGGCCCGAACGCCACCCAACTGCAAGAGGTATAGATCCTCGTGAGCCCCCGCAGTTGCAGGGACTCATGAGGATCTATACCTCTTGCCGTAAGCACTTTGCATCCATGCAGATTGCTCTTAACGAATAGGGATCTCTGACGTTGGATTTACCAAGCAGAGAATAGCCTGGAACAAAAAAGAAACACGCTTGGAAAGATCAATTTCTGCACAGTTTATTATTGTGTACACAGACATACATACCAACAAGAAACAATTCACTACTTATCTTTCATCTGCCTGAGAAGCTCAATGAATTTACCATGATTTCAAAAACACAATCAGCGTGAACTGGCAGTGAAGGGGTTAACGTTTCAGAAAGACGCCCACTACAGTAACGCGTGTGCGTCGCGGTAGATGGGTACCTGTAGTTTCGTTTCTTTGCGTATTGTTCGTAATTCAAGAAGTACCCAACGGAGAAAGAAACACGCTTAATTAGAAAAGACAGTTACAACACATTAATATTTTTTGTCAAATAGACAAGGACAAACAAATAGATCAGTCGCTACTTATCTTCTTTTCAATCGTAGACGGAATGTGGCAACTGAAGGATGGGACGTAAAATAAAATTAAAAAAAAAAAAAACCACCAGAAGTGCGTAAAAAAGAAGAAGTAAAATAAAAAATAAAAATGACGTCAACGAAAAACTCATAAGAGAGAGACTCAGAGAAAAAATTGGACACGAGATACAAAAGTGTTTGTCTTCATCCCTATGTCACACGACCAGTGCTTTAGCGCAAACCGTACCATGTGACCTTGATACAAAAACCTTTGTAGCGAAAAATGGCGGACTTCTTGTAGCCCTCTTTGTCAGTGACGCATCTTAGATGTGAGTTTTGTTCTATAAAAGATCTCCAAAACGTTCTAAAGTAAAAAGTTACTTAGTGTTGTTCGAAACAACAAGCACACGCAGTACTGGAGACGGCAACGTCATGAAATATTTTAAATTATGTCATAAGTCTATTATGTATAAATTGACGTCAGTCATGTCTCGCGTGATCCAGGTCGGAAGATGTCTTCTTGACTTCTTTTAGGAAAAATAGTGGAGGAGTGAAAACAAATACGTTATTGGTAGCAGGGGCTTGCTGCACGGACCCTTGTAGGCCTTCGGGAGGTCAAAGGAACCACTGTACCCCTCAGGCCTGAGGGGTACAATGGTTCCTTTGACCTCCATCAGGCCTACAAGGGTCCGTGTAGGAAACCCCTGCGACCAATAACTTATTTTGTTTTCATCCCTACGTCACACAACCAGTCCCTTTAGCGTAAACCGTACTACGTGACCGTGATACAAAAACCCTTGTGGCGAAAATGGCGGACTTCTTGTAGCTCTCTTTGTGACGCATCTTGGATGCGAGTTTTTTTCTATAAAAGATCACAAAAACTTTCTAAAGTACAAAGTTACTTAGTGTTGTTCAAAACAACAAGCACACTCAGTACTGGAGACGGCAACGTCATGAAATATTTTAAATTACGTCATAAGTTTATTATATATAAATGTATATTCCTTTTACGCCAGTCATGTCTGGCGTGATCCAGGTCGGAAGATGTCTTCTTGATTTCTTTTACGAAAATAGTGGAGGAATGAAAACACGTTATTGGTAGTAAGTAGGGGCTTGCTGCACGGACCCTTGTAGGCCTTCGGGAGGTCAAAGGAACCACTGTACCCCTCAGGCCTGAGGGGTACAATGGTTCCTTTGACCTCCATCAGGCCTACAAGGGCCCGTGTAGCAAACCCCTGCGACCAATAACTTATAGTGTATCATGGGATTCCTTGAGCAACAAATACTTCAGAATTACACCGGGCCTGTCCCTGCAATGTATAAACGCTACATCGATGACGGAATAGGAGCTACAAACATGACCCAAGCTGAACATTTAGACTTCATTCCGTTCGTGCAGAACTTCCACCCATCAATCAAGTTCACATACAATATCTCAGCTACTTCAGTCGACTTTCTGGACATGAACATCCGTATTGACTGCGGAATGTTGAAAACTTCCTACCGACTCGCATTCCTACCTCGACTACCGCTCTTCGCATAACCCCAAAACTAAGAACAACATCCCATACTCCCAGTTTCTTCGGCTGAAAAGAATCTGTTCCGAAGAATCAGACTTTGATGTTAAATCCAAAGAAATGGCTGGATTTTTCATCGACAGACATTACCCGCATACTGTTGTTCAAGGCTCTCTCCAAAAGGTACAAAAACTTAGTCGCGATAAAACACTGCAGACTAAACCCACAGCAGATAGTGACAGGCCTATCGTCACCATGATCTACCATCCCCACACCAATCCGGTTCGTAAAATACTTCTGTCCAACTAGGGTCTTTTGTCATCCAGCAAAGAGTCCGCCGATATCTTTTCAGAACCTCCGTTGGTGGCTTACAAGCGGGACATTAATTCATACGGGACATGCTTGTTCGCTCTACTCTGAAGTCTCGTCATACCACCAGACCCTCAGGCTCCACACCTTGCAATGTTCCTAATTGCAAGACGTGTCCCTTTATTTGCCCTTCCACTGTGGTGAATGGTCCACGTTACAAATTCAACATAGGCTCGGACAGATACTTCACGTGTCAAACTATCAACGTGATTTATGTAATCTCCTGTGTGAAATGCGGCCAACTATATATTGGAGAGACAGAAAGAACCATCAACGGCCGTTTCAAAGAACATCTCCAGTCGGTCAAATACCAATGCAACAGACCGGTCGGACGACATTTCAACCAGGCCGACCGCTCAGTCTCGGACATTCGGGTTAAAGGCCTCTGGCTTGTGCAAGCCAGCAATATCTGGGCCAGGAAAGACCGAGAAAATTTTCTGATTCATAAACTGGGCACTGTGGCACCGACTCGGGATGAATATGAAAGGTTAACAATTTTGAACTTACCTGTGACTTTCTATGCTGCTAACTGTACCTTTACCTTACTGTGTCGCTTCTGTTTTAGTACGCTTTCTTTCATTCTCCTTGTTCTTACTGTCCTCTCCCCTTCCACTTCCCTTCTCCCCGCCCCTCCCCCTCCCCACCCACCCACCCATCCTTCTATGTAGGATGCCTTTAGGTAGTATCTTTTCCCTTCTCTTTTCATTCCCCCTCCCCCTTTTGTCTCTCTTCTTCTCTCTCTCTCTCTCTCTCTCTCTCTCTCTCTCCTACGCCTTCCCACACCCCCCTTCTCCTCTACACATACACCACCACCTCCCCCCCCCCTTACCTTTTTTTTTTGTTTTGTTTTTTGTTTTTGTCTTTTTTTATGGTTGGTTACCCTTGAAGACGGTTCTCCGCTCCTAACGATAATCTATTACTGCAATTGAAAATTTGCTTTCATTCAATGAATTATTACTTGTGTGTACCGTGCTAAATGTTGTTGTTTTTTTTTTCTTCTCCCGGGGCCCTCCCGTTTTTCCCCGAGGCCGTAGTCCTGAACTTGACGGTGATATAAAGTTTGCCTTCGGGTTGATGTTTAGCAGGCTTTGTGTATTAGACACTCAGCCTACTTCGTGCCCAAGGGTAACCCCCGCTCGTTTCTCTGTTTCTCTCTCTCTCTCTCTCTCTCTCTCTCTCTCTCTCTCTCTCTCTCTCTCTCTCTCTCTCTCTCTGGTCTCACGCACACGCATTCACTTTTGCTCGCGCACGCTTACACATAGTGATTACTTTTGTATCTCGTGTTCAATTTCTCTCCGAGTCTCTCTCTTATGAGTTTTTCGTTGACGTCATTTTTATTTTTATTTTTATTTTACTTCTTCTTTTTTTTACGCACTTTTGGTTTTCTTTCTATTACTTTATTTTACGTCCCATCCTTCAGTTGCCACATTCCTTCTACGATTGAAAAGAAGATAAGTAGCGACTGATCTCTCTATGTGTTTGTTTGTCTATTTTGACTAAGGGTATTTACCCGAAATATTAATAAATTGTGTTGAAACTGTCTTTTCAAAGTGTGCTTTTTTCTCCGTTGGGTACTTCTTTGCATTTTACACGCTTGGCAGTCACCTTTTTGGTCTATATTGTTCATAATTAAATCTTTCGACACCGCTATATATCGTGGGACAACAGAGTACGCACGCTATTGTGCAAATCACGTGTCCTGGAATGTCTCTGCTTCAACCCAGATGGCACAGCGTGCTCAATATGAGAGACAGCTGTAGCCGTAGCCAATCTGGGGCAGCAAAAGGCATCGAATCTCATGCGCCCCTAAAAAAATCCTCTGACATCCGTTATATATCGCGAGAAAATGAATTATAGTACGTCATAATAATTATGCGATTGCGCAAAACACTAGTCCTACACTGCATGTCTTTGCGTATACCCAGATGGTGCCCGCTATCTGAAAACGACTGAAGTCGATTCCTGACAGCGAAAGGCGTGGATTCGCAAAAGCTCCCAATAAAAATCCGTTGACATCCGCTATACACCGTGAGAAAAAGGAGAGTCCTAGGTTTCTTTTTGCGCAAAACACTTCTCTTACTCTTAGACAGCTTCTCTGTGCTGTGAAGGCGCAAGCTCATCTGGCACTACGCTTGAATTATCCTGATCAATCCATCTCCTAAAACTGGTACACAGTCATCAGGCAACACCTCCGAAATTTGAGAAATGGGGCCTTGGGGCTAAAAGGGTTAACAAAACACCTGCAGTCAAACTCGGTGGAAATGAGGCACAAGCCGCTCATGAACCCCTCGTGAAATCTGACACCCGCTACACACCGTGAGAAAAGGGAGCACGTCTGCTATATCGAACAAAACACTTGCCTAAGTGTCTTTTAACTACTTCACTGCCGGGGCATAGTAAACACCACCCAACCGCAAGAGACATAGATCCTCATGAGCCCCCGCAGACGCGGCGGTTCGTGAGGATCTACGTCTCTTGCGGACACCACTTTTCATCCACCCTCCGACGTAAAATTCAGATTTAATTCAACACGCTCTGGCAGTGATGGGGTTAACTTCTTCGCTTTAACCTCTAGACAGAGTCCTCAATCTGACAACGACTGGACCCGATCTCTATCAGCAAAAGGCATACTCACTTGCGTATTCTCGTGAGCCCCTCCCACGAAATCCTATATATACAACGCGGAGAAAATGCAGATGTCCTACACACTTGTCTTCAGTCTCGTCCTCTGCTGTCTTCTCTCAATCCCAGATGTGTCCTCCGTCGTTTCAGCAAGAGGCATAGATTCTCATGAGCCCCTGCGGCCGCAGGGGCTCATGAAAATCTATGCCTCTTGCAGACGTTGAAAATACGGGGTAGATCATTAACTACAGCGCTTGTCCTATCTCAGCGTCGCCGGTCAGGGTGACAGGTTACTTGCGAACATCGTAAAGCTTTCTCAGTAGAGACGCACTCAAGTACTTTCACTTACATCCGTCGCCAACCGCGGGAGACAGATCAACGATGAATGTTCAACGATAGTGTTTGACTGGCTTAGCACTACCCTTTGCCAACCGCGGTCGATCAGTCTTCTGAGGCTGGATAGGAAGAGTGGGTTATTAGGGTATAACGCCGAGCAGGCTGCGACGAAAAATGCCTTTAACGCATTGTGCCCGAGGTACAAAATACCCACATTTTCGAGTTATCCTCTGAGGACTGAAAAGAAGTACGCAACGGAGAAAGAAACACGCTTAGAAAAGACAGTGACAACACAATTTATTAATATTTCGGGTAAATACCCTTTTTCAAAATAGACGAACAAACTGAGAGATCAATCGCTACTTATCTTCATTTATCGCAGAAGGAATGTGATAGTTCAAGGTTCTCTGAGGACTGCATTATAATTCAGATCGACCATGATAGTTCAAAGGTGGTGGCAGAATAGCTTGGCGCCGATAAGCGCCAAGCTATTCTGCCACCACCCTTGAACTATCATGGTCGAGCCATACCTTGCTGTGGTGTGTCGCGGGCAGAATGAGTTAAGAGCAACGTACTCGAGTCTACTACTGCTATATGGACGTATACCATGAATGGATCCTTTCGGCACCTGGCCCCTGGACGGGACAGACACAGAGGGTCTCTACTTGAGCTTCAGGGCGGTCTGACCCTAGAGATCTCAACGCCGCTGATTGTGGGCGTATTGTGGATCCCTTGTAAATCCTCCATAAACCACCTACGCCTACTTTGCTTAATCAGCAGTTACAAATGTACTTTATAAACTCATCGGCTGTCGGTAGCCATTCTTACGGAGGTGACTGCAGCACGACAGTCGTCACACACACACACGCACTGCTAAAAGTGTGATTCCGACGGCCAAGATAAGAGAGAGAGAGAGAGAGAGAGAGAGAGAGAGAGAGAGAGAGAGAGAGAGAGAGAGAGAGAGAGAGAGAGAGAGAGAGAGAGAGAGAGAGAGAGAATGAATGAATGATACTTTATCTCTCAAGGAAGGAAACAAAAGGCGCACAGGTCTCTTTTTGTGTTTGTCCTTGCAACACAACAACATTAAAAAAACCAACATAAAAACATGTTAACAGCACAAACAAGCGGCTACACCCACAGGTCATGTGTTACATTCCGATATAAGTTCACAAGGTTACATACGCGCACGCACGGACGCTCGCACACGCACACACAGATCAATTGACAGGGTCTGGGGGGGGGGGGGGGTGCGATGTGAGTGTTCAGTTATAGACAGCGACTGTGCGCTTATGATACCTGATTGATTGATTGTACATTGCTTAACGTCCTGACAGCAACAAGGCTTTCTCAGAACGTGCCTGGCACTGCTTGTGGAAAAACAGACAAACAGAATATTGAATGTATGTTGCCAGCCGGTCCAATACGTTAAATAAACCTACGACATGGGGCCTAAATAAAGCTAAGACCATTTATCAACACACATCCAATATCAAGAGCTACAGGCAGCGCAGACAGTAGGGAGAGTTTAAAAAAGGAAAATACAGGTGAATGGACCAAGGGTAGACAGAAACACTTTGGTACCGGTTTCAGGCCACTTAATCAAATTCCAAATACAAACGATTTGAATTCCAAAACTACAGTAGCTCGCTGAGCTGCCTTAGCACCACGTGAATGTTCGTGTTTATGTACAGTGTGGAGTGAATGCGCGTGATTCACGTGAGCGTGCTTGTTGGTTCAGTTCGCGGCGGCGCTTTGAGCCGATTTTCAATTGGGATAAAGCGCCTATTTAATGCCCTTATTATTATTATTATTACATGCCCCAGAATACAAAAGAAAACCCACCCTGTGGGGCCGACCAGGGTGACCATGGGAACTAAAAAGTAGTACCCCACCCAAGTCCCCCAGGGCAGACCCGGGTGGGGGGCTTATGATACAGCTACTCGTGTAGGAATATAGTGAACAGGCAAAACACTACAATAAAGAGAGAAATATAAAAACTAACAAGTGGAAAATGGAGGACCACAACAATGCATTAAAAAAGGAAATCATTGACATGGCTCTTTTGGGAACATTATCTACGTTTCTTTTGCTCTGCGGTGTATTTAAAAGCTTTCGTCCTAAACAATGGAAGATGTCTCGTTTGCTGTATACGTGGAGGAAGAGAGTTCCAGAAATAGGCACCCGCGTACGAAAGGCTGAATTTAAACAAGTAAATTCGGGGCCATTCAATGACGAGACTGTTTCTCGAAGTGCTGGAGGGAGGGAGGGAGGGCCGGAGGGAGGGAGGGAGGGAGAGAGAGAGAGAGAGAGAGAGAGAGAGAGAGAGAGCAGAGAGAGAGAGAGAGAGAGAGAGAGAGAGAGAGAGAGAGAGAGAGAGAGAGAGAGAGAGAGAGAGGAATCAAATACAAAAATCAAAATCTGCATAGCTATTCAGTTCTGCTTTTCTTCAAAATTATTGGGGGCTGGGTATACTCTGGCATGCATTTTCCTTAGGGGGGGGGGGGTGTCAGTCTGCCCGCCCCCCCTCCCCCTCCCGCGCCGTATGGCCACTATAATATAGTAGACATAAATATTATTTATGCCTACATCCTACAGTACACTACTGACGAATTCTAGACAATCGACTGTGGTGACAAACTGTTTTCAGTAAGAAACGTAGCCGAGGCAACAGCAGTTTCTCGGCACAACGACCCAAACTGTCTGGGCGCGTCATGCAGTAAGCGAAACAGTTCCAGCGATCGATAAAGCAATCCGTCTACGCTGAGCATGGGCCCATCTTGTTTCGCCGAAACCGCATTAATTTCACCGCCGAAACAAAAGACACGACTGAGACAGTTCAAGAGCAGTGCCTGAAGTGGCGGTCTAGGCCATACCAGTTATAAAACCCCTTGGCTGCTGACGTTACCGTTCGATGGAAAAGACACGCAATTACGCGTCGTCTGTAGCAGTCACGGGATTAAAATAACTGACGACAGGGAATTAAACGTTCATGCATTTCAATCCCGATTAGCATCAGTCTAGCTCGTATGAATTCGAAATGAAACAATTAATTCCATTCGTCGTGATATCAATATATTATATCTATATATATCTATATATATCTATATATATCTATATATATATATATATATATATATATATATATATATATATATATATATATATATATATATATATCTATAATCATTCTTTCTAGGTGAGGTCAACGTCCTATCGTCTTTTAAGCTTGAGAGAGAGACAGAGCGGAAAAAAATCCAACACAGCTCACACACGTTCTTTGGCTTTCTGTTCATTGTTGTTCTCTATGAGCATTATTGATTCGTTTGAGTATAGGCAGTTCCGGCGCGCTCATCAAAAGGTAATCGGGCTGATATCAGCCTAATGTAGCCCGCGCCGCACGGTCGCCGTGCGCGGGCCACATAAGGCTCACCTTGGCCCAAAGACCCGGCTTTTACTTGCTTGGTACGCGTTCATTCAACTACTTCACTTTAAAAAAAAGAAAAAGGATAACAATCTATAACGGTTATGACAATATTATGCCTGTGCAGGGCGGCGTATACCTGTAACACTGAACCGGTCAACGACAATATCATGAGCAACGATGTTAAGGCAAATGTGTGTGCAGGTCTGTGATTTTCGACCTTACGGCGATGAGCCCAAATGTCCAGATTCACAGACCTGCACACTTATGCTTGGAGAACGGATTCGATCGTAGTGTCTGGACTGAAGAAAGGTCGGCCGGAAAATGGGCGGGAACAGGAAATAGAAGACTGATTTTGATGGTCATTGTTAAAAGTTAGCACTACCGGACACTCAAGGCGTGCCGCATTCGGGTACGCGGCATCCGGATGCGGCGCGTCTTGAATGAGTTAAAGAAACTGAGTGAATAGTTGAATCTGGCTTACTGTCCCTAACTCACTAATACTAGTATGAGGGACTATCATATGTGAATATTTGTTAACTCATTCTACCCCATCACCGAAATCCCCAAATTTTGCCGTTGTCCTCTGAAGACTGCATTGCAGTGCAGGACACAGATCGACCATGACAGTTCAAGGGTGATGCCAGATTGGCGCCCATAGGCGCCAAGCTATTCTGGCATCACCCTTGAACTATCATGGTCGATCCTTATCTTGCTGTGGTGTGTCTGGGGTAGAATGAGTTAAGAGGGGGGCATTTGGGGGGAATGAGGCCGAGTTAAAATTGAGCTAAGAGGGTGGTGGTCAAAGCCACACGACCACTATAAAAGTCTCGTTTGATTTCGGAGGCCAAGGGCCGTTCCGTCACTCTTTCTACCCACAACAACGGTCCTTTTATTCTAACTAGGCTATACATCTGTTATAAAAGGCTTTTAAAAGGACCATATTTACATTTTAAAAAGATGATTACGAGTTGCTAAGAGAATATATACAACAGGGCTAAAATCCGAGTTTATAAGAGGTTAAATCGAGGGTTAAAATCTGTTTCTATACGCACGGTTAGTAGCGGAAAACGCTCGCCGTTTGACATTGCATCGATGGTATCCGGGCTGCCGCGCGCCTCAAGCCAGTGGCGAGGTTCGCGCGACAGACAATACGCTACGCTGTGATTGGAGAATTATCAAACAGTGAGTGAGAAGGCCATTGTCACTCATTAATATGTTCCTGCGTTTACACACATACGCCGCCTGGGCGTAAACACGACGCTTTCGGCCTGGTTTGTTTTTAAGGCGAGACCAGTGAATCACGGACAGCAGGCCGCAGGACTAAATAGAAACTGTTCAATCAGTGCAAGAGACATAAATCCTCATGAGACCCCGCAGTCGCGGGGGCTCATGGGCATTTATGTCTCTTGATAGGTTTGGTGTCCGCTTTTTGTCCATTTCGTTTCATAGTTTCACGCAAATATCGGTAAGCGTGGAGTTGTTTCAGACGCGAAATCCGTGATCACCCGCGGCGAAGGGCGGGTTAAATTCGTCTGTTCAAGTTTCGTACAGATCAAGTCTGGCGAAGAAACAGAATTGGCAGTAACGACAAACAAGCAAAACCAACCCAAAAGTGACCCAACCAACCAACCAACGAAACAATCTAACAAAACGTTCAGAAGTTTCGCAGCTAACGTCTTTCGACACCCTTGCAATAAAAGAACAAAATAACGGCGGAAAAGTTCCTGATTTTGGTTATAAATGCAAGATGGTTACTAGACCATTTCAATCATTCCCTCTGATCATGTCAAGTGCCATATTTTCAAACAGTTTCACAGTCAGTCATCATTTCTATCTGCAAGATGCATAGATTCTCATGAGCCCCTGCAGTCGCAGGGGCTCATGAGAATCTATGCCTCTTGATTGAAGGGCTATGGTCGAATTTACCTCTATTTTTGATACCCCTGCTGTCTGAGTTTTAAGCCTGTGGCTACAACTGAGACGAGGAAGAGAGCTCTGACTATTACAAAAGTGATCGATTTTCGGTTAACATAAATCACAACAAGCATGGTATTAGTTATACCTGTGTGGGATCGCATAGCTTTAACATCACACCAGGCAACGCAAATGGTGTGCAGTACGAGATCTTCAGTAACACATTCTATCCCGGGTCCGAAATCTCCAAATTTTGAAGTTGGCACTCTGAAGGACTGTATAGGCGCCAAGCCGATTCTAGTATCACCCTTGAACTATCATGCTCGATCTATATCTTGTTGTGGTGTCAGTCGGGGCTGAATCAGTTAAGTGTCCCTTCGGGGGAGGTGGGGGGGGGGGGGGGAAATCCACTCCCGGCAGCGCACCTAGTGTGTAACGCAGGAAGGAAGTATTCATCTGACTTAAGTTGAACAGTGTCTTTTTCCAGTGCACTCCAATTGCATGAGACTAAGTGGCCGACCGTGATATTTCAAGAAACAGCCGCTGCTGGATCAGTTGAAGAGTGACCTACCCCTGAGTTTCTCAAGGATAGTGCCTATTACTAACGCTTCCCACTGGCCGGGCAACACTGACCTATACGACATTGAGTCAGTGTCTGTGACGCCCCCGCCCCCCCCCCCCCCCCACCCGAGAATAGGGAATTAATTGCTTATCCCGGGCAGTTAAATGACAGTGGAATTCATCTAAAGTGCCGTCTAACAATTCGTAACTTTCTGTTTGACGTGTGATCTTAAGGCACAGTCCAATAACTGACAATAGTTATAAGAAGATGTCACAAGCAGAAAGGCCTATTTGCTCTACCGGGATATACGCAGTATCACAGTTTTCCGTAAGATGAGAGCGAGTTAGCCGTCCTATTGGCTCTGGACCTGAAAAGGGCGACTGCTGAGGGTACGCAGCACAGGAACTGAAACTGACCAACGCCATCCGTCAAATTAACTGACAGTTCTTAGCTGTCACAGGCCATAAGGTCAAAAATTACAGACCAGCACACATATACAGTACAAGTACCGATAATGATTTAGCCCTCAAGGAGAAAGTGTGCAAGAGATGTGTGCGTGAATGGAGTACGAGCTTAAAAGTGCACATTATCGTACTTTATATGCATACCTTCAGCTTGCTAGGAAAACACAAGGAAACAGTGTTCAGCTCGCGTATTTAATGTAAAATCCATCAGGTAAATTTGAGGCCATACTATGACTGGTTAACACGAAATACGTTTAACACGAAGTGATTTTCCGTGTCCCCAGAAATTCGTGTTAAGCGGACTCCACTGTACCTCCCTGTCGAGTGTACGTGCTGATTCCGGGCTCTATGCTAGTTGGGGTACTTGAGTGCAAGCAATGTTTAACGCAGTGATTATGGAAGTCAGTCAGTCACTAATCCGTATATATGTAGTCGATTCGCCGGGTATTGAACAGTTTTTCAGACTGACGTCCCATGGCTGCATAAATTAATTCCGCTTACCGTCACGGTCACAAACTTCGGATAATGCGAGACGAAACTCAAGGCCCTCTGGCTCAAGCCGTCCTTTCATGCAAAGTTCACTATAATCTGTTATGATAATAATTATGGCAAGCGATTTTAATTTAAATACATTTGCACTGCGCGTACAAAAAAATCTCGTGCGGCCCAAAATGAGGTCGGCTCAACGTCACGATGACATTTCGGAGCGATCTGTCCACGAGTCAGTTGAAATACCAACAAGCAAAAATCACACCCAGGAGGCGTGCCGCTATTTTAAGGTTCAAGCCCTGTTTTTATTGTAAAAATGACTTTTAAAACTTGAAATAGCAACAGGCCCCTAGGATGTGATTCATTTTTTGTTCTAACATACAAATCAAACTCGAAATTGGAAGATAAATTTTGAAAATCAGAACATGTACAGCCGGCAAGGTATAGATTTTAAATTCTGCCAGGTTAGTACGACAGCAGTTACCCCCGAGGACGTTGTAAATGCGCAAATGCTATGTGCACTCAGGCGTGACCATGACCATTTCACATCCAGCGCAACAGGAAATAATTGACCGTGACGGTTTGTGAGCAGTGTCATTTTCAGATCCGTTCAACTTGTGCGATTTGTAGTTAATGCTCAGCTGTCGATGTAAACATCGTGCAGCGACTGAAAAATTCGACATGTATTGCAAGTGAAAGTGACACGGGAAACGAACCGGCCAGGCGCGGCCCCGCTAAAAACAGAAAGGAAAGTCTTAACCCTTTGGCTGTCGGTCGCGCCTTTTGTTGAGGTGATTGCTGCAAGAATCACCTCAAACAAAAAAAAAAGGAACAAAAACAAACAAACAAAAAAACAACAACAAACGCGACCGACAGCCAGTAGCCGGTTAAACTTTGTGTGTGGTCTTTTTCAACAGCGGCATAGCAACTTCCGTCCGTCCGCGGGAAGAAGCCTACGGGTCACTTCAGCATGAGCCTTTGCAAACCACACGTGACCCAATTCTGAATCCACGCCTCAAATCTTGCTACTCAGTTGTGGCTCAGTGGTCCTTTTAACAACAGTTTACAACAGATATTGAAAATAACTTAACAGTCGAGATGTGGCGGCATATTCGGATACGCAGCTTTATGCCGCGTATCCGGATGCGTCACGTCTGGAATGAGTTAACTCGCTAGAACCTGTTTACTCGGCAGTTTCAGTTCAATAGAGACACATTACAAGCTGCGTGTGAGGGGCGTCCCTTATAGTTCACTCAGCTCGCAGGCAGTGCAAAAGCTTAAGGTAACAGCTTACAGCGCAAGTTCACGACACTGTCGCGGCAAATTTGTCAGAAAGTGGGTTTTGACGATAAGTAATATTCTCTAGAACTACTATGCATTGCGACTCTGTGACGACGATTACAGAAGTAGAGGACTTGTTTACTAGGAAAAACGAACACAGGTAACACAGAGTCCACGTTATACGTGGTAGTCAAAAAATAGGGAAATTCGTGGCCAAACGTTTGAATGGAACAAACATCTTTAGCGAAATACAGAAAACAATTGTTTTACTTTGCTGGCCGGACAGCCAGTTGAAAAAATAAAAATAAAAAAGCAGTTTCACATACACGCTGATACTGATAACAACAAATTGGCCGAAGTAGGTGAATCACATACGGATATGAAGTGTACTTTCGAAAGAACACACCCCAGTAGGAAACAATGACAAGTCTACTCGCGTCTTTCAACATCAGTTGTTCAACAACTTGTCTACAAGTTGTACAACAGAGAATGCTAGCTGGGAATGTCAAACGATGTATCACCGACTGTGAATGAAAACGACCATAAGTCGACTTTTGTGAATGGCCCCCCAAGATTTTCATTGTATTGCAGTGAAAATCCTGCTTTTCACAAAAGCGACTTTCAGTAGCAGTCGTTCGTCATCACAAGCCACAACGAGTTGGTTTCGTTTGACTTCCTTAACCCTTTTAGCCCCGGATCCCTACAGCAGGAGATTGATTGATTGATTGTACATTGCTTAACGTCCCGACAGCAACAAGACTTTCTCAGGACGTGCCTGCACTGCTTGTGAAAAAAATAAACAGAACATTGAATGTATGTCGCCAGCTGGTCCAATACGTTAAATAAACCTACGACATGGGGCCCAAATAAAGCTAAGACCATTTAGCAACACACATCCAATATCAAGAGCTACAGGCAGCGCAGACAGTAGAGAGAGTTTAAAAAAGGCAAATACAGGTGAATGGACCAAGGGTAGACAGAAACACATACCCCAGAATACAGAAGAAAACCCACCCTTTGGGGCTGACCAGGGTGACCCTGGGAACTAAAAAGTAGTTACCCCACCCAAGTCCCCCAGGGCAGACCCGGGTGGGGGCCCTACAGCAGGAGATGGCCTGAGCATGATAATTCAAGGGTAGTGCCAGATTAGCTTGGCAGCTAATCTGGCACTACCCTTGAATTATGGTCAAGCCATCTCCTGCAACTGGTACATAGTCGTTAGGCAACACCTCCAAAATTTGAGAAATTGGACCTTGGGGCTAAAAGGGTTAATCTATTCAGCGCTGCCAGCGATGGATCACGAATTTCGCGTCTCAGTGAAACAACTGAACACTGACCGAAATTCACGTGAAGAACACACATCCGATGGGACACCAACAACGGCATAAAGAACAGTAGTACTAATAAGTGAAACAACTGAACACTGACCGAAATTCACGTGAAGAACACACATCCGATGGGACACCAACAACGGCATAAAGAACAGTAGTACTAATAAGTGAAACAACTGAACACTGACCGAAATTCACGTGAAGAACACACATCCGATGGGACACCAACAACGGCATAAAGAACAGTAGTACTAATAAGTGAAACAACTGAACACTGACCGAAATTCACGTGAAGAACACACATCCGATGGGACACCAACAACGGCATAAAGAACAGTAGTACTAATAAGTGAAACAACTGAACACTGACCGAAATTCACGTGAAGAACACACATCCGATGGGACACCAACAACGGCATAAAGAACATAGTACTAATAAGTGAAACAACTGAACACTGACCGAAATTCACGTGAAGAACACACATCCGATGGGACACCAACAACGGCATAAAGAACAGTAGTACTAATAAGTGAAACAACTGAACACTGACCGAAATTCACGTGAAGAACACACATCCGATGGGACACCAACAACGGCATAAAGAACATAGTACTAATAAGTGAAACAACTGAACACTGACCGAAATTCACGTGAAGAACACACATCCGATGGGACACCAACAACGGCATAAAGAACAGTAGTACTAATAAGTGAAACAACTGAACACTGACCGAAATTCACGTGAAGAACACACATCCGATGGGACACCAACAACGGCATAAAGAACATAGTACTAATAAGTGAAACAACTGAACACTGACCGAAATTCACGTGAAGAACACACATCCGATGGGACACCAACAACGGCATAAAGAACAGTAGTACTAATAAGTGAAACAACTGAACACTGACCGAAATTCACGTGAAGAACACACATCCGATGGGACACCAACAACGGCATAAAGAACAGTAGTACTAATAAGTGAAACAACTGAACACTGACCGAAATTCACGTGAAGAACACACATCCGATGGGACACCAACAACGGCATAAAGAACAGTAGTACTAATAAGTGAAACAACTGAACACTGACCGAAATTCACGTGAAGAACACACATCCGATGGGACACCAACAACGGCATAAAGAACAGTAGTACTAATAAGTGAAACAACTGAACACTGACCGAAATTCACGTGAAGAACACACATCCGATGGGACACCAACAACGGCATAAAGAACAGTAGTACTAATAAGTGAAACAACTGAACACTGACCGAAATTCACGTGAAGAACACACATCCGATGGGACACCAACAACGGCATAAAGAACAGTAGTACTAATAAGTGAAACAACTGAACACTGACCGAAATTCACGTGAAGAACACACATCCGATGGGACACCAACAACGGCATAAAGAACAGTAGTACTAATAAGTGAAACAACTGAACACTGACCGAAATTCACGTGAAGAACACACATCCGATGGGACACCAACAACGGCATAAAGAACAGTAGTACTAATAAGTGAAACAACTGAACACTGACCGAAATTCACGTGAAGAACACACATCCGATGGGACACCAACAACGGCATAAAGAACATAGTACTAATAAGTGAAACAACTGAACACTGACCGAAATTCACGTGAAGAACACACATCCGATGGGACACCAACAACGGCATAAAGAACAGTAGTACTAATAAGTGAAACAACTGAACACTGACCGAAATTCACGTGAAGAACACACATCCGATGGGACACCAACAACGGCATAAAGAACAGTAGTACTAATAAGTGAAACAACTGAACACTGACCGAAATTCACGTGAAGAACACACATCCGATGGGACACCAACAACGGCATAAAGAACAGTAGTACTAATAAGTGAAACAACTGAACACTGACCGAAATTCACGTGAAGAACACACATCCGATGGGACACCAACAACGGCATAAAGAACAGTAGTACTAATAAGTGAAACAACTGAACACTGACCGAAATTCACGTGAAGAACACACATCCGATGGGACACCAACAACGGCATAAAGAACAGTAGTACTAATAAGTGAAACAACTGAACACTGACCGAAATTCACGTGAAGAACACACATCCGATGGGACACCAACAACGGCATAAAGAACAGTAGTACTAATAAGTGAAACAACTGAACACTGACCGAAATTCACGTGAAGAACACACATCCGATGGGACACCAACAACGGCATAAAGAACAGTAGTACTAATAAGTGAAACAACTGAACACTGACCGAAATTCACGTGAAGAACACACATCCGATGGGACACCAACAACGGCATAAAGAACAGTAGTACTAATAAGTGAAACAACTGAACACTGACCGAAATTCACGTGAAGAACACACATCCGATGGGACACCAACAACGGCATAAAGAACAGTAGTACTAATAAGTGAAACAACTGAACACTGACCGAAATTCACGTGAAGAACACACATCCGATGGGACACCAACAACGGCATAAAGAACAGTAGTACTAATAAGTGAAACAACTGAACACTGACCGAAATTCACGTGAAGAACACACATCCGATGGGACACCAACAACGGCATAAAGAACAGTAGTACTAATAAGTGAAACAACTGAACACTGACCGAAATTCACGTGAAGAACACACATCCGATGGGACACCAACAACGGCATAAAGAACAGTAGTACTAATAAGTGAAACAACTGAACACTGACCGAAATTCACGTGAAGAACACACATCCGATGGGACACCAACAACGGCATAAAGAACAGTAGTACTAATAAGTGAAACAACTGAACACTGACCGAAATTCACGTGAAGAACACACATCCGATGGGACACCAACAACGGCATAAAGAACAGTAGTACTAATAAGTGAAACAACTGAACACTGACCGAAATTCACGTGAAGAACACACATCCGATGGGACACCAACAACGGCATAAAGAACAGTAGTACTAATAAGTGAAACAACTGAACACTGACCGAAATTCACGTGAAGAACACACATCCGATGGGACACCAACAACGGCATAAAGAACAGTAGTACTAATAAGTGAAACAACTGAACACTGACCGAAATTCACGTGAAGAACACACATCCGATGGGACACCAACAACGGCATAAAGAACAGTAGTACTAATAAGTGAAACAACTGAACACTGACCGAAATTCACGTGAAGAACACACATCCGATGGGACACCAACAACGGCATAAAGAACAGTAGTACTAATAAGTGAAACAACTGAACACTGACCGAAATTCACGTGAAGAACACACATCCGATGGGACACCAACAACGGCATAAAGAACAGTAGTACTAATAAGTGAAACAACTGAACACTGACCGAAATTCACGTGAAGAACACACATCCGATGGGACACCAACAACGGCATAAAGAACAGTAGTACTAATAAGTGAAACAACTGAACACTGACCGAAATTCACGTGAAGAACACACATCCGATGGGACACCAACAACGGCATAAAGAACAGTAGTACTAATAAGTGAAACAACTGAACACTGACCGAAATTCACGTGAAGAACACACATCCGATGGGACACCAACAACGGCATAAAGAACAGTAGTACTAATAAGTGAAACAACTGAACACTGACCGAAATTCACGTGAAGAACACACATCCGATGGGACACCAACAACGGCATAAAGAACAGTAGTACTAATAAGTGAAACAACTGAACACTGACCGAAATTCACGTGAAGAACACACATCCGATGGGACACCAACAACGGCATAAAGAACAGTAGTACTAATAAGTGAAACAACTGAACACTGACCGAAATTCACGTGAAGAACACACATCCGATGGGACACCAACAACGGCATAAAGAACAGTAGTACTAATAAGTGAAACAACTGAACACTGACCGAAATTCACGTGAAGAACACACATCCGATGGGACACCAACAACGGCATAAAGAACAGTAGTACTAATAAGTGAAACAACTGAACACTGACCGAAATTCACGTGAAGAACACACATCCGATGGGACACCAACAACGGCATAAAGAACAGTAGTACTAATAAGTGAAACAACTGAACACTGACCGAAATTCACGTGAAGAACACACATCCGATGGGACACCAACAACGGCATAAAGAACAGTAGTACTAATAAGTGAAACAACTGAACACTGACCGAAATTCACGTGAAGAACACACATCCGATGGGACACCAACAACGGCATAAAGAACAGTAGTACTAATAAGTGAAACAACTGAACACTGACCGAAATTCACGTGAAGAACACACATCCGATGGGACACCAACAACGGCATAAAGAACATAGTACTAATAAGTGAAACAACTGAACACTGACCGAAATTCACGTGAAGAACACACATCCGATGGGACACCAACAACGGCATAAAGAACAGTAGTACTAATAAGTGAAACAACTGAACACTGACCGAAATTCACGTGAAGAACACACATCCGATGGGACACCAACAACGGCATAAAGAACATAGTACTAATAAGTGAAACAACTGAACACTGACCGAAATTCACGTGAAGAACACACATCCGATGGGACACCAACAACGGCATAAAGAACATAGTACTAATAAGTGAAACAACTGAACACTGACCGAAATTCACGTGAAGAACACACATCCGATGGGACACCAACAACGGCATAAAGAACAGTAGTACTAATAAGTGAAACAACTGAACACTGACCGAAATTCACGTGAAGAACACACATCCGATGGGACACCAACAACGGCATAAAGAACAGTAGTACTAATAAGTGAAACAACTGAACACTGACCGAAATTCACGTGAAGAACACACATCCGATGGGACACCAACAACGGCATAAAGAACAGTAGTACTAATAAGTGAAACAACTGAACACTGACCGAAATTCACGTGAAGAACACACATCCGATGGGACACCAACAACGGCATAAAGAACAGTAGTACTAATAAGTGAAACAACTGAACACTGACCGAAATTCACGTGAAGAACACACATCCGATGGGACACCAACAACGGCATAAAGAACATAGTACTAATAAGTGAAACAACTGAACACTGACCGAAATTCACGTGAAGAACACACATCCGATGGGACACCAACAACGGCATAAAGAACATAGTACTAATAAGTGAAACAACTGAACACTGACCGAAATTCACGTGAAGAACACACATCCGATGGGACACCAACAACGGCATAAAGAACAGTAGTACTAATAAGTGAAACAACTGAACACTGACCGAAATTCACGTGAAGAACACACATCCGATGGGACACCAACAACGGCATAAAGAACAGTAGTACTAATAAGTGAAACAACTGAACACTGACCGAAATTCACGTGAAGAACACACATCCGATGGGACACCAACAACGGCATAAAGAACAGTAGTACTAATAAGTGAAACAACTGAACACTGACCGAAATTCACGTGAAGAACACACATCCGATGGGACACCAACAACGGCATAAAGAACAGTAGTACTAATAAGTGAAACAACTGAACACTGACCGAAATTCACGTGAAGAACACACATCCGATGGGACACCAACAACGGCATAAAGAACATAGTACTAATAAGTGAAACAACTGAACACTGACCGAAATTCACGTGAAGAACACACATCCGATGGGACACCAACAACGGCATAAAGAACAGTAGTACTAATAAGTGAAACAACTGAACACTGACCGAAATTCACGTGAAGAACACACATCCGATGGGACACCAACAACGGCATAAAGAACAGTAGTACTAATAAGTGAAACAACTGAACACTGACCGAAATTCACGTGAAGAACACACATCCGATGGGACACCAACAACGGCATAAAGAACAGTAGTACTAATAAGTGAAACAACTGAACACTGACCGAAATTCACGTGAAGAACACACATCCGATGGGACACCAACAACGGCATAAAGAACAGTAGTACTAATAAGTGAAACAACTGAACACTGACCGAAATTCACGTGAAGAACACACATCCGATGGGACACCAACAACGGCATAAAGAACAGTAGTACTAATAAGTGAAACAACTGAACACTGACCGAAATTCACGTGAAGAACACACATCCGATGGGACACCAACAACGGCATAAAGAACAGTAGTACTAATAAGTGAAACAACTGAACACTGACCGAAATTCACGTGAAGAACACACATCCGATGGGACACCAACAACGGCATAAAGAACAGTAGTACTAATAAGTGAAACAACTGAACACTGACCGAAATTCACGTGAAGAACACACATCCGATGGGACACCAACAACGGCATAAAGAACAGTAGTACTAATAAGTGAAACAACTGAACACTGACCGAAATTCACGTGAAGAACACACATCCGATGGGACACCAACAACGGCATAAAGAACAGTAGTACTAATAAGTGAAACAACTGAACACTGACCGAAATTCACGTGAAGAACACACATCCGATGGGACACCAACAACGGCATAAAGAACAGTAGTACTAATAAGTGAAACAACTGAACACTGACCGAAATTCACGTGAAGAACACACATCCGATGGGACACCAACAACGGCATAAAGAACAGTAGTACTAATAAGTGAAACAACTGAACACTGACCGAAATTCACGTGAAGAACACACATCCGATGGGACACCAACAACGGCATAAAGAACAGTAGTACTAATAAGTGAAACAACTGAACACTGACCGAAATTCACGTGAAGAACACACATCCGATGGGACACCAACAACGGCATAAAGAACAGTAGTACTAATAAGTGAAACAACTGAACACTGACCGAAATTCACGTGAAGAACACACATCCGATGGGACACCAACAACGGCATAAAGAACAGTAGTACTAATAAGTGAAACAACTGAACACTGACCGAAATTCACGTGAAGAACACACATCCGATGGGACACCAACAACGGCATAAAGAACAGTAGTACTAATAAGTGAAACAACTGAACACTGACCGAAATTCACGTGAAGAACACACATCCGATGGGACACCAACAACGGCATAAAGAACAGTAGTACTAATAAGTGAAACAACTGAACACTGACCGAAATTCACGTGAAGAACACACATCCGATGGGACACCAACAACGGCATAAAGAACAGTAGTACTAATAAGTGAAACAACTGAACACTGACCGAAATTCACGTGAAGAACACACATCCGATGGGACACCAACAACGGCATAAAGAACAGTAGTACTAATAAGTGAAACAACTGAACACTGACCGAAATTCACGTGAAGAACACACATCCGATGGGACACCAACAACGGCATAAAGAACAGTAGTACTAATAAGTGAAACAACTGAACACTGACCGAAATTCACGTGAAGAACACACATCCGATGGGACACCAACAACGGCATAAAGAACAGTAGTACTAATAAGTGAAACAACTGAACACTGACCGAAATTCACGTGAAGAACACACATCCGATGGGACACCAACAACGGCATAAAGAACAGTAGTACTAATAAGTGAAACAACTGAACACTGACCGAAATTCACGTGAAGAACACACATCCGATGGGACACCAACAACGGCATAAAGAACATAGTACTAATAAGTGAAACAACTGAACACTGACCGAAATTCACGTGAAGAACACACATCCGATGGGACACCAACAACGGCATAAAGAACAGTAGTACTAATAAGTGAAACAACTGAACACTGACCGAAATTCACGTGAAGAACACACATCCGATGGGACACCAACAACGGCATAAAGAACAGTAGTACTAATAAGTGAAACAACTGAACACTGACCGAAATTCACGTGAAGAACACACATCCGATGGGACACCAACAACGGCATAAAGAACATAGTACTAATAAGTGAAACAACTGAACACTGACCGAAATTCACGTGAAGAACACACATCCGATGGGACACCAACAACGGCATAAAGAACAGTAGTACTAATAAGTGAAACAACTGAACACTGACCGAAATTCACGTGAAGAACACACATCCGATGGGACACCAACAACGGCATAAAGAACAGTAGTACTAATAAGTGAAACAACTGAACACTGACCGAAATTCACGTGAAGAACACACATCCGATGGGACACCAACAACGGCATAAAGAACATAGTACTAATAAGTGAAACAACTGAACACTGACCGAAATTCACGTGAAGAACACACATCCGATGGGACACCAACAACGGCATAAAGAACAGTAGTACTAATAAGTGAAACAACTGAACACTGACCGAAATTCACGTGAAGAACACACATCCGATGGGACACCAACAACGGCATAAAGAACAGTAGTACTAATAAGTGAAACAACTGAACACTGACCGAAATTCACGTGAAGAACACACATCCGATGGGACACCAACAACGGCATAAAGAACATAGTACTAATAAGTGAAACAACTGAACACTGACCGAAATTCACGTGAAGAACACACATCCGATGGGACACCAACAACGGCATAAAGAACAGTAGTACTAATAAGTGAAACAACTGAACACTGACCGAAATTCACGTGAAGAACACACATCCGATGGGACACCAACAACGGCATAAAGAACAGTAGTACTAATAAGTGAAACAACTGAACACTGACCGAAATTCACGTGAAGAACACACATCCGATGGGACACCAACAACGGCATAAAGAACAGTAGTACTAATAAGTGAAACAACTGAACACTGACCGAAATTCACGTGAAGAACACACATCCGATGGGACACCAACAACGGCATAAAGAACAGTAGTACTAATAAGTGAAACAACTGAACACTGACCGAAATTCACGTGAAGAACACACATCCGATGGGACACCAACAACGGCATAAAGAACAGTAGTACTAATAAGTGAAACAACTGAACACTGACCGAAATTCACGTGAAGAACACACATCCGATGGGACACCAACAACGGCATAAAGAACAGTAGTACTAATAAGTGAAACAACTGAACACTGACCGAAATTCACGTGAAGAACACACATCCGATGGGACACCAACAACGGCATAAAGAACAGTAGTACTAATAAGTGAAACAACTGAACACTGACCGAAATTCACGTGAAGAACACACATCCGATGGGACACCAACAACGGCATAAAGAACAGTAGTACTAATAAGTGAAACAACTGAACACTGACCGAAATTCACGTGAAGAACACACATCCGATGGGACACCAACAACGGCATAAAGAACAGTAGTACTAATAAGTGAAACAACTGAACACTGACCGAAATTCACGTGAAGAACACACATCCGATGGGACACCAACAACGGCATAAAGAACAGTAGTACTAATAAGTGAAACAACTGAACACTGACCGAAATTCACGTGAAGAACACACATCCGATGGGACACCAACAACGGCATAAAGAACAGTAGTACTAATAAGTGAAACAACTGAACACTGACCGAAATTCACGTGAAGAACACACATCCGATGGGACACCAACAACGGCATAAAGAACAGTAGTACTAATAAGTGAAACAACTGAACACTGACCGAAATTCACGTGAAGAACACACATCCGATGGGACACCAACAACGGCATAAAGAACAGTAGTACTAATAAGTGAAACAACTGAACACTGACCGAAATTCACGTGAAGAACACACATCCGATGGGACACCAACAACGGCATAAAGAACATAGTACTAATAAGTGAAACAACTGAACACTGACCGAAATTCACGTGAAGAACACACATCCGATGGGACACCAACAACGGCATAAAGAACAGTAGTACTAATAAGTGAAACAACTGAACACTGACCGAAATTCACGTGAAGAACACACATCCGATGGGACACCAACAACGGCATAAAGAACATAGTACTAATAAGTGAAACAACTGAACACTGACCGAAATTCACGTGAAGAACACACATCCGATGGGACACCAACAACGGCATAAAGAACATAGTACTAATAAGTGAAACAACTGAACACTGACCGAAATTCACGTGAAGAACACACATCCGATGGGACACCAACAACGGCATAAAGAACAGTAGTACTAATAAGTGAAACAACTGAACACTGACCGAAATTCACGTGAAGAACACACATCCGATGGGACACCAACAACGGCATAAAGAACATAGTACTAATAAGTGAAACAACTGAACACTGACCGAAATTCACGTGAAGAACACACATCCGATGGGACACCAACAACGGCATAAAGAACATAGTACTAATAAGTGAAACAACTGAACACTGACCGAAATTCACGTGAAGAACACACATCCGATGGGACACCAACAACGGCATAAAGAACAGTAGTACTAATAAGTGAAACAACTGAACACTGACCGAAATTCACGTGAAGAACACACATCCGATGGGACACCAACAACGGCATAAAGAACAGTAGTACTAATAAGTGAAACAACTGAACACTGACCGAAATTCACGTGAAGAACACACATCCGATGGGACACCAACAACGGCATAAAGAACAGTAGTACTAATAAGTGAAACAACTGAACACTGACCGAAATTCACGTGAAGAACACACATCCGATGGGACACCAACAACGGCATAAAGAACAGTAGTACTAATAAGTGAAACAACTGAACACTGACCGAAATTCACGTGAAGAACACACATCCGATGGGACACCAACAACGGCATAAAGAACAGTAGTACTAATAAGTGAAACAACTGAACACTGACCGAAATTCACGTGAAGAACACACATCCGATGGGACACCAACAACGGCATAAAGAACAGTAGTACTAATAAGTGAAACAACTGAACACTGACCGAAATTCACGTGAAGAACACACATCCGATGGGACACCAACAACGGCATAAAGAACAGTAGTACTAATAAGTGAAACAACTGAACACTGACCGAAATTCACGTGAAGAACACACATCCGATGGGACACCAACAACGGCATAAAGAACATAGTACTAATAAGTGAAACAACTGAACACTGACCGAAATTCACGTGAAGAACACACATCCGATGGGACACCAACAACGGCATAAAGAACAGTAGTACTAATAAGTGAAACAACTGAACACTGACCGAAATTCACGTGAAGAACACACATCCGATGGGACACCAACAACGGCATAAAGAACAGTAGTACTAATAAGTGAAACAACTGAACACTGACCGAAATTCACGTGAAGAACACACATCCGATGGGACACCAACAACGGCATAAAGAACATAGTACTAATAAGTGAAACAACTGAACACTGACCGAAATTCACGTGAAGAACACACATCCGATGGGACACCAACAACGGCATAAAGAACAGTAGTACTAATAAGTGAAACAACTGAACACTGACCGAAATTCACGTGAAGAACACACATCCGATGGGACACCAACAACGGCATAAAGAACAGTAGTACTAATAAGTGAAACAACTGAACACTGACCGAAATTCACGTGAAGAACACACATCCGATGGGACACCAACAACGGCATAAAGAACATAGTACTAATAAGTGAAACAACTGAACACTGACCGAAATTCACGTGAAGAACACACATCCGATGGGACACCAACAACGGCATAAAGAACAGTAGTACTAATAAGTGAAACAACTGAACACTGACCGAAATTCACGTGAAGAACACACATCCGATGGGACACCAACAACGGCATAAAGAACAGTAGTACTAATAAGTGAAACAACTGAACACTGACCGAAATTCACGTGAAGAACACACATCCGATGGGACACCAACAACGGCATAAAGAACAGTAGTACTAATAAGTGAAACAACTGAACACTGACCGAAATTCACGTGAAGAACACACATCCGATGGGACACCAACAACGGCATAAAGAACATAGTACTAATAAGTGAAACAACTGAACACTGACCGAAATTCACGTGAAGAACACACATCCGATGGGACACCAACAACGGCATAAAGAACATAGTACTAATAAGTGAAACAACTGAACACTGACCGAAATTCACGTGAAGAACACACATCCGATGGGACACCAACAACGGCATAAAGAACATAGTACTAATAAGTGAAACAACTGAACACTGACCGAAATTCACGTGAAGAACACACATCCGATGGGACACCAACAACGGCATAAAGAACATAGTACTAATAAGTGAAACAACTGAACACTGACCGAAATTCACGTGAAGAACACACATCCGATGGGACACCAACAACGGCATAAAGAACATAGTACTAATAAGTGAAACAACTGAACACTGACCGAAATTCACGTGAAGAACACACATCCGATGGGACACCAACAACGGCATAAAGAACATAGTACTAATAAGTGAAACAACTGAACACTGACCGAAATTCACGTGAAGAACACACATCCGATGGGACACCAACAACGGCATAAAGAACATAGTACTAATAAGTGAAACAACTGAACACTGACCGAAATTCACGTGAAGAACACACATCCGATGGGACACCAACAACGGCATAAAGAACATAGTACTAATAAGTGAAACAACTGAACACTGACCGAAATTCACGTGAAGAACACACATCCGATGGGACACCAACAACGGCATAAAGAACATAGTACTAATAAGTGAAACAACTGAACACTGACCGAAATTCACGTGAAGAACACACATCCGATGGGACACCAACAACGGCATAAAGAACAGTAGTACTAATAAGTGAAACAACTGAACACTGACCGAAATTCACGTGAAGAACACACATCCGATGGGACACCAACAACGGCATAAAGAACATAGTACTAATAAGTGAAACAACTGAACACTGACCGAAATTCACGTGAAGAACACACATCCGATGGGACACCAACAACGGCATAAAGAACATAGTACTAATAAGAGACATAAATCCTGCAGAGCCCCGCTGAGGACTTATGTCTCTTCAGTGCAGCTGCCGTAGCGTTCACTTTGCCCCCAGCAGTTAAGGGGTTAAACAATGATCTGAAACTGAGTCAGCGGCAGAACCTAATGTACGCTCTATTTTCAAATCACTGTTGGGTCATCCTGTACCTGTGATGTCCAACACAATATTGCCCCTTCAGTCGTGGGATAAATATCTTCGTTTTTTGACTTGACCTGACTTGACATATTGAGGCTGAGAAATGTGATTTCACAATGTGTGTCAATGTAAAGTACTTATTTCTTCTAGTCACTGTAAAACAAGACCGTGTCTTGGTTTGCAGTGAATAGAAGAAATAAATACTTTACATCGACACACATTATAACAATGCCTTCCTCTACCACAGCCTGTGATCCCACTGGCATGTCAGCGGAGTGACGTTTTATCTACAGACAGCAGTACCCCAGCTCAACACAACCAATCCTGAACAACTGACTAACACCCACGAGGCGGAAATCAGATGCAGGTTCTTGGAATTTAAAAGTATGACAGTAAATCGGTGTGTTAACACTGGCAAATATAAAAGCTCAAAGCGTGATGAGTGGTTTATTGCTGTTACCTTCCGAACAGATATAACAAACAAACAAACACCAGTGTGTGAAATAAGTTTGACTAAAATATTTCAAGGGTAGTGCTAGAATAGCTTGGCGCCGTTAGGCGCCAAGCTATTCTGGCACCACCCTTGAACTAAATGCTTTAGAGCCGTTTCAAAGTTGTTGCACCGTAACACGTAAACAAATGTTGATGTACACCGATTCGAATACAATGTCAGTCAGTGATACACAAGTCTTTAAGCGAGGCTACTTTATGAGCGGAAACAAACAAAACAACAAAGAGGCAGATTTCTGGACATACAGTCTGCCACTAACAACAAACAAAAAACAAAAATGGTTCTTACATCGTAATCCCGGCCCTCTTGCACCATGCTGGCTGGAAAATGGACCGATGAAATAAGTAATACAATTCCCTGATGGTGTAGAAGAAAACTCCTTTTCACTGCCTAGTACACAGCGCTTGCCGGCACCTTTCACACACCTCCGTCGCAGTACTGAAGCGTTACGGTTGTAGTATGTAAACTAGACTGTCAACCTCTCTCCCGAGAACACAGTCATGCACAGTATGACACGCAGCACAACTCTCTAAATCTAATGCGCTACAGTAGAGGGATAGGACAGTCCTTCCAGCTACCTCATCCATCTGCAAGCGGCATATATTCTCATGCGCCCCTGATAGCAGGGGCTCATGAGAATGTATGCCTTTTGTTAGCGCAGGTATGTACATTTATATCTTTATGAGGAAGTGGTTGCGGTTTACGCGAGAGATTGTTGTTACAGGATACTGATGGCTCAAGCAAGCGACAATTATTTTGTATTTGCAGAAGGCATAGACTCAGGGGCTCACGAGATTCCAGGCTGTGCCCCTTGCAGGCATGGACCTACCCCCACCCACTCCCTCACCCCAATACCGTTCGCCTACGCCGGAGGAAGTCAAAGGATTTAAGCCTGTACGAGGATTGTTTGGGTTGGTTCGCTGTCACAGCTTGTAGTTGGCGTCCCTTTGCTGTGTGTCACCTTTCCCCACACACGTCCTATTTCAGCCGTTTGAGTGGGGTGGGGGTGGACACACACACTGGTTGTCTCCCTCGATTCGCTACCGCCTATCAGCGGTAGCGAATCGAGGGAGACAACCAGTGTGGGATGCGAGGGGTCACAGCGGGGTGGGGATGGGGCGGTGTTGAGTAATGACGCGCAGTGAAAATTCCCCAGGCTAAATGAGCGAATAGAAAGCTGACTGGTACACGTTTTGAGGAATCGCACCGAGTCCGAAATAGCTCAGGCGTTAAGCGTCGGAGCAGGAGAGCGAAGGGAATCGCCGGGTCGTGGGTTCGAATCTCTGTCCCGGCCCCAGTAGCTGGACTCGCAATCCAGGGAGAAAAGACGGGCTTGTTCAATAGCATGTCCGTTGAAAGGTCTTGGTAAATCAAACTGGCACAGTTGGAGTGCGCCTGAGTTGATCAGTGTTCAGGTCGTACTCCATAGGCAATAGATTTCCCCGTCCCCCATAACCCGCCCGTCAGGGCCGTCCATTATCACTGCGGTGCCGTGGACGTTAAACCCCGAACTAACCATTGAGGAATCGCCCGTGCCCGGGCCCACGCTGGTTTTCAGTTCAAGGGTGGTGCCAGAATAGCTTGGCGCCTCAGGCGCCAAGCTATTCTGGCACCACCCTTGAACTACCTGACGACTGACGGAACAAACGCTGAAACTGAGTTTGAAAGATATCTGTACACATTTCAAACTTTTGGTTTCTGCTTTTTGCTCCTTCGTCCGAGTACGTAATACCAGCCTGGGCTGGGTATAAGTGGTTTCTCAGAAACAATAGAAACTGTTTTGAGAATGTCTTACTGAAAAAATGAATGTGGTATTAACAGATACATGTGTCCTCTCAAGACAGTGAAGGGCAAAACATATCACCTGTAATTAAAGACCATCATTTAGGTGGCAGTAGCTGTGACTGTAAATGATGGTCTGTAATGACAGGTGACACGTTTAACCCATTTAGCTTCGTGTCTCTACAGCAGGAAATTGATTGACTATGATAATTCAAGGGTAGTGGGAGATTAGATTAGCGCCTTCAGGCGCCAAGCTAATAGTCTGGCACTACCCGTGAATTATCATGGTCAATCCATCTCCAGCAACTGGTACATAGTCAGTAGGCAACACCTCCATAATTTGAGAAATGGGACCTTGGGGTTAAAAGGGTTAATGACGGGCGATCTTTCTAATAGGGCAGTCGCTCCAAACTGATTCTGCTGTATCCGTAAATTCTGCAGATCAGTCAGTTGCTTACTCAGTATCGGCGTTTTCACGATCAGGGTTGGGTCGAACTGAACGAATCGGAAACTTACTTGCTTACTTACTTACGCCTGTCACCCCTCCCCGGGTATAGGCCGTCGACGAGAGACCTCCAGCGTCGCCTGTCCTATGCTTCTCCTTCGATTTTACTCCAGGTTCCCAGTCTCTTGATGTCCGCTTGGAGGCCTGCCTCTTTTCCTCTTCTGGTAGAAAAACCTTCCTCCTCCAGGAAAGGAATTGCTGTTTGTCTTTTCGTCGGCGTTTTTGTAGCTATTTTTTTAATTGCAGGGTGGGGAAGCTACCCCCCACGCCCAACCCCCTTACTAGGAGGACCAGGGGTTTTCTGTCGGGGTCACCTTCCCTTAGACCATGTTGGTTCACGGCACCTTATTTCATTCGGTGCACCCCTCTCGCGAGGGACCCCTTATCCACCACCCCGGAGACGCGCCTCAACGCCATATGGTCCTTCGGTGCACCCCTCTCGCGAGGGACCCCTTATCCACCACCCAGGGGACGAGCCTCAACGCCATATGGTCCTTCGGTGCACCCCTCTCGCGAGGGACCCCTTATCCACCACCCAGGAGACGCGCCTCAACGCCATTATGTTCCTTCGGTGCACACCTCTCGCGAGGGACCCCTTATCCACCACCCAGGGGACGCGCCTCAACGCCATATTATGGTCCCAGCGCGAGGAACTAATCGGAAACAACTGACCCATATCATGTGAATCCACGTTCGCGGCACGTACGCCCAGCGAAGTAGTTAAAAGACTAATACCTGTGTGTAAAGCCTAACGAAAAACCCATTCAGCCGCCCTGACGCACTACAGCAGGAGATGGGTCGACTATGATAATTTACGGGTAGTGCCAGGTAGGCGCCAAGCTAACCTAGCACTACCATTGAATTATCATCGTCGATCCATCTCCTGCAATAGGTGCATGGTCGTTAAATGACGCCTCCAAAATTTGGGAACTCAATACGTGCGCCGGGTTGAATAAGGAAAGGTGAGACACAAACCCATCCATTCGGCGCAAAGCCTTCTACCTCATTCTAAACCACTTATCTCACTCAGCCAGTCCTACGGGTTGATCGAGCGTTACTGGGTTTCTCTCCCACTTTAACCCATTTAGCCCCGAGTCCATACAGCAGGAGATGGACAGACCATGATAATTCAAGGGTAGTGCCAGATTAGCTTGGGGCCAGCTAATCTTGCACTACCCTTGAATTATCATGGTCAATCCATCTCCTGCAACTGGTACATAGTCATTAGGCAACACCTCCAACATTTGAGAAATGGGACCTTGGGCCTAAAAGGGTTAAAGTACCATAATAAATTTAACCAGGCACTGCCGTCACCCCCTGCCATCTGAAAGAGGCATTGCCGCTCATGAGACCTTTCATCATCTACGCCTCTTGCAGACTAGTGTACGTCTCGTGCGTCTGCTGGGGACCATGAGGATCTGTGCCTTAGCTTGCTGTCTATGTCTCGTGCGTCTGCTGGGGACCATGAGGATCTGTGCCTTAGCTTGCTGTCTATGTCTCGTGCGTCTGCTGGGGACCATGAGGATCTGTGCCTTAGCTTGCTGTCTATGTCTCGTGCGTCTGCTGGGGACCATGAGGATCTGTGCCTTAGCTTGCTGTCTATGTCTCGTGCGTCTGCTGGGGACCATGAGGATCTGTGCCTTAGCTTGCTGTCTATGTCTCGTGCGTCTGCTGGGTCCATGAGGATCTGTGCCTTAGCTTGCTGTCTATGTCTCGTGCGTCTGCTAGGGACCATGAGGATCTGTGCCTTAGCTTGCTGTCTATGTCTCGTGCGTCTGCTGGGGACCATGAGGATCTGTGCCTTAGCTTGCTGTCTATGTCTCGTGCGTCTGCTGGGGACCATGAGGATCTGTGCCTTAGCTTGCTGTCTAAGATCGACGGTACAAAGACAACTCAAGGCGGAAAAAGATCTGTCAATAATCTTCTTTATTACTACTACAGTCGAATTTGTTTACACCGTGGTCGGTCACAACAAAAGTCTGAACGCAGTTGTTTTTCAGGTCTCAGCTACACTTTTTCCGTGTACTTGACTTCACTCAAAACAAACTTTGGCTATCTCACTCACACACACACACACACACACACACACACACACACACACACACACACACACACACACACACACGTGGGTCCCGCGTAGCACTTTTTAATAAGTGAAGTTTATTGTAATTATATACTGACGAGCAAAAGAAATGCGGCGACATTTTTTGAATTACTAAAGTGTTTCCGATGATTCCAAAAATGTCGCATATCTTTTGCTCGTCAGTATATTTCATATTATATAATTTCCGATTCGTTGTGGAACACGATTACAAATTATGTCTGACGTGATGCTGGTTCTCTATAACAGAGTATATGTAGGGATCACTACAAATCCGCTTCATGCGTCGTAAGTCATCATGGGCTACGCTGCGATGAACTGAGGGCAGAGTTACATGGGAACTGCCCCTGTCCTCCGCGTTGCTTTGCACAATTTTTGCCTGTGGGTGGCAATTAAGGCGTCATTGCAAGGAGGAACGATTTACGACCCTACACTGATAACCCTATGATCCCCACCCCCAAACTCATCGTCACCACCCCCCCCCACCCCCCCCACCCCCATCCCCCACTGAGCAAACGGTCATCTGGGATCACTTCCGTCGGTGGTCACTGCTACAGTAAAATGCTGCTGTCGGTAGCGGTTTTTGGCGAGGTGATTCCTGCAGAAATCACCTCGCCAAAAACCGCTACCGACAGCTAAAGGGTTGACAGATTTACTGGCATAACATCGGCCACGATAGTACCACTCTACTGCTTTGAGAAGGTAAAAGACGGCAAGTATTACAACGAAAATCTCCCTTCATCACAAAATGGATTTTGCTTTCACAAGGGCCATACTATTAGTTTTGAAGACGGCTTCAGTTGCATGAGTGAGCTCATGTCACTCATGTACCTGGCCCCCGGGAAGCTTAGTGGACAGTTCTGAAATGTCAGCCGAGGATTGGCCCGAAAACTGAAAGTGTTGATCGATTACCATCTGTGTGCTGATCAGTGATTTTGGACCTTACGGCTTCAAGCCGTAAGGTCCAAAATAACAGATCAGTACTCACAGATGCGCATGCAGCCAAATGGGATTTGACGTACTGAGAAGCCACAAGCTGTTGTCTCACATATGGCAGACATGCAGTGTATTTGCCGAGGAAGATTAACATGACACATGATCTATATCGGCCGTTGGTTTTCAAGTATATCGACCGTTGGTATTCAGATCTGTACGTCTTCGGTACCCGCACGCTGGTTGTCTCCTTCGATTCGCTACCGAGTCAAAGCCTTTCCTCTGATGATAAGTCCTTATGTGATCGGCATGGCCTAGCCAGCGCAAGTTTGACAGGCCACGGAACACAGTGCCGTTTCCGTACTGTCCAGTCTCTTAGCCATAGTCAGTCCCAGGCATCCCCTAATATTTCAATCCCCTGAAAAAAAACGCTAGCGCCCACCAGCTGCACATTTGCCATGCACAAAATAACCCCAAAAAAAACCCCAACAGATTGACAGTCTCATTTCTTAGCTATGAACCTGATTCCTTACCAACCCCACACCCAAGCACAGCTGAAATTAGCCTGCCCCTCAAATCACTACGTCAATGGCAACTCAACATAGGCCCACAATTGTCCACTGTATAAGCTCAGGATGGTATGAATCAAAGCAATCAACATGTCTCCTCTCAGCTAACCAGAAATTTCCAGCAAATTCCAACATTCAGCCCTACTACAAATTTTCAAACAAGGCAAAGATTATTTGAACACTGGTCCTTGCACTGCCTCAACTGCCAAATTTAAATATATAACGTGACCAAAAATGTGGCTACAATACGTCGTTCATCATTGGCATCATATGCTTAAACGTGGACTGAACGGTCGACCAGGTCTATGTCAGAAGTCAAGTCACTAAATAGGCTGACTTCTGGCTTAGACCAGGCCACCAGTTTATTCCACCTTTATGCATACGATACCTATGCTGATTTTTTCTTAAATGTAACCATTGATATTTCTGATTTGCGGTTGTCACTTGTTAGGACATTTGTTGATACTCAGTTGTGTCCTATCATTCAGTTCTGCCTAAGAAGGCAAAAAACAGTAAAAACCCTTTTTGTATTACAATTAACTCATTCGAGATGTGCCGTGTGTGTGCGTGTCAGTGTGTGTGCGTGCATGTGTGTGTCAGTGCGTGCACTCGAGCGTGTGTGTGTGTGTGCGTGCGTGTGTGTGTGTGTGTGTGTGTGTGTGTGAATGCGCGTGTGCGTGCGAATACGCGTGTGTGTGTGTGTGCGTGCAATCGTATGTGTGTGTGTGTGTGTGTGTGTGTGTGTGTGTGGCACGTGTGTGTGTGTGTGTGTGTGTGTGTGTGTGTGTGTGTGCGCGCGCGCGCGTATAAGCGCATGCAAGCGCTGATTTGCATGTGAATGCTACGCTATGCTAAGCAAACATTAGTTCGCCGCGTATCCGTTGGCGGCACGTCTCGAATGAGTTAAAAGCTAGCTTTTCACAAAACTGGACTTGCTATCTTTTGAATCCTGAGGGGATATGTGTACGGCCAAGTTGTTTTTGTATTTTCGGTGTCTGTAAAAATACGTCCGTGTTGGTCTATGATTTTGGACCATACGACTGTAAACCGTAAGTGTCACAAACCAGAAAACAATTTAGTACATGCACCCTGATGAGCCGTCGTACGTTTTATGAGGGTCACGCCGGCTCAGGGCTAAACTAAACCATAACACGTCACCAAGCAAGATAACCCCCAGATCCATTGTCAATTGGTGGATTGCAGTCGTGTGCTGGTCTGTGATTTTGGACCAAAATCACAAACCATCATACATTATCAGCCGTAAGGTACAGAATCAAGGACCAACACACAAATATACAGAACAACAAACCGGCAAAACATGTGCATGCTCATTCCGACAAAAAATGAAACTTTAATAAACTGTGTTGTATTTGTCCTTCCTAAGCATGTTTCTTTCTTTGCTGGGATCTTCTTATAAGACAGGATCATAGTCAAGCTTACCTGCTAGTCCAGTGATTTGCTGACACTTTGTTACTGCTCTCAGCAGACGACACTTCCCACACGTCTGCCGCTTTACAGTAATCCACACACGTATCCCTCAAAATTTCAAACAAATTGTTTGAGGTACACTTGAACTACTGTGTAAACACACGAACAAGTACATACACTTCAGCTTTCAATTAAGTCGTTGGATGCGAACACACGCACAACACCGATACGGTACTTGGTCAACCTGTCTGCACAATAGGACACACTGATAATGCTCACCGCGTAGGCAGCGGCCGCGTTGCGCACAATTCAGTCCTGTCGTATGAGCCCACCACGCAAGCTAATTTATGTGTCCCCGATCCTACACACAATCACAATCGTTGTAAATGAAATGCGTAATGAACCCTCTGATGTAACACCAATGTAAATGAGACTTCAAGAAACAAATATCCTCATGAGCCCCGATTTATGTCTCTTGGAGTTGGTGTCCATACGTCCGCTGCACAACTGTGCGATACAGTGCACAATACAGTGCACCTTTTGGATCTGTCCAGGACACTAGATATATACTGTACTCCATACAACAACGAAACCAACTATAATTAGTCCCTGGCACAGCCAACACCACTTTCCTTTCTGGAGTACAACTGTGAATATATGCTGCCGACCTGTTTCCAAATGGAGGTAACGATTCTTGTGAGCCCCTACAGTTGCATGAGGTCATGAGGATCTAGCAGCTAGGCTGGCTGGGACATATCGCATCGATCTGGAAGTGAATAGCTCACCACTCCATGCCGTGCCGCGCTCCGCTATGGTGTAGAGGGAAATCGATTGAAGAAAGAGATACACAGCAGTCCACATTCCGCGGCTCTTCCAGGACGAGTAATTATGCAAACGTGAGTGTGAGCGTGTGTGTGTGTGTGTGCGTACGTGTGTGTGTGTGCGTGTGCTGTGTGCGTAGCATCGGCAGTGTGTGTGCGTGTCAGTGTGTCAGTGTTCGTGCATGTGTGTGTCAGTGCGTGCGCGAGCGTGTGTGTGTGCGTGCGTGTGTGTGAATGCGCGTGTGCGTGCGAATACGTGTGTGTGTGTGCGTGCAATCGTGTGTGTGTGTGTGTGTGTGTGTGTGTGTGTGTGTGTGTGTGTGTGTGTGGTGTGTGTGTGTGTGTGTGTGTGTGTGTGCGCGCGCGTATAAGCGCATGCAAGCGCTGATTTGCATGTGAATGCTACGCTACGCTAAGCAAACATTAGTGAAATCTGCCTGTACCGTAAAGTGTACGTCCACTGGTCTGTCTACACGTCCCTTTTGACAGAGTAAATTGCGTTGTATGTGTCTTTCCTAACCCATTTAGACCCGAGTCCCTACAGCAGGAGATGGATTGACCATAATAATTCAAGGGTAGTGCAGGCGCCAAGCTAATCTGGCACTACCTTTGAATTATCATGATCAATCCATCTGCAACTGGAACGTAGTCATTAGGCAACACCTCCAAAATTTGAGAAATGGGACCTTGGGGCTAAAAGGGTTAAGTCTGTTTCAGTCTTTCTTTGTTGGCGTTTTCTTTGATAGCAAAATGTGTGACGGTCTGTGAATGATTTTCCACCAGCCGGCACAGCCTTTCTTCACCTATAAATTCAAAGTGTAACGCAGCAGAACCTGTTTTGAGCAATCACCCTTAGGATAACACCTGTCATTAAAGACCATCATTTAGGTGGCTGTAGATGTGACTGTGGCTGTAGCCACCTAAATGATGCTCACAAACCAGATAGGTGAGGCTAGCGCTGGCAGAATTGTATGCAAACCAAGGGGAATCACAGCGCTGGACAGACAACAGTTAAGGCAGGGGATCTAACTGTTGTCTGTCCAGCGCTGTGATTCCCCTTGGTTTGCATACACCTAAATGATGGTTTTTAATGACAGGTGACACTTTTCGACTCACAAAACGTCTCTCCAGAGCGCCTGTCTATTAAGACCACTTTTTCTTGCAAAAGAATGCGAATGCTAAAATCACTTTCCACTGTTAGCAGCATACGAATGTGTGACTATAACATGACCTGGGATGAGAGTTGTGTTTCACCGAGGACTGTAAACAACCCGCATCATGTGACAGCCAAGACAGAAATCATACATCAAGTTTAGCCGAGCACGGCCACAGCATTTCTCCTTTCCATGACTACCCCTCCCCCCTCCCCCCCCCCCAGCTCAACCCACCTACCCCACTGGCCTTTACACCCTCTACCCACTGTACACACACGCGGATGCAAAGCCGGTATAGAAAACATTTACATTAACCCATTCAGCCCTGCGGACGCACTACAGCGGTCGATCATGATACTTCAAGGGTAGTGCCAGATTAGTTTGGCGCCTATCGCCGCCAAGCTAATATGGCACTACCCTTGAATTATCATGGTCGATCTATCTACTGCAACAGGTGCATAGTCACGCTCGTTAGATGACGACTCTAAATTTGGGAAATACGTGCGCCGGGCTGAATGAGTTAATAGGACTTCCACGTATCGAAAGAAACAGGGCTGAACCAAGACACAGCAAACTAGATCAAATTCAAAATCAGAACACTGTTCGTGAAGCTTGACAGTAGTACCTGTCTACCTGAAACCTCCTTTCCACACGAATCCCCACCCCCCACCCCCTTTCCCCACCACACCACACACACACACACACACACACACACACACACACTCGTCAGTCTGCATACTTGAGGATGCTGGCTAATGGACTCAGTGATTTCTAAGAACACAATTTATGAAATTAACCGAAAGTATTGAAAGATTAAGACTAAGCCAGGCGGACTGACTGACTTAGTTCTAATTCGACATCTTGGCTGATGTCCTCTGAAGACTACATTACAATTTATTAGACATATCGAATATGATAGTTCAAGGGTAGTGACAGAATAGCTCGGCGCCTACAGGCGCCGAGCTATTCTGTCACTACCCTTGAACTATCATGGTCGATATGTCTAATAAACTGTAGTTCAGAGGCAATCTGCGCAGTGAAGACAAAAGACAGTAGTCCATTTTTTTGGTGAAAAGTGAGATTTTGATTGAATTACTATGCACAGCTCGCTTTTCACAAAACTGGACATGTCTTTTGCTTTTGAAGGCAGGCAACTGGACAATGAAGAAATTTCGTCCTTAGAGCTCAAGGTCTTAATTTTAACTGGAGACAATGCGTTAAGTGGCAGACCAAATACAAGGACAGTTCGGGGAAAACATAATTAGGGGTAGAGCGGTCAGGGAGTCAGCACTTTCGGCAGCATGTGAGAGAGAAGAGAGAGAGAGAGAGAGAGAGAGAGAGAGAGAGATGGGGATGGGGGGGGGGGGGCAGAGGAGGGAGGGTGTGAAGGTTGTGGAATGGGTAGGGGTTTGTGCCAGTCGGTGCAATAATAATAACTGGCATACGAGAGAGATGCCAGTCGGTGTGTGTGTGTGTATGTGTGGTTGTTGGGGGGGGGGGGGGGGGTAAGAGGAATTGGGGGGGGGGGGGGGTAATGACGGAGACTGATTTTAGAGGCCTTCAATACAGCCGACGATCAATAAATTTGTCAAGACTGTGAAGTTCATGACTGACCTCAGGGCCTTCTAGCGCATCTCCATATCTCTCATCATTTATACATTAGCCTCCCTTTGTGGGTGGCATCATAGTAGACACAAACATATAATACATACATAAGTATTACGAGGCGTAGACTAGATAAAGAAACCCACTCATGTACAAAAGGCATATTCTCATGAGCCCCTGCATGCCCCTTTTGCAAAGACGGGTTCTACTAGTTGGAAGCCGGGACGCTAGCCAGTGTCTTCACATGAGGAGGCACACACTGGTCCAGGGGTCTACCATGACGCGGTGGCATCGAGGTAGACAACTAGTGTGCAAACGGCTGGGATTCTCAGGAGACCCTGCAAAAAGTAGTGTAATAAAAGACTGTCAGTGCACACGGGTGTACGTGACTGAGAAGGAGGGGTGATATTGACGAAATTCATCCGTCCAGATGACCTCAGCCGGCTGGCTCATCTCAGTCAATCTCGACGTGTCCTGCGTTTAAGATTTTGGATCCTACGACTCTAGCCGCAATATCCCATATCGACAGACGCGCACACACTACTGGTCTATTTCTGCTACACATTCACATCACTCAACCGAGTTCCTTCCTCCACAGAGAGATTTTCAGTTTAGTTAGGATCTTACAGTTACCAAGCATGAATTGCAGTTCACTGAAGGCCCATGCGTACGGTAAAAGCTATCGGCTGACGTTGCCGCAGTGGACCGCGCACAGCGCGGTCCACTGCGCAATGTCGCCCGATGCCTTTGCACATGCAATGCAAATCATGCGCGTGAGTTTCAATAGGTCAGGCGACTAAGCGTAGGAGCAAAAAAAGAGCGAAGGGAACAGCCTGGTCGTGGGTTCGAACTACGATTCCGGCCCCGGTAGCTGGGCCCACAATCCAGGGGAAAAGAAGGGCTTGTGATATAACATCTCCTTTGAAAGGTCCTGGTAAATCACAGCTGCAGTGTGCCTGAATTGTTCAGTGTTTAGGTAGTACTCCATAGGCTATAGCTGTCCTTGTCCCCCGAACCCGCCCCGTAGAACTCGGCTGTACATTATCACTCTTGTGCCGTGGATGTTCTACCCCGAACTAAACAGCCAACCAAGCGATTGAAAAATGTATAGATCTCTCTTGATGTAAGAAATTATATACATTAGCCTCTGAAAATCTGTGACTCCTGCACACGTTTAAGAACTTGATGAGAATCCCGCACCTCAGTCATGAAGACATGTAGATTGCTACTTGCTACACTGGTTCACGAAAATACGAGTGCCTTCAGATTTAATTTGACTACACTGGCACATGAGAATATATGGGGAGGAAGGGTCTGGGCGCTGCACTGTAAACATTCACCCCCATCAATTTGCAGTCAGTCTGATCGATCTAAAAGGATGCATACATTCTGTCTCTGAACGAACAGATTCACACTTCTCATTTGCGAAATCTGGGGTGTCTTGGTCGTGCAGAAACTATCTGCAATTCAGCCATGCATTTTTTATAAAACTTATTTTTACTACTGCTTGAAACTGAATTTTCATGATCATTCATTCTAGATTCATCACATCGACATTATGATTCGGCATGATTCTTCCCTGACAGTGGACACGTACTGTATTTCTGACATTTTTGTTCATTCAACGACCACAAGCCACAAGCGTCCAAGGGACATGGACACAAATTGGTCTAACCAAGAGGTATAAATCCTCATGAGCCCCCGCAAATGCGGGGGCTCATGAGGATTTATACCTCTTGCAGTTGGGTGGTGGTCACGTTTTCTCGGCAGTCAAGGAGTATATCGTGTATAATAAGCGATTAGATCATTTCCCAGGGAACACACCGGGCTTTTAGACACCACAGCGGAAGATGGATCGACCATGAAAGTTCAAAGACAGTATCAATTAGCTCGGCGCCACGCTAATCTGGCACTGTATAATCGATGCAAGTGCCACAGCAGATACACACTTTGTAGACGTGTCCCCAAGTGGCACTGGAAGGTCAATAAGTGAGTAGGCGTGTGTGACTGAAACATTGTGTGGCGTGTAACTGGAAAAAAAAAAAAATTATCGTGAAAGTATACAAATTCCGTCCCCAAATATCACTCCATTTCCGCAGCAATTAGATCCGCAATTCACAGCAGCGCACGGCCATGTTTTCTTCCGTGATCGTCTTATGACTGGGTCGAAGCGAACTTGTGGACGATCTATTTCTAGTCTGCAGTTCGTTCGTCCAATATAACTTAGTATCGAATTTTTGTCGTCTGCTCGCCTCGAGGCTTCCATCTCAGTCTGTCGTGAAATATGTGATCAAGGTCAAAACTGGCCCGCCCCTGCGCTAACAAGCGACATGTCTGGGCTATCAAACAAAATATAAACTTTTTTTTTAACCCCTGACGATACCGTTCGGCGGAAAAGACGCCAAGTTATGCGTCTTTTCCGCCGAACGGTATCGTCAGTAGCAGTCAAAGAGTTAATCTCTCCACAAACCACTAAGATAAATGGCAATGTGCCAGAGAACTTCGGAATTAGCAAAAAGCCACCGTTGTTGTTATTCACCACAGCACGTCCTACAGCCGCACCGCCCACTCTTCTAAGCGCAGCGTCAGCAAGTCTGGCCAGAGGGGGCAAGCCTTAATTCACACCCAGCCCTGGTGGACGGTGGACGACCTACTGGGGACAACTCGTTTCTGGACAACTACTGTACTACGAATATAGTACTGCCAGACGAATCGCAGAAGAAGGCGAAAAAGAAAGTTATTATATCCAAAGTTTATTATAAGTTGAGTAATTTACATTGAAAAAAAGCGTGGTCGTGATTTATGAAGGAGAAAACAATAAATAAATAAAAAAACACGAAGATGCGACCAGAAATGTGCCTCTTGGTAGCAAGTAATAGCCGTATTTACAGTCTCATTTTGAGATATTCATCTGAGGTCAGCTGTACGACATACATTTTGTATCCGACTGTTACGAAGACACACGTCGCAATGATCATGAGGAAACGGTTTGCGTATATTGCTTGGGCGTTGTGCTTTGTTTTGAGGCAAAAACAGTGAGTCCATTTCTGTGAAATACAATGAAAATCTTGCTTTTCACAATTGTGGACTTTACTGTATTTTGCATACGGGGTCATGATAATAGACTGCTGCAAAGACGCATGCCGCAATAAAATCCAACAAAAAATGTCAGTGCATACTGCTTGGACGTCATCACTGTCAACGGGCACTACTGACGTTGTGCCACAGATCTGATTCTGATGTAGGAGTAACTCCTACTCCTGTAGCCGAACACCAGTCTTGTCATGCGCCGCAACGTTTCGTCAATGTCAAAAACTAACCCAACCTCCAAGATCATCACAGATCATCAATAGGACTACGTGAAATGGAACAACTCATTCGAGACATGCCCCATGCGGATACGCGGCCAGGCCGCCGCGTATCCACATGCGGCACGATTGAGCATGAAATTTTGCTCCCGGCCTTCTCTGTATTTCTTTCATCCGGCTCTGAATAACAGTGAAATGTAACACCACGTCGTTCTGAAACTGACTTTTGTCCTTGGGAACACTGACCATCATGCTACACGTATGCGCGAAAGTCAGTGCACATCTTCATGAACTTCAATCGCCAACAACCTGCAAGAGGCATAGATCTTCATGAGCTCCCGCGACTGCGGAGGCGGCTCATGAAGATCTATGTCTCTGCTCACTGGAAATGTTTACTAATGAAGTATCTGGCGCCAAGCTTTCCTTTGAAAAAAAAAGTCTTGTTTGCTGCTCTACGATTTCACGTTGGATCTTACGTTTAAAATCTAAGGGAATTCTGCAAAAGGAATTTGTATGTCTTTCCTCAGTCAGCCAGAAGCAGCAACTGGGAGTTCACACTCTTCACTGACGGTTTGAACGTTTATGCAATGAGAACGGTATGGTGGTTGAAATATCTAATATCTAAAAACAGAAGACGTCAGTCTGGCGCCGATAATCATGAAAAGTGGAGGCTTGCCCGTGTGCTGGATGATTCACCAACACTGCAAGCGGAATCGTTCCGGCGTAACGATTATAATACAACTGTATTACGGCTGTGGTTTATTCGCATGAACCCGCCGCGCCCGGTAGTACAGGCTCAATGCAACGTCAGTTTAATAGACAGCAGGAAGCAGAAAACAGGTCAAAAGAACTAGACTTGCAGACGGACATGATGTTTTCACTATAAACTCACTGTTTAGCATATCATAATAATGTGCATATTGCCGCATCTAGCTTTTAAGAATGAAACGGCTCCGGCTCAAACTGCTACAACTTAAAAGCTAACTAAAAAAATGTCACCGAGTAAAGACTCAAACAGATTGATTTTGCCGGATTGATTGTGCATTGCTTAACGTCCCGACAGCAACAAGACTTTCTCAGGACGTGCCTGCACTGCGTGTGAAAAAAAAAAAAAATAAACAGCCGGAATATTGAATGTATGTCGCCAGCCGGTCTAATATGCTAAAGAAACCTCAGTAAGACCATTTGGCAACACACATCCAACATCAAGAGCTACAGGCAGCGCAGACAGTAGGGAGAGTTTAAAAAAGGAAAATACAGGTGAATGGAACAAGGCCGGGTAGACAGAAACACATGCCCCAGAATAGAAGAGAAAACCCACCCTGTGGGGCTGACCAGGGTGACCCTGGGAACTAAAAAGTAGTTAACCCCACCCAAGTCCCCCAGGGCAGACCCGGGAGGGGGTGCCTCAAACAGTCACGACAGCGGTCAAGACAGGCTAGGACAGTTTGCCGACAACAATGTATTCAGTAATCTCGGAAGCAAACACCTTCCACAGGCAATGCGGCAAAAGCCCTCTCAGCCAAACACTGTTTAAATCTTATCAACATGAGGCATGGATCCTCATGAGCCCCCGCAACCTGCAGCCTCATGCAGATGGTAACTGAACATGTTTATTGTAGAACCCCGTACTAAAGACGCAAGGCGGAGTTCGTTCACAATCAGGGGTCAGTTGTATGAGAGTGCTTAGTCCTGCGCCAGCTACGAAGCAAGGAGCTCCGTTATAGCTTACTCCTGCGCCAGCCACGAAGCAAGGTGCTCCGCTATAGCGGAGCACCTTGCTTCGTGGCTGGCGCAGGACTAAGCTCACTCATGCAACTAAGCCCAGGTGTGAACACTGAGTATTACTTCAAAACGGCTGCTAATTGCTACATCTTATCCAAGACATAATAGGTCACCACCGCCATAGGGGCTCGTGAAAACGACACGTTGTGTCGGCGTACCCGTTTCCTTCCTTCCTGCTTCCTGCTGAACGTCGGCCCTGTGGCAAACTTATTGTGATCGGGGCCGACATCGTACCTTCAGTTTGCTGTGGTACGACATACACAGACAATGACAACGGAGGCGAGAAAGGATGAAACTAGCTGAATGTGATTATACACAGATGTAACGGGCATCTAAGCTTCATTCTTGCAAGCTGCTGTTTTTACTGACGGTCGTAATCCAGACCAAAAAGGTGACTGCCAAATGAAAATCGTAATCTCTATCTCTCAGGCTCTCTCTCTCTCTCCCCTCCCCCTCCCCCCCTCCACCCAACCAAGGCCGCAACTGACGCGGAAGCGAGTCAGTAGTTCCGAGGCACCTGCTGCCTTCCCGGGTTTAAGTCATGACCTTTGATACAGTTAGTCCTGTACACCCAATTTACCGCGGTGTACACATCGTCAGCACTAAGACTCAATTGGGGCAGATGGTCCGTGTATCAAAGTCAATTGAGAGATAGACCAGAAGTAGTCGGTGTTCATTTCACACTGGTTGTCTCACTCCCTCGGTAGCGAATCGAGGGAGACAACCAATGTGTACCACTCCGCTTAGGCCGGTTTCTAAAGTTCAGTTCAGCACCCAGTTTCCACGAAGAAGGACTGCCGCCTGTAATACTGAATGTAGTAGTTCCAAAAATACTTCTGTAAGCATGCAGCACAACCTTTGAGGTACCACAGTCGATGTGACTGATAAATTTAACCCTTTGGCTGTCGATAGTGCTTTTTATCCCGAAGCCGGGAATAACCTCGATAAAAACCGTTGCCGACAGCCAAAGGGTTATTGTCCCATTGCCTGAACTACAACTGCGTTCCTCAGACAGAGGCAAACAACTGAACGTTCATTCTACATAATCTTGCTTAGAAGAAGAGGGACAGAAAAATAATGCGTGAAAGCCTACGTTGATTCCAATATCCCTGCTGGTAACAGAAGACGTTTGGCGTTGATGGTAAAAAACAGTGGAGGTTTGCGTGCTGCATAATTCACCAACGCCGGCTGCAACCGCAACAGCTGTGTGGGACATTACAATTTCATTTAGCCCTGACGCACCGAGCAGGAGATGGATCGACCATGCTTATTCAAGGGCAGTGCTAAATTAGCTTGGCGCCACTAGGCGCCAAGCTAATCTGACACGACCCTTTAATTATCATGATCGATCCATCTCCTGCAACTGGTACATGGTCATTTGGTGACATCTCCAAAATGTTAGAAATGCGGAAGTTAGATGAATAAACTGTCATGTCTCCAGGGAATGAGAGGAGTCGTCAATTGTGATAGCTCAAAGGTTATGCCCGTTTGTCCTGGCGACAAAAGACCGAACAATCATTAACGTTCCATAAACTACAAATTTCGGAATGGGACATGAAATCAATCACATTGTTATTTTTGTTCTGTTTCTCAGCCGTCACATTCTTGTAGTTTCAATGCCGATGGTTTCCGAAATGAGCTCAGCAAACAAAAAAAAAAAAATGTCATCATCACAACAAATGAATGAATTACGCAATGGAACATAAAACTATTACAGAGTTCTGTTTCCAGCCGATAGTTTTGCGGGAAAGGCCACAGTGCAAAATTAAGTCATTTCATGATGCACATCAGTCACCAGCCCTGTCCAAATGCTCACTCCAAAGGGAACACTGAGAAAATCCTCATCTCATATCCCTTATTCCCCATAGAGTTCATTACCCCTGGAAACCTATTTGCGGTCACGCACAGATGAGGCATTAAACCCACGACACGTACACTCTCATCTCAGGAGCCAAAACCCTGGTTAGCAGGCTGCAACTACGGCAAAACCTGTTAGGAACGACCACCCTTATAAGAGATCATCTGTCATTAACCCTTTTAGCCCCAAGGTCCCATTTCTATAAATTTGGAGGCGTCGCCTATGTACCAGTTGCAGGAGATGGCTTGACCGGCCATGATTATCATGATCAAGCCATCTCCTGCTGTAGGGACTCGGGGCTAAATGGGTTAAAGACCATGATTTAACTGGCAGTAGCTGTGACTGTAGCCAGGTGAATGATGGTCTTTAAAGAAATGTGACACTTTTCGCTGGTCAAGACTTCTCTTGATAGAACACGTATTTTAAAGACGGACCAGTTTATCATACTCTTATAAAAAAAATGTGGTTGCTCAAAGCAGGTTCTACTGTAGTTCCAAGACTCTATCCTTCCAGCTGCGTGCGGCACAGGCCCTCCTGAACCCTGCTGCTGACATCGGCCCATGAGGATCTATGTTTCTTCCTGATGTAAGCATACCGGCCAGCTCATTTTAGAAACGGCTTTCGAAACTGCTACTGACCATACTGTTAGACGGAAAAGACGCGTAGTTAGCGTCTTTTCCGCCGAAAGGTATCATCATTAGCATTCAAGGGGTTAAGGTCTTCCCAGTGATCTAAAGGTCTTCGTGTCAACTTTGACCTTAGATGGCTTGCGCGCAGCTGAACTTAGCTGAGCGGACAAAGCAAGACTCGGCCTGTGTTTCATCGGATAATCAGTGTTTACTAAACATCGCGTCTTCGTGTTGCCTGTAGTGCGTCCTGAACATCTAGAATGTATATACCCGCATAAAACTGCGGTTTAGCTAGCATCCTGTTTTTTTTTTTGTAAGCGGTTCCTATTCATAACCCTCCTCTATAAATAGGGGTAAGGAGGAGAGGGCGTGTGGGGTGGGGTGGGTTGTTGTATAGTGGATTTGTTAATATTTTCTCTTTTAAATCAAGTTCAGTTGTTTCACAAGTTTGCAGAAGTTAATCAAATTATCTGCTTTCTACTCGAAACATCACTGAGGCTAACAATATTTAGGCCCTACAGCAGCGAGCTCGACTTGATGTGTACATCCGATGAGCAAAAGGTCTTCGGAATGACGTCTATCCGAGGACCTCTGGCTTCTCGGGCACGCTCTCTGCTGTATGACGCAATGTCTGCCTGTCCTGGATACCACCATAAAAGGCAATCTATTACGCTCGCTGTAGCCAAGATCGATATACTTATTATTGGCCGATTGACATTCTGGTTTTGAATAACACAGATGCAAATAGTGTGTGCCAGCATGAGGTATAGATCTCCCTGAGCCCCCGCATAACGCCGCAGGGGCTCACGAACATCTGTACCTCTTGCAGATGCCTCTTGCAAAAAGTCCCCACAATCGACAAAGTGAATGCAACGCACAAAATCGAAACAACCTTAAATAGAGCGCCTTGAAGCGGATGTCGTCAGGCAAAAAATCACAAAATGACAGGCCGGAATACAGATGTAGCGGGGCTCGATAAAGGCATAATTCTCTGCGGGACTCATGATGATCAGTGCCGTTGATGTGTAATGGCAAGCCACAGGATAAAACCTGTAATAATAATAATGGCTACTTATATAGCGCTTATCCTTGAATAAGCTCTAAGCGCTTTACAAATAAAGAGTGGGAGTGGAGGGGGTCATAAAACCAAAGAAATAACGGATTCTGCAACACACACACACACACACACACACACACACACACACACACACACACACACACACACACACACATAATGACAAAGAACTGAGCCAACGATGGCAGGGTCAATATTTCATTTCGAAGTTTGCATACAATAATGGGAGGATTCACATTCCCCTGTGCCCAATCGGGAAAATGACATATCCAGGTTTAGTTTTTGTATTGATTACCCTGACGTTTGCCGGCAACAGGAGGACATACGACATTACAGCAAAGGCATACAAGTTTTCAATGAGTTGTAGCTGGCAAGACTTGTGCCTTTCCCTCTATAGGACGGCCTTAGTTGCATGCTCGGCGTTAAAAATGAACCTACTGCGCAGTTCACCGGCTTCTGTTCTGTACCGTTGAACAAATCGATTCATCTGAATACATGCAACGCAACGCAAAAAAATCCAAGCTATGCACAGGGACCAAGACAATACTTGTGAAATGAAAACGGCTTTTTTTCTGGTTTACGATTTCAGACCTTGCTGCGTAAAAAGATATAACACAAATGTGTGCTGTTCTGTGATTTTGGACCTTACGGCCCTGAGGGCCGTAAGGTCCAAAATCACAGACCAGCACACAAATTACCTGCACCTTTCACGAGCGTCACACGTTCCTTTGACATAATTTCCGTCCCTGCCTTTTCAAGGGGATATCATTTCGAGCATTTGAAAACCTTGTGCTACCGGTTTTAAAGCAGGCCGGATTTAATATGCAGACACAGTCTCAGTGGCAAAGTTCAACTGCCGTACAGCTATGTTAAAAAAAGCCAAAAACACTTGTAATTTGGGCAGGGAGGGACACTTTCGCTGCATTTTGTTGCTCACAAATTTCCGATGGCATAAACAGTTCTTGTTTGACTATATGATGACAGTCGCAGTGGCAAAAGCGGGAAAAGCCACTTTAATACTGGTAATTTTGACAGAGACGGACAATTTTGCTGCATTCTGGTGTGATGTTAGTAAATAATAATAATAATAATAATAATACGTTTTTATATAGCGCTAAAAGCCGAAAAAAGGCTCAAAGCGCTGTACATCAAGATTATCTAACCAAGAAAATGGTTCAATGTAAGGTACAAGCAGCATACAAATATATGCCTTCGCAAATATATTATAACTCACAGTATTACTCACGAATTTCCAATGGCATAAATGATTTTTGATTACTAAATGCGACTTCACCCCGCGTAGAATGAGATCCTGACCAAAAAGGTGACTGGCAGTGCCAAGCGTGTAAAACGCAAGAAAATAACTGGCAAAGAAAGGAGCATTCGTGTTTCATCATTAATAAATGAATTTGTTTAAAAAAAAAAAAAAAAAACACACAAACAGCTAAGCAGCTCACCGTAGTTCTGTTTTAGTGCGCTGTATATTATTTTGTCCTGTTCGAAGCGCCGTACTTTTTTCTTTGATGATTTTTCCCTGCGCAGCAGAAGTTAAACGTCTCAGTCCACCACACCGCTACTACTAGTATTTTGTCAATGGTTGTACCTCTCATAAACTCCGAGATAACTCGTAGACCACTTTAGCTTCGTTTTAGCGATAACAACTGATTACCGCTGGTATCCGCACTTCAAAACGGAAATTATGGGATGTCAAAACCTGCAGGTGGTGAGGTCAGACCTCTAACGAACCTGGATTTATTTTTATCTACAAGAGGCATAGATTCTCATGAGCCCCTGCAGTTGCAGGGCCTCATGAGAATCTACGCCGCTTGCTCGCCAATGTAGGTTTTTCATAGTCCTAAGACATTTCAGTTATTTTTAGAATTATCAAACCAGAACGGGAAAACAAGCAAGCTCCAACATGGTCACTGTCTTTTTCATTGGTACAGCCAAATGGCTTGATAATAAAGTGTCTGCTGGGTGTCCTATGCAAATGGCGAAGGGTTACTGAGAGTACTTGATAGCTCAAGAGTTGGGCCACTGCAGTGCACGGTCGATACCTCATTCCATACTGTGACAGACTAGTTGGCACCGAGTAGGTAAAATGGTATTCACTAATTAGCTTCAGATACAAATATGAGGCATGACCAATGTATCTCTCGCCAGTTGGCGCCAGAAGTAAATGAATTATCAAACCGGCCGTATGCAAGGCAGTGGATTGAATCTGTCTAACAGGCTAAGACATCTGACTCAGGCCTTGCCGACGGGTTTTTAAACCGGCACTTCCATGCATAGCACTCCAGCCGGAAGGGATGCAGCAATGCCGGATGCAGGTACCTTTCGAAACCGCCTTCAGCACGATAGATACCCCAGCAGTATTCTGCGAGATTAGGGGTGCAGGAACCCCGGGGATTGGGGTGGGGAGGGGGGGGGGACTAAGGTGAAAGGGGGAGGGGGGGTAGTATGACATGACCATACCCCCGCTGGATATCCGCGATGGCTTCAGTACCGTTTAACCCTTTTCATCCTGATAACCCATTGTTTGAAATAAATTTGACCGATAGTTCAAGGGTTGTGCCAGGCGCCAAGCTATTCCGGCACTACCCTTGAACTAAAACAGTTGATCTATCTCACCTCCTAATCAGTAATGACTATGATAGGACAGTAAGCAAATTTTACAAAATCAGCCTCAAGATGTAATGGATTAAAACAAGACATCCTCTTTTGACTGGGACATACCTCAGCCAGGCCTATCCGAGTTGTTCACGGAGGACTACTAAAGCACAGGAAACACAAAGGCTACTAAGGATACAATTGTAACTGATTGTTGTCGGTTTCCGAGTTGGACATGACGACCATGTCGTACTTGAATGCTTCCTCTTCACGGGCGTTTGAGTTTCTATAAGCGCGAGCCATACCTTCTACGAAAATCCTCCTATGTCTATGAAAATACTGATACGATGTATTCTGATAGGAAACCCTAAACCAGCGTGTCTTATCACTCCTTCAACATGCATGTTCACGGCGTCTGAACCTAAACTCTTTAACAGTAATGCGCTTTAATAACTTGTTCAGTGATACATCGGATGCGCGAATCCAGTTCAACTGCCCGGCGTCTGCAACAGGCATAGATTTTCATGAACCCCTGCAGCTGCAGGGGCTCATGAGAATGTATGCCTCTTGTTGTCTGTGACCCGGCATACTTTTCTTGCATTTTCGTTGTGCCTTGAGGACGGTTTGCACTTCATTGAAATGAACATCTGAACAACAAGCAAGAAATGTTTCTTTGTTAGCGCCTACTTTTTGCAAGAGGCATAGATTCTCATGCGCCCCTGCAGGTGCAGGCGCTCATGAGAATCTATGCCTCTTGCTGGCTTAGGTGGCTTCTGAAGTTTCTTACATGCGAGTCCGGTTGGGGTTTGAGCATGTCACAAGTTGTTGATGGCACGCCTCAACAGGACGAAAGAAACGTGTATTGATATGCAGAGGACCTGCTTTGGAGATCTTTCAATGCATGGTCTTAAATCCGCTACTTGCCTCAAGCTCTATTTCATTTCATTTTTTCAGTGACTCGCTGAATTTGGACGGCGGCGTACACTGAGAAAAGACAGACTGAAAGAGAGACTGAGGCAGACTCAAAGAAAAAAAGGGGGCGGGGGGAGAAGGAGAGAGGGGGAGAGAGAGAGAGAGAGAGAGAGAGAGAGAATCAATGAATCAATGCGGAATCAATGAACCAATGAACTTTATTTTACAACGGTTTAGGCATTGACAGACTAACTGAGACAGAGGGAGATAGAGAGACAGCGGATACAGAATGAATGAATGCCTTTGGCTTTCAAAAGATGTGAGAGCTGTCCCGGTCAAATTCCATTAAACCACCAATCACTCTGCTCTTAATCTGTTCTGATATGACCTTTTAGTTGAATAAGTTTCTTCGGTCCACATCAGATCACCCACTGACGCCCTACTTCACAACGAAGTTTTATTCGAGCCACAGTTATCGTGTTTTATGATGAAAACTGGACACGTCCTGTTTGCAATGTGGCGAAGACGCAGAAAGTACGTTTGCGCACAAGTCTGTTAGCGGCATTAGACGGACGATCCTGCTGCAAGACTGAGGCATAGACTATGAGCCCCTGCCTTGCAGGGGTTAATGAGGATCTACGCCTCTTAAAATGCTGACTCAGTCGGCAGAGCTCAGTGTCATTCTTGAAGCTTTAGGGAGTACATTGCATAGAGGTACAATTACCAGGTGGATACAGACAAGTATCTAAATCCAATACAAAGTAAACTCTATTATACACATTGATATCCGAGAACAAGACATTGATCCTCATGGCTCCCAGGTTCCAGGGGATCATGACGACCTATGTCTCCTGAGGATTCATATGGCGTCTCGTGCTTTACAATAAGGAAGGTTCTAAAAGTATTTGCCAACAACTACTGAACTGCGAGATGCTAAAATCCACAATGTCCGGCAACCCTACTAAACACACGCTCTCCTTTGTGGCGACTAAAACCGTATAGAGCATAGACACCCCCCCGCCCCCAAACACACACACCCAACTCAGTCCTTGCACATTCCAAAGATTATAAAAAGATCCGGTTTAGATCGTCGTGTGCCCTTACAGGTTGAGTTTGTGAGGAAATAACCACTTGCGGATACGGGCCCTGCCCTGTGCAATTTGCTTCTGTTCTCTGCTTTCAGCTGAGGACTGTGTCAATGTAGTACATGTAGTAGACGCGTATATTGGGCCGAGGGCGGCGATCGCACTGAAGAATGTATTGTTGACATTGGCTGGCCCCTGCCCCCAAACACACGCACGCACGCACACACACACACACACACACACACACACACACGCACGCACGCACGCACGACACACGCACACGCACACACACACACACACACTGAGAATCCGTCAGAGCATGAGACACGGATGAATAATTATGATTACGACGGGTATACTACGACCGTCATGCTTGAAACTTGGAAATCTTGCATTTCAGCTATGCGGCCAGGGATCGGGGGGGGGTGGGGGGGGGGTGTCATGGGCAGAGCCCCTATAAAAGCATACACTCACCCAAGTTAATTGTATGCACTGCCCAATCCGGTTAACCCTCTTAACCCCAAGGCCCCATTTCCCAAATTTTGGAGTCGTCACCTGAAAACTATGTACCAGTTGCAGGAGATGGACGGACCGTGATAATTCAAGGGTAGTGCCAGATTAGCTTGGCTCCTGAATGGGTTAATTTAGTAAATGCTGATAAACGCCCCACGCCGCCATATCGAAACTTGTCCTGGTTATCGTACAGACCAGCTGAGTACACGTCAGTCGCCAACAATAATCGACCATTGTGTGCTGGTTTGTAATTTTGGACCTCACGGCTCCAAGCCGTAAGGTCCGAAATCACAGACCAGCAGACAACACGATCTGCCAAGTTTGACACAAAGTCTTCATTCATTCAGAGCATACAGTACGACGTAATGATGTACACAGAGGCCTCAGTGTCGCTATTTTGGTGTGCTCCACCTCAAGACTCCACCTAAAGACAGCCGGAAATACATTACTGCAGCAAGTACGATTTATGTCTGCAAGAGGCATAGATCCTCATGGGCCCCCGAAAATTGCGGGGGCTCATGAGGATCTGTGTCTCTTGCCAGTTCATTTAACTCATTCTACCCCAGACACGCCACAGCAAGATAACGATCGACCATGACAGTTCAAGGGTGATGCCAGAATAGCTTGGCGCCCAAACTATCATGGTCGATCTGTGTCCTGCACTGCAACGCAGTCTTCAGAGGACAACGGCAAAATTTGCGGATTTCGGTGATGGGGTAGAATGAGTTAAATCAGTCCTGACGAGTCGTGAGCGTTCTGACTCTGACATCGATAAGAAGACGTCAGCATCAGGCCGCGGGCGTCAACTGATGAACTTCAGGCACAGCACACATCTACTCTTCAACTACTACTCTTGAACTAGTACAGCTGAATTGATATCCCACGACTTGTGTTTGATATCCCACGACTTGTGTTTGATATCCCACGACTTGTGTCGATTGCTAAGCAAAAGAAGCTAAATCGTGAGCCGTTAGGCTCAGCTTCGAGTCGATAAATCCATATCGACACTGAGAATAAACAGTGAGCCTGTGTGGTTTCGTAGCGGTAAAAGAGGCCGTGAGGCCGTGGCGGTTTGTCGTTCAGTATGAAAAACCAAAAATTAAACAGAAAATGATTTTGTTTCTACAAAATATTGGGGGGGGGGGGGGTGGAGGAGGGGGGGGGGGGGAAAGAGATACTCTGCCCTCACCCGCTATATTTTCTTTCCAGGGTGAGCCGGGGGGGTGGGTGTGGCGGGGGAGGGGGGGGCGAGGGGGGGGGGGGGGGTTGAGAGCCAGGGTACCCTAACTACTCCAGTTCCTACCCCACGAACACAGACATAAGACAATGCACGGGTTGTGAGATTTCTTTATGGGAAATGAAAATCTACTGATATGCCTGCGATTAGGCTCGGTGCTACAGACGTGCCATCTCGGTACAGCTGTGATACTGCACACACGCACACGTAGACAATGCAACGGTTGTGTAACCACTTGAGATTACTTCCAGGTTTCGCTCTCAAGTGACCGCGGCTGACATTTCTCTATGACAGGCTATTGTGCGAGCAAGAACGTTTTCCCAGTAAGCAAGAGATCCTCAGGCCGACGTCGCCATTAGCTGGCCCGCGCACGACCGTGCGCGGGCCAGCTAATGGCAACATCGGCCAAAAGACCAAGTTTATTTATGTGGTGGAATTCAGTTACTGCACAAAGCAAGCAGATTATATTAATCTACTGTAACTACTCTACTCTGATGAATTCTAATGGCACGTCTTCCAAGTGGCTTGTGTCCTACTGAAGGGGAAACTAGCTTAGTATCTGAGCGTCTGACCGTCTGTGGGTCTGCATAGAAGATTAAACCCTTCGATGCTGAAAATAGGTGAACAAATCCAAGTGACATATTCTGATGAGCCCCCGCAGTCGCGGGATCTCATGAAGATCTATGTCTCTTGCTGAGACCAATTTGTAGTCATGTTCAGTCCATGAATGGTTTGTGGCTTTTGGTCACAAAAATGTGCTTACAGTGGCAGGGAAGGGGTTAGAAAACAACACAGACACACAAACAGTTCAGGTGAATTCAGTCAGCACAGACTTTCTGGAACCCTCTGGTGTCAACAGTTTTTGTCGCCACGCCGATTCCTACAGGAATCATCGCGACGCTCAAAAACACGGTTACCGACACGCAAGGGGTTCATGTAATGTCCCTCACAATCAAAGAAGCGGCATAGATTCCTATAAGCTCCTACAGCTACAGGGGCTCATCAGAATCTATGCCCTTTGGCACAAAAAGACTGAGGCAGGACCCGCAGTGTGATGTAAAAAGGTGACGCACTCCTCAGTCAATTGGCCCATGAGTTACAGAAACGTTTGACACATCCACATCCAAGACGTAGCGACAAAATAATTCTCTCCTTCTAGCCTGTGACACAGACGTCAGTTGGACTAACCAACAAGTACTCAGGTCTTCATAAACCTCTATGTTCTAACCGTGAGTGGCTCATGTGACTGCACGTCATCTTGCAGATGACTGGAGAACAAGAGTAGATACGGTACGACATAGTTATGGATGTGTAGACCTCCTAGCAAGTGGGGTCGGCGGCGTCGCGTGAGAAAAACTGATCACACACACACACACACACACACACACACACACACACACACACACACACACACACACACACACACACACACACCTATCCCACACTTTGGACCAAACGACTATGCCGTTAAGTTCCAACTAGCACACAAAAAAATTACCCCCCTCGTGCATGCAGCTACTAGTACTGTTTACAGCACCATTGGCAGCATGCATAATGGGGTCAGATTAACCCATTTAGCCCCAATGCACTACAACAGGAGATTTTATCAACCAGGATAATTCAAGGGTAGTGCCAGATTAGCTTGGCGCCTGACTGCGCCAAGCTAATCTGGTACTACCCTTGAATTATCATGACCGATCCGTCTCCTGCAATTGATACATGGACGTTAGGCTAGACCTCCAAAGCAATCCATACCAAAAAGGTGACTGCCAAGCGTGTAATATGCAAAGTACCCAACGGAGAAAGAAACACGCTTAGAAAAGACGGGTACAACTCTAAGTTGCCACATTCCTTATGCCAATGAAGATAAGTAGCGGCTAATCTCTCTGTTTGTTTGTCTATTTTGACAAAGGGTATTTACCCGAAATATTAATAAATTGTGTTGTACCCGTCTTTTCTAAGCGTGTTTCTTTCTCCGTTGGGTACTTCTTTAGACCTCCAAAGGCTTGAGAAATTTGGGAACTTTGGGAAAAGAGGTCTTGGGGTTAAAAGGGTTAACCGTGTTTTGCATTCCAGTGGGAACTAAACCCTAGAGTACACCCACAACGCCTGCGACTGCATCTTTGTGTACAAATAGGTCTTGTCCACATACCACAACGTGGACAGAAAAATTAATGCATGGTCGCCATTAGCCAGTGACGTCTTATTTGTCTGCAGTCAAGTAGCGCGATAATATACACGCATTTCAGGCACAGAGTGCCAAGAGCGCACAAGACAACAACCTGAACTGTCAACTGACGATTTACATCCTTGCCCGTTAAATTGCAGTCCAGCAAATATTGTGTAGGCGGAGGGAGGGAGGGGAGGGATGATTGATGATGATTGTACATTGCTTAACGTCCCGACAGCATCAAGACTTTCTCAGGACGTGCCTGCACTGCTTGTGAAAAAAAAACTAAACAGAATATTGAATGTATGTCACCAGCCGGTCCAATACGTTAAATAAACCTACATGGGGCCTAAATAAAGCTAAGACCATTTAGCAACACACATCCAATATCAAGAGCTACAGGCAGCGCAGACAGTAGGGAGAGTTTTAAAAAGGCAAATACAGGTGAATGGACCAAGGGTAGACAGAAACACATGCCCCAGAGTAGAAGGGAAACCCACCCCGTGGGGCTGACCAGGGTGACCCTGGGAACTAAAAAGTAGTTAACCCCACCCAAGTCCCCCAGGGCAGACCCGGGTGGGGGTAGGGAGTAGAAGGGAAACCCACCCAGTGGGGTTGACCAGGGTGACCCTGGGAACTAAAAAGTAGTTAACCCCACCCAAGTCCCCCAGGGCAGACCCGGGTGGGGGTAGGGAGGGGAGAGAGAGAGAGAGAGAGATTGATTGATTGTACATAGCTTAACGTCCCGACAGCAACAAGACTTTCTCAGGACGTGCCTGTGCTGCTTGTAAAAAAAAAAAAAAAACACAAAAAAAACACACACACACACACACACACACACACAAACAGAATATTGAATGTATGTCGCCAACCGGTCCAATACGTTAAATAAACCTACAACATGGGGCCTAAATAAAGCTAAGACCATTTAGCAACACACATCCAATATCAAGAACTACAGGCAGCGCAGACAGTAGGGAGAATTTAAAAAAAGGAAAATGCAGGTGAATGGACCAAGGGTAGACAGAAACACATGCCCCAGAATAGAGAGGAAAACCCACCCTGTGGGGCTGACCAGGGTGACCCTGGGAACTAAAAAGTAGTTAACCCCACCCAAGTCTCCCACGGCAGATCCGGGTGGGGGGTGGGGAGGGGGGAGAGAGAGAGAGAGAGAGATATGATGATGATGGCGATGATGATGAATCTTTTATTTAGGATCAGTTTAGGCAACTCAATGCCTGTCTTACAAGCTGTCCTGTAAACAAAACAGAATATACCAGGAAAACAAACACAGCATACATAAAAAACCAACAACAACAAAAAAACAAGATGGGATGAACCATAACCCACAAAGTCCCTTCTATATGAGAGCTGTCCTCGCTGTCAATGGTCTCTGCCTTTTGTCTTTGACCTGATTCTAATGTTGAAATATCTCCTATTGAAAAAGTCTCCCAGATCTGCTAATGCGTCAGTAAGGGGCCCGGGACATACGCGTCATTGATTTGTCAAACGTCATTTGTCATGAAGTAAGTTTTAGTTTTTACGTAATTTTATATTTAACGTGATATGAGTTTCACTTTCGCTTCATGGGTTTGAGAAAATGGTGACAAAACTAGAACTTCACGGTACAATATCAGTCTTGCTAATTTGTGTGAAAGCAGGTTGACTTTACCTACCTACAAGATATACTAAGTACACGGGTCACCTGCATGCTCTTCTGAAAGCGCGTCGATGTGTGTGTGCGTGTTAGTACAGTGCATGCTTGCGCGCGAGGTCTAAACATCTGCAAGAGGCATAGATCCTCACGCGCCTGGAGGACGCATGAGGATCTATTCCTCCTGGAGATGCGCGCATGTTTGTGTGTGAGAGACAGAAATGAAATGAAATGAAACTTTATTTTCCAAGGATAAAAGAATAGGTGCGCAGACCTTTTATCATAGTTGTCCTTGCTACAAACTACATGAAAACACACACGAACACACACACTAACACTCACACACACACACACACACACACACACACGCCGGCACGCACACGCGCTCGCACACACACACACACATACACACGCGCACGCACATACGCACACACACGGAAGTACGTAAATCAAAGGTAGGTCAGACCCCGCTACGGCTCAAACATTGGATTAAAGTTCCCGGACAAACGTGGAATCGTGATGTATGTCCGGGGCCTTTAACCAACGCCCGTGTCAGACGAAGCACAGTCCCGACCCACGTCTGGCTAATATGCATTACACACGGTACATGAAATACAACTACATAACAGACACATACATATACATTGCACACTGTTAAGGCTACATATGGTACATTGAACGCAAAACTGGAGGCATAAACGTCAAGATTATCTAGACGTTTTACTTCCTCCTGACTAACCAAACACACACATACATGCACGCAAGAACTCACAACACACACACACACACACACACACACACACACACACACACACCAGCATAGACAACCATGCACAAAACACACTGTTCCGCACACATACACATACACACGCGCCCATACACTTACATACTTGATAACAGTCATTATTCAGAACGCAGTAGTTGCCTGCGCTTTGTTTGGCGGCTCCATAAGTTCTCTTGGCTTGACTTCGCGAACGAAGATTTTATAGGAGTTGCCCACGACGTCTGCAGGCTTGTTCGTGGCTGCGGAGGCCAATCCGAGACAGGCAGGTTCGACCGCAGTGGCTGCAGGGGAAGGTATGGCCAGGGTTCTGAGCTGCGGCATCTCTGTTTTTTCTCCTGAGCCGCTTGTCCTTAAGGCTAGCTCTGTGAGAGTCCTCAAAGGAGACAGCTGCCTTGTAAATGGTGGAGCGCCAGGTGTCACGGTCCGCAGCAAGCGAAGACCACTGGTGGTGGTCGATTTGGCAGGCACTAAGTGACTTCTTGAGACAGTCTTTGTATCTCTTCTTTGGTGCCCCTCTGTCACGGTGTCCAGTAGCAAGCTCGCCGAACAGGGTGATCTTTGGTAGGCGATGATCCTCCATCCTGGAGACATGCCCCGCCCAGCGGAGCTGTGTCCGCAGCAGCAAAGCCTCGATGCTCACAGTTTCAGCCTGTTCAAGGACCTCGACGTTGGTGACATAGTCACTCCAGTGAATGCCCAGGATGGTACGCAGGCAGCGCTGGTGGAAGCGTTCGAGGAGTCGTAGTTGGCTGCGGTAGAGGGCCCAAGACTCGGAACCATACAGCAGGGTGGTGAGGACCACAGCTCTGTACACGCTGATCTTGGTGCCTGTTTTCAGCTGTTGATTGTGCCACACCCGCTTGAAAAGTCGCCCGAAAGCGCTGTTCGCTTTTGCCAGCCTGCTGTCAAGCTCCTTGTCCAGCTTGGCGTTCGACGTGATAATGCAGCCAAGGTAAGTAAACTGGTTTAGTTCAGACTCGCCAATGGTGATGTGAGGAGGGCGATACACTGTCTTGGGTGCCGGCTGATGGAGGACCTCTGTCTTTTTCAGACTGACCTCGAGTCCAAAGAGCTGGGCAGCATCTGCGAAGCAAGACGTGATGCGCTGCAGGGCTCTCTGTGTGTGCAACGAGGGCAGCATCATCAGCAAAAAGCAGCTCACGAATCAGTTGGTCTAGGGTTTTCGTGTGGGCCTGCAGTCGTCTAAGGTTGAACAGGCTGCCATCGAGACGATACCTGATGTACACTGCATCGTCATCATCGAGGTCCACTGTGGCCTGCTTCAACATCATGCTAAAAAAGATGGTGAAGAGGGTCGGTGCCAGCACGCAGCCCTGCTTTACGCCGTTGAGAATAGGGAATGGTTCTGAGAGATCATTGTTGAGTCTGACCTGGCCTTGCTGGTCCTCGTGTAGCTGGACAATCATGTTGAGGAACTTTGGGGGACAGCCAAGTCGCTCCAGGATCTGCCACATGCCTTGCCTGCTCACAGTGTCGAACGCTTTTGTTAGGTCGACAAATGTTACGTACAGCCCTTTGTTCTGCTCGCGGCACTTCTCCTGTAGCTGTCTCAGCACAAAGACCATATCGGTAGTGCTCCTGTTTGCTCTGAAGCCACACTGGCCCTCTGGGAGTTGGTCTTCAGCGATGGCAGGTACCAGCCGATTCAGGAGCAGCCTTGCAAGGATTTTCCCAGCAATGGACAGCAGGGTAATTCCCCGATAGTTGGAACAGTCAGACTTCTCGCCTTTGTTCTTGTACAGGGTGATAACGACTGCATCACGGAGATCTTTTGGTAGTGTTCCTTCCTCCCAGCAGCAGAGAAAGAGGTCATGGAGCTTGTTGTGCAGTGCTGTGCCTCCATGTTTCCAGATCTCTGGCGGTATTCCATCAATGCCTGCTGCTTTGCCACTCTTGAGCTGGTGGATGGCTGTGAGGGTCTCTTCAGCGGTGGGCGGTTCGTCCAATTCAACCTTTACTGGGAGGTGTGGGATTTGTAGGACGACTGCTTCTTGAACAGTGCGCTCAGCGCTGAAGAGGCTCTGAAAGTATTCCGACCAGCGGTTCAAGATGGAAGTATTATCTGTGAGGAGTGCCTGGCCATTCGCGCTTCGCAGGGGACTTTGTACCAGGTGCCTGGGGCCATACACTGCTTTCAGTGCTTCGTAGAAGCCCCTGTAGTCACCATTGTCAGCACAAAGCTGGGTCCTCTGTGCAAGTCTGGTCCACCACTCATTCTGGAGATCTCTGAGCTTGCGCTGGAGACTGCTGCAGACGAGGCGGAAGGCAGATTTCTTCACAGGGCAGGAAGGCTGGGCTAGGTGGGCCTGATGGGCGGCTCTTTTTTTTGCTAGGTGTTCCTGGATCTCTACATCGTTTTCGTCAAACCAGTCTTTGTTCTTCTTTCTGGCGAAACCCAAGACTTCTGCAGAGGATTTTGCAATAGCAGTTTTCAGTTGTTCCCAAAGTGTTTCAGGGGAGGAGTCTACTGGGTCCGCTGTGTCTTTGAGCCTGCGCTGTAAATCTGTCTGAAAGGCAGCTTTCACATCGTCACGCTGAAGGCTGGCAACGTCAAGCTTTTTCTTGGGGGGCCCCCATTTCTTGGGTTTTGGCTTGAAGTGGAGCCTGAGTTTGCAGCGGACAAGGCGGTGGTCAGTGTGGCACTCTGCGCTGGGCATCACTCTGGTGAGGAGGACGTCACTGCGGTCCCTCTGACGCACTAGGACATAGTCGATAAGGTGCCAGTGTTTGGAGCGAGGATGCATCCAGGTGGTCTTTCGACTGTCCTTTTGCTGAAAAGTAGTGTTGGTGATGACCAGTTGCTGCTCCGCACAGAACTCCAACAGTAGGCGGCCATTGTCATTGCAGTTCCCCACGCCATGCTTGCCGAGGACTCCTTTCCAGGCTTCAGAGTCCTGGCCCACTCTGGCGTTGAAGTCGCCAAGGATGATGACTTTGTCGTCTGCAGGGGTACTCTGTAGGAGGCTGCGCAGGTCAGTGTAAAACTTGTCCTTTTCAGCAGGCTCTGCCAGGAGGGTTGGGGAGTACACACTGAGAAGGGTGACGTGCTGCTGGTGTCTCAGTGGGAGGCGCATGGACATGATGCGGTCTGAGTGGCCCGTTGGTAGGTTTTCCAGCTTAGTCGCAATGGATGTCTTGACCATGAAACCCACGCCTGAAAGCCGTCTTTCTGATGCAGGCCTGCCTGACCAGTAGAGGGTGTACCCAGCACCAAGTTCTTGGAGGCTGCCTTCGTCCGGAAGGCGTACTTCGCTGAGCGCGGCGATGTCGATGTTTAACCTCCGCAATTCATGGGCAATGAGGGCGGAGCGACGTTCAGGGCGTCCGCTGTCTGCTTTGTCGAGCATGGTTCGGACGTTCCAGCATGCTACGTTGAGTCCGGTCGTGGTCGTCATGAGAGTGGATCCGTTATTCTTTCTTGTTTTTTGACCGCAGGAGAAGATGCCCGTTGACCGCGGCTAGCCAACTGGGGTTGCGAGGGGACGAGCTTTGGTTAGGCCACCTTTTCTAGGCCCCTCTCCGTGTGGAGCAAGCAGTGCTGTCCCTAGAGAAGGCTGCTTGGTCGTTCAGGGTGTGCCGAGTGATGTTGTCATCCCCAGGTCAACATCAGGCGACCAATATCCTGAACCGCCTGCATGCAGGTTTGAGACTGCGGCTTCCAGTGACATCTTTCACCTGCCGTTTCGCCCCTCGCCCGTCGCTACAGGACTTGGAATGGTCAGTGTCATGGTCCGTGGACGTTTCCTAAAGCCTGCGCGGTGGAGCTTTTTGGTGGAGTGCAGTGTGCGCAGTACTGGCCCCACCCTTTAAACCCTTGGTTCATCTGCCATGGCCTAGCAAGCTGGGACGATGGCATCGAGGTCCTCGGGTCGTAGGTTTTATATCAGACTGTCCTTGTCCTAGTCTCTGGCTCAAAAGCCTTCCCCGGAGACACGGGGGCTTTGATGTCAGGGGTTTCCTCCCTTAGCCTTTCCGCAGCCAAGCGGCCAGGCCTGCAAGGCAGCAGGCGACTCGTGGAGGGCGGGGTCGTCTATGTCCCGTGCAGATGTGAACATCTGCCCACTGCCCACACCATATCCTCTCTTTAATACACCATATAATGCCTTTAATGCACAGAAAAGGTGAGCAGCACTCAACTGCAAGAGGCATAGCCCCTCATGGTTCACCAGGATCTATGCCTCTTGCTAACATGCAGAATATATGTTCCTGGGACAACTGTGACCTGCACTCTTATGTGTGTGTGTGTGTGTGTGTGTGTGTGTGTGTGTGTGTGTGTGTGTGTGTGTGTGTGTGTGTGTGTGTGTGTGTGTGTGTGTGTGTGTGTACTGGAAAACTGCTGTCCTTGTAATACTGTCTTTGCGTTTTGTTAATATTCGATGGATATATAGTCAATTGTGAAGCCCTTAGAGCTTTTTTTTTAAAAAAGATTAAGCACTATATTAAATTTACATTATAGGTATCATTATTCTACCTTGAATTTACACTGACATCAAAAACACAATCCTAGTCCACTGGCAGTCAAGGGGAGCAGGGAAGAATAATGATGGGAAAAGGAAGAAATAAAATAAAATGAACATGCTCTCTTTAATTTTATCCACAGCCTCTGCGTGTGCATGCTTTGATTGATCGAGTGAAGATCACGAAGTACTGAGAAAAAAAAAACCTCTACAGGGAGACCCTAAACTTAACCAGTTCAGTGCCGAGACAATTTAAACACCACCCAACTGCAGTTGCGGGGGCTCATGAGGATCTATGCCTCTTGCAGACACCACTTTGAATCCATGTTCCTAGCACAGTTGGTTTTCATAGTGTTGAATGAAATGAAGATTGCAGAAACACTGACTGTGTCAAGTGGCATTAAAAGGTTAACAGTAGTTGTCAAGTGTCAAAGTAAAACACTCGTTTGAAGGTCCACTGGAGCTGATCCATCGTTCAGCAAGGGGCATATACACTCATCACCTTCGGCTGAAGGGGCACATGTAAATCTGCCTCTAGGAGATGAAGGATTAGGATGGAAAGTAACAGCTGTTGAACATATGGTTTAACTCCTTAGGCCCCGAGGATGAAATTATCAAATTTTTGAGGATATCCCCTGAGGTCTATATCACAGTTCTGCAGGAGACAGATCAACTGTGATTTTTCCCTGGATTGTGAGTCCAGCTACCGGGCCGGGATGGGGACTTGAACCCACAACCTGGCGATTCCCTGTCGCTCTCTTGCCCTGAAGCTTAACCGCCTGAGCTATTTCCGACGCTTCAGCTCCACTCAACACAAAACTTCTCATATATATACTTGCCTTGTCTTAATAGTCTTGCCTTGAAGGTGGACAATGAAGATGATGCCTCGGTAATATTGGCCGGAAAGAGTTACAAAGTTTGGCCCCTGAGTAAGACAGACTAGTTTTGAATATATCAAGTCGTGCCCTAGGTACTGACAGTTTGTTCCTTGATGTCTTGTATGGTGTGTTAGCATACTTAAACAAATCCGAGACGTACCGCGGGGTTTTGGATATGCGGACTTTAAACATTAACACGCCCTTATTGAACAGAAATACTGAGCTTACGTAACGGAAGCATGTCAAGGGCCATGAGTCGCTCGTCAGTGCTTTCCCTGATATTAGGAAGGATTAGCTTGGCTGCCCTCCGGTGGATGGAATTAAGCATCTTTAAGCACCCGTCCCAGACTGTAGATGCGTAGTCAATGTGGGAATGGATGTGAGCGCTGAAGAAGAGTTTTCTAGTTGGTGAATTCGTAAAGTAAATAAGTTTTAAAAGCGGGAAAAATAGATTTCTGGACACAATTTTGCACACACTGTTTACATGCGCATGCCGCCATGTCAACATGTCTATAATGACGCCTAACAGCCGGCGCTCCGTTAGTTGTTTAATCGGCTCACAGTAAGGGAAAGGCTAAGTGGCGGTGGGTTTAGCTGGTGCTTTTGACGTGTAGTGATTAACATGCACTCTGTTTTGGATGGGTTAGGTATCATGTAGTTGTCTCGGCACCAATTTGAGACATCTAATAGACTATGATGCAAAGAAGGATTAATTGTAGATATTTTTGCCGCCGACACGTTGAGAGTAGCGTCGTCTGCAAACAAATTGCATCGCACATTTGATTGTGAGATACACAAAGACAAGTCATTAATAAAAATTAAAAACAAGAGAGGGCCTAAAATAGACCGCTGGGGCACTCCATGCTTAATCACACCTTCTGAGGAACGCTTACCGTTGACAAAAGCATACTGAGATCTATTGCTTAGATAAGATTTAAAGAAGGCAGCGGAATTTGTGTCTATGTGGTATGCCAACAGCTTCTGTAGCAACAGTTCATGGTTGACTAAGTCAAAAGCTTTACTAGAGAAAAATCTAAAAATACCGCACCGGTCATTTCAGCAATGTTTATTGAAGTTACGAGCCAGGTATTGGTCAGATGAGACAGAGCCGTGTGACAAGAGTGGCGGGGTCTGACGCCTGACTGTAACGGATAAATCAAGTTATGTGTCTCCAGGAAGTGACTCAGGTGCCTGTGGACATGTTTTTTTTAATCGGCTTTGACAAAGGTGATAAAAGTGAAATTGGCCTGAATTTGTTGGGGTCAGCGAGGTCTTTATTTTTAGGCAACGGAATGACTTTAGAGTTCCAGCTTGTTGGGAAACCTTGTTGGATTATAAGATTGTAGATAAATGTTAAAGATTCAACCACATAGGGGTCAGACAGTTTTAAAAAGAAACTATTAATACCGTCATGACCAAGGGAGCGTTTATTTTTCAGCTGACTAATAGACTTGCCTACGTCGAAAACAGTTATGTACGGAATACTAAAAAAGTCGTTTGGTGCCCTTCTCTCGTCGCAAAAGTTTTTTAATTTTACAGAAATTGAGTCGGCTTGTTTAGGTTATTAGTACTTTTATTCAAAAGTGAGTCGGCAGCAAACAAGAAATCAGTGTTGATTAAAAGTATTAGCAGGTGTAGAAGTACATGGTGGTGTTTGACGTGATTTGGTAAAGGCATTGTGGGCTCGCCAGACAGATACGGTATCAGTTTTATCAAGCGCTGGAAGTGTTTTTTTCTGTGCCTCGAGCACCAGGTACTTTACGCGGCGGTTGCGCTGCTTGCGGAAAGCAGCATGATCTTTGTTCCGCTTCAGTTCATTTCGGCGAGCCATGGCGTCTTTAATGTTCTTACTTAGAGAGAGAGAGAGAGAGAGAGAGAGAGAGAGAGAGAGAGAGAGAGAGAGAGAGAGAGAGAGAGCCGCGCGCGCCAGAGAGAATGACGTCATATTTAGACTATTGTCAGTGTCTACGTGGTGACGGAGTTGCCTCTTTTACGTCACCGTCACTGTCGGACTTTCTCTTGAAGTCATTTTTTTTAAAAATAGTGTTTTAATTCATTTTTTAAATGAATTGTTTTTACTAAAGAAGTTGAAAGGATACAAAGCTGGCTAACGGACTCATCCAATGTCTAGCTATATGCAAAAGTTCAAGTAAATATGACAAAAATTACGGACTCAAATCTGGGTCAACCGACTTCCTATAAACGGTTGTTTGTCTTCAATGAGACATTCAATTACAATATGCTCGGAGGTTCTCTTAGCCATCCACTTACAAAAGTATTTCGCCAAGTTTCAAGCTTGTGTGTACAGACATATCGGAGATTCACTTGTTTACATACATACGCACACACATATACATACATACGCACATACGGCGCTTCGTGCCAAATGTACGTTCAGCAGCGAGGATAGCGTAGCGTAACTAGACATGACGTAACTGATTTTTATCTTGTTACTTCAATTGGTTAGAGGTTTAACCTGCCCGCCGGCTTTGACATCAAAGACATGCTATTAAATTCGCCCCACCGCGACCCGTCCTAAAAAGTCCCTTCTATAAATAAAAGGGACTTAAAAATAAGAAAATAAAAACACAAACGGGAACAAAATTAACGAGCAGAATAGGTGAATTAGAGAGAGAGAGAGAGAGAGAGAGAGAGAGAGAGTGTTTGTGTGTGTGATTGTGTGTGTGATTGTGTGTGTGAGTTCGAGTGCGTGTGTGCGTGTGTGCGTGAGTGTGTGTGTGTGTGTGTGTGTGTGTGTGTGTGTGTGTGTGTGTGTGTGTGTGTGTGTGTGTGTGTGTGTGTGTGTGTGTGTGTGTGTGTGTGTGTGTGTGTGTGTGTGTGTGAGTGTGCGTGAGTGAGTGAGTGAGTGAGTGAGTGAGTGAGTGAGTGAGTGAGTGAGTGAGTGAGTGAGTGAGTGAGTGAGTGAGTGAGTGAGTGAGTGAGTGAGTGAGTGAGTGAGTGTGTGTGTGTGTGTGTGTGTGTGTGTGTGTGTGTGTGTGTGTGTGTGTGTGTGTGTGCGTGCGCATGCGTGCGTGTGTGAACCACAGCTGTGGCAGGCCCCCTACCATGCATCCAGTTTACCAAGCATAACGTCAGGATTGATGGATATGACTTCATGACTGTTAAATAATACACCAATCATACGTGGACGTTCTACAGTCGCAGCACACAGCATATCTGTTGGCATATTATGACAATATGATTCGTGGATATGCTAACCAATTCAAGCACAATTATTTGCTCTCTGAAGACAAAATACCATACGTCCAGCATGGATATGTTGGACTTGCCGTCTTCAAATAGAAGATAATTATACTGCTGACATATCAAAGACCTTACATATGACTACGGTCTTTGAGCAGATTATTAAAATCATGACTTCGGAGCACACGAAACAGAGCCGTATGACTGAAAATCACAAAATGGCTTACTAGTTTGTAGCAGACACATTGCCACGCGTTTTAGTTTCTGGGTATGAACAGAAAACACATTCACTGCTGAACCTTTAACCCTTTTAGCCGAGGGACCCTGCAGCAGGAGATGGATTGATCGTGATAATTCAAGGGTAGTGCCAGATGAGCTTGGCGCCTGAAGGCGCCAAGCTCATCTGGCACTACCCTTGAATTATCATGATCAATCCATCTCCTACAACTGGTACATAGTGGTTAGGCAACACTTCTAAAATTTGAGAAATGGAACCTTGGGGCAAAAAGGGTTAAACATAACAGATTGAAAGGGATTGACCGTGATAGTTCACGGGTAGTGCCAGATGCGCCAAGAGCACCTGGCACTACCCTTGAACTATCTTGGTCGGCCCATCTCCCACACGGCTGGTATACATTTCCCCAGACACCTCCGAAAGTTGCTAATGTTTTTATTAGGTGAGAATGAAAAGTATTAAATACAGAATGGAATGGTACGAAACACCATTATCGTGCAGATATAAAACTGAATATTGTCAGGTCACGCGCGGCCAACCGTACAAAACAGACACGGATCACTGACCGAAACGCACGCGTGCCAGACACCGTTACGGTTCAGTGAAGGCGTGAAAACCGCGGGATATTCCGCCGAGACAAAAAACGTCTATAGTGCGATTAGACGTATCGATTCGGTAGACAAAGTAATTTCCCTTGATCCTCCGAAAGGCTGCCATGACAACTGATGTATCTTTTTCACTTGCAGCGCCAAATGATTGATTGTACATTGCTTAACGTCCCGACAGCAACAAGGCTTTCTCAGGACGTGCCTGCACTGCTTGTGAAAAAAAAAACTAAACAGCACATTGAATGTATCTCGCCAGCCAGTCAAATACGTTAAATAAACCTAACACATGGGGCCTAAATAAAGCTAAGACCATTTAGCAACACACATCCAATATTAAGAGCTACAGGCAGTGCAGACAGTAGGGAGATTTTTAAAAAGGCAAATACAGGTGAATGGACCTCGGGTAGACAGAAACACATGCCCCAGAAAAGAGAGAAAAACCCACCCTGTGGGGCTGACCAGGGTGACCCTGGGAACTAAAAAGTACCTAACCCCACCCAAGTCCCCCAGGGCAGACCCGGGTGGGGGGCGCCAAATGAGGGTGACGAATCGACCGTGACTGCTCAAAGGATAGTGCCTACTAAGTAGCTTGGCGCCATAAACGGATACGAAGTGACGACACAAGACAGGCACTAAGTAGCTATAATCAAGCTTCACAGAGATGAAGACCATCATTAAGTCTGTGTACAGACCACCACAACGGCCCCTAGACAGTTACCATCAGCTGTCCAGACAAGAGAAGGTGACCATCTTCTGTCTGAGGACCGGGCACAACCGACTCAATTTCCACCTGCACAGACGCTTCCACCTCGTGCCATCTCTCCTGTGCCCTTGTGGAGAAGCAGAGCAGACCACATCCTCCAGTACTGTGGGAACCACCAGCTGCCATGGCAAGAGAAACTGTACGGGTCTGTGGACGGAGGCGCTACAGAAGACCACAGATTTCATTTCGAGAGCCAAACTCCAAGTGTGACGGCGTTCGATAAGAAGAAGAAGAATCAAGCAATACTCCTTAACCCTTTTAGCCCCGGATCCCTACAGCAGGAGATGGCTTGACCATGACTGAAGGCGCCAAGCTAATCTGGCACTACTCTTGAATTATCATGGTCAAGCCATCTCCTGCAACTGGTACACAGTCGTTAGGCAACACCACAAAAATTTGAGAAATGGGACCTTGGGGCTAAAAGGGGTTAACGATCACATTAATTTTCGGTCCTTGTACGCACAGTACTTACACATTAATTTTCGGTCCTTGTACGCACAGTACTTACACATTAATTTTCGGTCCTTGTACGCACAGTACTTACTATGCGTTTCTGAAATCTGAGCCATACTAGGATGTGAAAGTGAAATAATGTCCAGTACAGCCTATTTGAGCAACCAGTTCTGCAAGAAAACACTAAAGTGGTCCTAAGAGGCACGCGCTCTCTCCGCAGAAAGTCTTTAATAAAGGCAATCATTTAGGTGGCTACCGCCCACTAAATGATGGTCTTTAATGACAGGTTTGAGCTCTCATAAGGGTGGTCGCTCAAACAGGTATTGCTGTAATATAAAGAGAATGTAGATTGGCTGTTTCAGCGCAGGTGTGTGTGCGCTATTGTTATGCTCCTATCAGTTGTTTATCACACGCTGCCTGCGGTGCATCTGCTCTTATAACTAATTAAACTTTGTAGCATGTAGCAGAATACCACAACTGCTAAACACAACGTCCAAACTATTGATCGACATCGACAGCAAAAGGGCTGATTAAGTTCTGCTAATCAGGCACCACATGTGAGCTACTGAGGCGTTGCATCTTAAACCCTTCACTGACTGGGAACTGTAGTGACAGATTACTTGGTTCGTTGACGTCAGAGAGCCCCAATCGTCCCAGAAACGTGGATTCAACGTGGAGACAGCAAGAGACATAGGTTGCGGGGGCTCATGAGGATCTATATCTCTTGCAGTTGGATCGTGTTGACTTATCTGGTTACTATCTCAATCTAGGCGTCAACCAGGGCCATGAAGTCTACAGGGCAGTAAGTTGGATCGTGTTGACTTATCTGGTTACTATCTCAATCTAGGCGTCCACCAGGGCCATGAAGTCTACAGGGCAGTAAGTTGGATCGTGTTGACTTATCTGGTTACTATCTCAATCTAGGCGTCCACCAGGGCCATGAAGTCTACAGGGCAGCAAGTTGGATCGTGTTGACTTATCTGGTTACTATCTCAATCTAGGCGTCCACCAGGGCCATGAAGTCTACAGGGCAGCAAGTTGGATCGTGTTGACTTATCTGGTTACTATCTCAATCTAGGCGTCCACCAGGGCCATGAAGTCTACAGGGCAGCAAGTTGGATCGTGTTGACTTATCTGGTTACTATCTCAATCTAGGCGTCCACCAGGGCCATGAAGTCTACAGGGCAGCAAGTTGGATCGTGTTGACTTATCTGGTTACTATCTCAATCTAGGCGTCCACCAGGGCCATGAAGTCTACAGGGCAGTAAGTTGGATCGTGTTGACTTATCTGGTTACTATCTCAATCTAGGCGTCCACCAGGGCCATGAAGTCTACAGGGCAGTAAGTTGGATCGTGTTGACTTATCTGGTTACTATCTCAATCTAGGCGTCCACCAGGGCCATGAAGTCTACAGGGCAGTAAGTTGGATCGTGTTGACTTATCTGGTTACTATCTCAATCTAGGCGTCCACCAGGGCCATGAAGTCTACAGGGCAGCAAGTTGGATCGTGTTGACTTATCTGGTTACTATCTCAATCTAGGCGTCCACCAGGGCCATGAAGTCTACAGGGCAGCAAGTTGGATCGTGTTGACTTATCTGGTTACTATCTCAATCTAGGCGTCCACCAGGGCCATGAAGTCTACAGGGCAGCAAGTTGGATCGTGTTGACTTATCTGGTTACTATCTCAATCTAGGCGTCCACCAGGGCCATGAAGTCTACAGGGCAGTAAGTTGGATCGTGTTGACTTATCTGGTTACTATCTCAATCTAGGCGTCCACCAGAGCCATGAAGTCTACAGGGCAGTAAGTTGGATCGTGTTGACTTATCTGGTTACTATCTCAATCTAGGCGTCCACCAGAGCCATGAAGTCTACAGGGCAGTAAGTTGGATCGTGTTGACTTATCTGGTTACTATCTCAATCTAGGCGTCCACCAGGGCCATGAAGTCTACAGGGCAGCAAGTTGGATCGTGTTGACTTATCTGGTTACTATCTCAATCTAGGCGTCCACCAGGGCCATGAAGTCTACAGGGCAGTAAGTTGGATCGTGTTGACTTATCTGGTTACTATCTCAATCTAGGCGTCCACCAGGGCCATGAAGTCTACAGGGCAGCAAGTTGGATCGTGACTTTTTCTTGGCAGTGAAGAGGCTAGGGGGCCGCCTGTGCCAGGATCATCACTTAGAACTACGCTCCGTAGGTCAGCGACCCATTCAACAGTGGGCGAGATCATAGACCTACAAATGGAGAAATTAAAAAAAAAATCGATTTGTTTAGTAAACTGGGTACATGCCGTGTATTCAAAGCAGTACGATTGACTGCAACCAGCCCCCTCCCTTCTCTTGCTCTTTACCTCCCCCCCCCCCCCCAGCACAACCCATCTTCTCCCGGACTCAACCCCTCACCCCACCTCACATTCATACTAAAATCGTCTGCTCTTTATTACCATACACGGCGTGGGGGTGTAGTGCGCGATACCGCGTCATATTGGGGACGCGGCGATGGTCTTTTGACTGCCAGTGCCAAAGTTTGGAGACGGATCGACCGTTGTCATTATGGGCAGTGCCTGATTAGCTTGGCGCCTTCACAGGCGCCAAGCTAGTCAGGCACTACCCTTGAGGCATCAATCACTACGGCTGAGTTATCAGACACATGCGCTTTCTTACTGTCGTTGGTGTTATTACTGATATTTCCAAACCGTCGATAGAATTCAAACGATATAATTACTCGGTATATTTACGCCTGCAAACCTTTAGTTTGTCCCGTAGACAACCCTTGAACTATCACGGTTGAAAAATCTCTCGCGACTTACGTGCGTAGTAATTTCAGTGCCTAACAGAAGTCTAAAAAATGAGGAAACTAAATTGACCATGGGTGTGAAAAGGTGATAGTATAGACACGGATGAGTGCACACGAAAAGAACTCAATCCTCAACATGTATTATGTCTTTGTGACGGAGAACGAGTAGAATAACTGCGCAACAGGTCTCTCAGGGGCGTGTGTGTGTGTGTGTGTGTGTGTGTGTGTGTGTGCGTGCGTGCGTGCGTGCGTGCGTGCGTGCGTGTGTGTGTGTGTGTGCCTGCCCGTGACTGTCCGCGTATAAAAATATCTTTAGACTTGTGTTATGTACTTTTTTAGGTTCCTTTGTTAGTGCAGGCACCTTTTCCCCCTTGTGGATTGGGGTCACAGTTGGGTGGATGTATACTAACAAGAACTGGATGACGACTTCTGCGGACAGGGTGGACCGCACATGGGCTTTCCCAAGAGCACAGATCCCCATCTTGGAAGAGTGACTTAACTGGGTCGTGGATTGTTGTACACCTGTGCTGATTGATCTTACCAAACATGAGTCCTCATATGAACTTCGCGTCGTCACAGATGGCAGTCTGCCTAGTAGCAGCACACGGGGTGAGGGTGGGAAGAGGTGAGAGGGTAGGTGTATGAATGTCCGTCTGTATGTGGGGTAAGGTGGGGACCCAATGCGCAAAAGGCCATCGGGGTGACGTCAGCCCGATGGCCTTTTGCGCATTGGGAAGGGTCCATACAATTTCGACTCCGACCAGCAAGCGGCGGCTGACTTACGTTTTCTGTGTATATCAGTCTAGCCTCCCTGCTGCGTTCCGAACTGACAGGCCACGGAACAGTGCCGTTTCCATACTGTCCAGTCTCTTAGCCTTAGTCAGTCCCAGTCATCCGTTAATATTTCAATCGCCTAAAAAACACTACCGCCTACCAGCTGCACATTTGCCATGCACAAAATTAAAAAAAATAAAAAACAACAACAGCACATTGACTGTCTTATTTCTTGGCTATGAACCTGATTCCTTACCAACCCCACACCCAAGCACAGCTGAATGATCAGCATGCCCCTCAAATCACTACGTCAACCGCATCTGACCATCTTCCGTCTGAGGACCGGGCACAACCGACTCAGTTTCCACCTGCACAGACGCTTCCACCTCATGCCCGGCCATCTTCCCTGTGCCCTTGTGGAGAAGCATAGCAGACCACAGAGCACATCCTCCAGGACTGTGGGAACCACCTGCTGCTGAGGGAGGAGATATGGCCGAAGCCCGCCACTCTACAAGAGAAACTGTACGGGCCTGTGGAGGCGCTACAGAAGGCCACAGATTTCATTTTGAGAGCCAAACTCCAAGTGTGACGGCGTTCGAGAAGAAGAAGAAAACTACTTCAACGGCAACTACTGACTCAACAAAGTCCCACAATTGTCCACTGGCGGCTCAGGATGGTATAAATCAAAGCACCAAACATGTCTCCTCTTGTCTAACCAGACATTTCCAGGAAATTCCAACATTCAGCCCTACTACAAATTTTCAAACAAGGCAAAAAGTTATTTTTGAAAACACCGGTCCTTGCACTGCCTCAACTGCCCAATTTGAATATGTAACATGACCTGTAGCTCCGGACGGCATGTTTACTGCTAAACCCGCAGAAGAGCCGATGTCAGGGGGCTTGACTCGTATATAGGCTCCATGGTCCTATGTTAAACCCTAAGATAACGGATAGTTGCATCAATTTTGCATTTGTGCCTGTCTGACCGCCCCTCCTCCTTTCCCGAAACAAAATAAATAAATAAATAAATAAACACATAAAACATGTCAACATAAATGATAACTAAATAAAGAATTAAATACTATGATTCGATTCTCACCACGTCAAACTAAGGACTAATAAAGAGAATAACCCAAAGAAGAAAGAAGCACGCTTAGAAAAGAAAGTTACAAAACAATTATTTAATTTTTCGAAATAGACAAATAAACAAGAATACACTGAGCTACGTATCGTATCGGTGCGTGTAGAAGTCACCTTTTTGGTCTGGATTTTCTAAGGCCTAATAAAACATTTGCCAGTGTGTCACAAATTTAACCCATGACCCCCACCCACTCCTCTCTCTCTCCATACCTGGACTAACGACTGAAGCATGGCAAAGAGGAAACTACGATAGGTATTTAGGGAGGGTATGCACTTAGACTCCCCACCCCTTCCACTCTTCCCGGCAGGCTTACGTGTCAAAGTTTGTCCAGCAGGCAAAGTATTCCGATGACCCTCAATCAACTCGCTCCATCTGCTAGAGGCATCGGTTCTATTGGCCCCTTGTACCTTGCATCAGTGGGCTCAGGAGAATCTACACTTTTGTGACTGGTAAACATGGTATTTATTTACATACCATCATACATGTTTTGCTTTTTACAGGGGAAGAAAGCATCAAAGTTTTATGAATGTTACTAGGTATTTAACCCTTTTAGCCCCAAGGTCCCATTTCTCAAATTTTGGAGGCGTTGCCTAATGTCTATGTACCAGTTGCAGGGGATAGACTGACCATGATGATTTAAGGGTAGTGCCAGATTAGCTTGGCGCCTGAAGGCGCCAAGCTAATCTGGCACTACCCTTGAAATATCATGGTCAATCAATCTCCTGCTGTAGGGACTCGAGGCTAAATGGGTTAACTGAGCTTGCTTCAAATTTGTACCAGACTATGTACTGCCGGTCCTGTTACTTACAAGTAAACATAGACTCTCATTAATACGTGCAGTCTGCCAATACTCATGAGGATCTATCTTATGCAGACAAAACGAGTTCGCTGGTACAATGAGCAAGGCAAATATTTTGCTGACTGGCTTGTACTCAAACGGTCTAATATTCATATAGCCGTACCCCGAGGCAATGATACAGTTTACAGCAACATACCTGTCGTGCCGATTTAGTTGTATTAATTTACTCCTTAATCATACGTGCGCCTGATCTCTAATCCTTACGGCCATATACCTAAAGGCTAAGTTCAAAAGAATTGAAAAACGTACTGCCTTATTTAGTAGATCTACACAATAATTTGCTTTTGACGAAAAATAGTCAAAACGTGTCTTCCTCAAAACAAGAACAAAGCTTCTTAAACCAGCCTGCAAAAAACTGTGACTTCCTACCTACTCACTTATCTCTTTTAGCCCCAAGATCCCATTTCTCAAATTTTGGAAGTGTTACCTAACGACTATGTACCAGTTGCAGGAGATGGATTGATCATGATAATTCAAGGGTAGTGCCAGATTAAATGGGCGCCTGAAGGCGCCAAGCTAATCTGGCACTACCCTTGAATTATCATGGTCAATCTCAGTAACTCCTGCTTTAGGGCCTCGGGGCTAAGTGGGTTAACTAACTAACCGTTCAAGAATTCACGGATAAAACACCTTTTTTCAAGTCACTGTTAAAGGTAAAACGTACGTTTTGCTGTCACAGTGACTATGCAAAGTGGTAATGTATGTACCCTTGAAATACCTAGTGATAAAACATCTCGGCAAAATCATGACGAGCAATCATAAAACTGACCAATTCGTGCTCATTGTAGCTTCAAGCGCTTTTAAAATCATGACGAGCAATCATAAAACTGACCAATTCGTGCTCATTGTAGCTTCAAGCGCTTTCAAAATCATGACATTCTGCCAACGACACAGCCGTAAATACGTAATCATGTTCATCAGTCGTAGCTTCAAACTCTTTGCAGCATCACACATCTTACCAACGACAAAGCCGTCAAAAAGACATCTTGCCCACCGTATCTTTGAACACTCAAAGTCCGCCTCCTTCTGTCACTACGTGTGTGCTGGTCTGTGGTTTTAGACCTTACGGCTGAAAGCCGTAAGGTCCAAAATCACAGATCAGCACACACGTTTAGAGCATCAAGAAAATAATCTGGCAAGCAGTTATACTGAATGTCCCCCGCCCCTAAAAGATTTCTTCTTTGAACGTGCGGGCCCATTAAACAGTGGGAAGCTTCATAAACTGTTCGCTTCCTGTGTGAAGTGACTCACGTGACAGAAATCGTGGTAGATTGACTATTTTCCTGCGACAGTGACTATTGCGCGACACGTGTATGAATCGGCTGCAAAGCAGCACGTACAGTTATCACGTACAGTTATCAGTAAATTAATCGACAGGGTTCAAAACGTAACACACACATAGTGGCATGCTCGTACATACAAAGGGCTAGTGAAGAGTTCAAACGTTATATGAACAGTCAAAATGCACTCTGCGTAAGGATGCACCATGTTCTTTAATTATAATTTGCGCTGATGCACCTAAAGTTAACCCATAAAGCTCTGACATGTTACGACAGGATGTGGATCGATCATGATAGTTCAAGGGTGGTGTCAGAATAGCTTGGCGCCTGTAGGCGCCAAGCTATTCTGACGCCACCCTTGAACTAACAATCGAAATGTCTCCAGAACTGCCGATGTACCGCCGGTGCCTCAAAAGACATTTTCATCCTCACGATGAGTTAATATTTTCTTCAACACCCTTTCGCCCTCAAGACATCACAGCGGCACTACCACTGAGCTGCTCAGTTGTCAATCTACCGAATCAATCGACCTAGAGTGTAATCAATTAACCACAATGGAAAGACCAAACACTGGTTGTCTCCCTTGATGCGCTACCGCAGTAGCGAATCGGAGGAGACACCCAGTGTGTGAATAGACCTGTAAAGCCCTCAGAATAAAATACGCCCCTCCCCCTCTAATCACATTTCAAAGGCCCGTCTTCACAAAATTTCACACCTGCCGCAAACGCAACCCATTGGAAGGTCAACTGAGATCTCATGAGCTCTATAATACTGCCTTTTGTGCGGCACGGCATCTTCGCTTGTATCAGTCCTAAACTTTCAATGACATCATTCACAGGATCGCAAAACATTTTAATTTATTCACACCTACTACAACAAAACCTCTTCTGAGTGACCATCCTCATGAGAGATCACCTATCATTACAGACCATCATGTCGGTGTCTGTAGCGACATAAAGGACGTTCTGTAATGACACGTGTCACTTTGCCCTTCACTGAAGACTTCTCTTGGGGGCACGTGACCTGTCTTTTCAGACTTTTTTTCTGGAAAAGATGTTTGCTCAAAAGGTTCTGCTGTACCTATACTTCAGCCTTTTCCGATGACGCGCGGAATTATGTCGCATTTCCTTTTGCTCTTCAGTATAAAACGCTCGGCCGGAAGTTCCCCGCGTTGCCTAGCAGCGTCGGCGCGTCAGCCGCCATGTTATGAGGATACCATAGTCATGAGATGAGTAGCGAAATAGTGTTTCAACACGTTTTTCTTCATTTTTCTTCCTTTTTGGAAACAAACAAAAACAGATTCTGGTGAGCGGTTTCCTACAGTGATGGCAAAACTTGCTGTTATTGCTTATAGTACGTCGAGACTTTCCTGACATTACAAAAACAGCGACTGATTCCCCTATGAGCGCTTAGTCCCGTATCCTCACAAGATGGCCGCCACGACTATCGTGATGACCACTACGTCAGCTTCCCGAGCTATATACTAGTTTTTCAGCAAGTGTCGTCAATGCTGAACAACATTTTGCAGATTGGCAAAGTTCCCCCGAAAATTAATTTGGAGCAAACTGCCAGCGGCGGGAAGAGACTTTCGTTAGCGGGGACACAATGTGCGGGAAATGAGGAATCGACCAGGTATCACTTTCACCGCAACCAGCGCAGACGACAATTCAGTGTGAACAACACAAATAACGAGACCGCTTTGTACACAACGCTGACGACAAACGTGTCTTTTTGGACCAATTTAACCCCTTGTGCATGCAGCCACCGGTACTGTAAACAGTACCGGTGGCTGCAAGCACAAAGGGGGTTAACCATCCGGTTGTCGAGGCGATTTTTGACGCGATGATTCTTGAAAGAAACGTGGCGACAAAAAGCGCTACCGACAATTAAAGGGTTAACAATGAGGCGGTTTCAACACAAAGCAGACGACCAAACAGACCGGGGCTCGTTTCCTTTCGGTGCCGGTAGTCTAGAAACCACTTTCAGTTTCAACTGTTAAACTAGTTTCAGTTGTTCGTTTCTCTTTCTACTTGTAGGCTTAAAAGCCCTCTACCCCCGTAACTATTCACAGACTGAATTACTTCTGCAACAGATGGTTACCAAACACTACAGGTCTAAATATCGTTCATTAGACGAAGAATCATGTTCAACACACGTCATCTTTATATCCAGTAATTTGAAAATGGCCGACTCCGCGGCTCCGTGCCGCGATAAATGGTAATACGCTCTACAGCTGCGTATTAATGTACATGGGGTTGATCTATCAGTGCAAGAAAGAAGCAAAGAATGTCATGAGCTTCTACGACTGCTGGGGCCACTGAAAATGTTACGCCAGTAACAGAAGGAAGGATTTGGTGAAGGAGTGCTCCCAAACTCCTCCATATCACTATCGATTCTGATTCTTGAAACCAGTTTCGGTTTTTAAATCATTAACTCATTCTACCCCAACACCGAAATCCTTAAACTTTGCCGTTGTCCTCTGAAGACTGCATTGCAGTGCAGGACACATATCGACCATGATAGTTGAAGGGTGATGCCAGAATAGCTTGGCGCCCATAGGCGCCAAGCTATTCTGGCATCACCCTTGAACTATCATGGTCGATCCTTATCTTCCTGTGGTGGGTCTGAGTTAAGGCAAGCAAAGAACGAAACGTGCTCGGGGAAACGGACACGAATGACAGCGACCTTCTTATCTTTTTTCTGAAGAGTCCCTAAAGCCGGTGTCTGATCATTTGCAGTTTCGGTTTCGACCGACCGCTTAAGTCAGTTTCATTTCAGTGTGTATGGCCCAGAATCCTCTATACCGATCCAGATTCTTGAAGCCAGTTTCTTTTTTAAAGACTTTGATCTTCATTGAGTAGGGTTTCGGATTCGATCGATTTCTGAAACTGGTTTCAGTTTAGATGGTTGGGACCCAACAATAATGATCTTGGATTCTTGAAACCTAACATGTCTGACGTTACATGATTGCTTCAGGAGTTTCGGCATCGATCATCCTCCGAAACCAGTTTCCGTTTAGATTGTCCTTTTGCCCTGACAAGTTCCAGGATTTCCGTCCTTTCTATATGCAAGAGGCATAGATTTTCATGAGCCCCATGCAAAGCAGGGGCTCGTGAGAAGCTATGTCTCTTGCTGGCCGTGATCAGCAAGACCAATTTCATTTATGTTCCTTCGCTGGAAGAATCATTGGTGTTCAAGCAGGTGACTGCAATTATTGTTCGCTTCCGTTTGTTTCTCCAGAAGGAACACTTTTGTAAATGGGAGAATTCGTCATCTTTTGGCGGCTGTCAGTGCAGTCCGTGTAAGTCAAGAACCCAAGCCCTGCGGTGTATGGATATCATTAGGGACATCACACAGCATGTCATGAGGTATAGATTCTCATGAGCCCCTGCAGTTGCCGGGGCTCATGATAATCTATGCCTCTTGTGGCTGATGGGACAGACTAAGAGACTGATCGAGTATTAATTAAAGATCTCAGGTCCATGCATATTGCAGTACGTGATTTAGACAAACTGATTGGGGGGAAGGTATTACTGGGCAAAAACTAAAGCAAGCCTTCACCCACAACACAAACTCGCACGCACACACGCATAAGCAGATACATGCACACACGCATTCATGCGCTCACTCTCTCACACACAAACACACAAACTCACACACACACATACACACAAACGCGCGCGCGCACGCGTGCGCGCACGCGCATACACACACACATACACACACACACACACACACACGCGGAGTAAATGGAACCATTTACAAGAAAATTTCACAAAAGGACAACACAGGAATTTGAATTTAAACTGGACCGAATAGACCTAAGCCTCCCACACACCTTTTCTCCCTGTAAACAAACCGGGTGCAGCTACAATAGAACACAATAGACGGGTACTGGAACGACTGAAGTACAGGTATTTAAAGCACTTTGTTCAAAAGCAAACATGCACTCGAAGTACACAGACATCTGACTAGTCATTACGTTTATATAACAATGACAGTAAGGGTTGTCATGGTTTTACACCTGAAAAGAAGGGGACCCCCCCCCCCCCCATCTCCCCCCGGTGTTAAAATCATGAAGGTCTTCGTCACATGTGATGGAATATTGACGTGATCAATGAAATACAATGTTATCCTCTACTCAACCACCACCACCACATAAACACCAGGAGCTAAAGACACTTGCAAAAAATGCCTGCGGCAATGATGTGCTGAGAAAGGTCTGTCCAGTGACTCCAAAATCTAGGTCAGAATTTTCTCTTTAGAACAAAAAATCCGGCATCTCTTTAGAGCGGAACGTGTTACTTGTGACGTCACTACTGTAAAGAATGCGAGCCTCGCTGATCCCTCCCCCCCCCCCACCCCCCGCCCACCTCCAGCCCCCCCCCCCACCCCCCACCCCACCCGCGCCCCACCACCACCAACAACAAAAAGGTCAGTGAACGAAGTTTAATTGGGCCATCTACTGGGGAAACGCTGCGGGCTTTCTTTCTTATTCGAGTGGGATCAGAATAGCTCACAGTGTGTCCGACTAACTTGAAAAGAAGACATTTTTCAGTCGTAGATACATCCCAAACGACGTTCTCAGGGTGAGAGAGGGCGCGTTTAACGTTATGTATTTTCCGTACTCACATTTCCAGCTGTACAGTTCACACGGAATAATAAGCATCCTACGTCGGATGCGAATTAACCCTTTTCATCCTGATACACCCACTGCTTAAAACAAATGTGACTATGATAGTTCAAGGGTAGTGCCAGAATAGCTTGGCGCCTCAGGCGCCAAGCTATTCTGGCACCACCCTTGAACTAAAATGCTTAACCTATCTCCTTATTTGTAATATAGCCTTCATAGGACAGCTTCAGGATGAAATGGGTTAAATGTGGCTGAAAATCAGCATGATTTTATCGTTCATAGACGATAACGGCCTGTAGGTTTAAAACTTGATTGCTGCACATTACATCTCAGTTGAGAATGTAGTTATTGTTTTATGTATCATTTGAGATCTATGCCACAGTTCTGGAGACTTCACAGGTCGACCATGATAGTTCAAGGGCAGTGTCAAAATAACTTGGCGCCTGTAGGTGCCAAGCTATTCTGACACCACCCTTGAACTATCATGGTCGATCCTCATCCTGTCGGCGTAGCATGTCAGGGCTTCATGGGTTTCACTAATGCTGAATCAGTGATTACCTGAATGATTTTGATTTCGGCCAGGAAGAGGAGTACATTTTCATGAGCCACTGCAGTTGCTGGTTCATGAGAATCTATGCCTCCTGCATTTGAAAGCGGCAGTCTAACTGTACAAAAATGCCAGGTGTGCGCAAAATGTGACCATTTGTAGCATTTGTTTGCTCATGCAAATGAACTGCTTTTTCGTCGCAAAAATGATGGGTATATTTGCGAAGGGTCTTAGCTAAGATGGAATGCCTGACGCTTGGTTGAGAGTAACCAGAGAATCAGGACTCAGGGACCCCTTACTGTCCACATAAACTTATTGTAATTCGTTACTAGATCTGTAAAACAAACGGGTTTTGTTGTTGTTTGTTTGTTTGTAAAGCAATAGAACTCCGCTGAACGATAAAACTTAAGATGAGCAATAAAAGTATTTGCGATCCAAAATGGCGACTACACACCTATATAAACACATTTCTGATCTGTGTCAGTAAAATCAATTAAGCACTAAACCTGCGCTATCGTCGGTGATTCAAAGTCTCCCGCAATTTCGAACTTGAGAAATGACATTTTAGACAGTTGAGCTTGCAGAGTAACGCCCACACCCACGCACATTTCTGAAGCCGGGGAAGAAACTGCAAAAGGAAGTTTTTATCGTACTCTGCAACATGGTGCATTATGCCATACGTGTGCTGGTCTGTGATTTTGGACCTTACGGCTTTAACTTAAGGTCAAAAATAACAGACCAGCACACATATGGGGTTTCGTCTTTCCAACTTTGTGCACGGACGTTGTATATCTTTCGAAAAATAGATTTAGAGACCTCTTGAGTTTTCCTGCATATCCTCGGATAAGAAAACAACACAGAACTTGCTAGTAAGAAGAGTGTGGCAATGGTGTCAATGCAAAGCGCAATGACGCCATTGCAAAGATTTACGAATTTGCAGTGTGCAATGACAACACTGCAATGATTTACCAGTTCGCAGTGTGCGATGACGTCACTGCAAATTTGCTATGCAGTACTAGTAGAACCCCTTTTGAGAAACCACATTTATTGCAAGAAAAATGTTGTTTAAAAAAAACAGGTGGATCCTCAAAAGAAGTCTTGAATGGCAAAAAGTGTTACCTGTCATTAAAGACCATCATTCAGGCGGCTACAGCCACCTTGAATGACGAAGTACCGAACGATAAAGAAACACGCTTAAAAAAGACGGGGACAACACAATTTATTAATATTTCGGGTAAATACCCTTTGTCAAAATAGACAAACAAGCAGAGAAATCAGCCGCTACTTATCTTCTTTCGTAGAAGGGATGTGGCAACTCACACATGGGTTGCCACATCCCTTCTACGAAAGATAAGTAGCGGCTGATTTCTCTGTTTGTTTGTCTATTTTGACAAAGGGTATTTACCCGAAATATTAATAAATTGTGTTGTCCCCGTCTTTGTTAAGCGTGTTTCTTTATCGTTCGGTACTTCGTCATTCAAGGTGGCTGTAGCCGCCTGAATGATGGTCTTTAATGACAGGTAACACTTTTTGCCATTCAAGACTTCTTTTGAGGATCCACCTGTTTCGGTACTTCTTTGCATTTTACACGCTTGGCAGTCACCTTTGTGGTCTGGATTGCACTTTGAGTGACGGCCTTCATTGACAGGTGACCTCTCATATGTTTCCGTTTACGTTTGTTTTTCTTACTAATCAAATTACTGGACTAGAACAGACAATAAAGTTGTATTGTATTGTATTAGAATGTATTGTATTGTATTATTATTATTGTATTGTATTGTATATGCACTACACATTTACTCACCTCATCCTTCTTCTCTTTGGGAGATGCAGGGGCTTTCTTGTCTGGTGAACCGTCAGGGTCGATGACGGGTGGCTCGTGGTTGTCTGTCATGGTTGTAGGTTCAAGTCGGCCTCACGGTCACGCTCAAACTCCAGATGAGGATTGACAGCAGGTAATCCACAGGCAAAGTCTACGTCAGTAGGAAGCAGTCGCTGTGACGTCACAGTCCACAGTATCCAAGTCACTCTGAGTCACAACAATGAACGTCACAGCAGCACGAATCTATCGTCACAACAGCAGGACTCTGTCGTCACTGTTGAGCAAATCTGACGTCAGTAAATTAAACTGATGTAATGATCCACGGGCCAGGACCAATCTGCACATGGAGTTACAATATCAGAACTATGACAAAATAGGTCACTGACGATCTCAAAAGATCACTGATATCAACACAAGAAAAGGCTGGAATCCAAAAGTCACTCTGACGTCACAACTCTACAATCCACGCGATGACGTCAGCATAGCTGATGACAAACACGGAATTAATGACGATGCAACGCGAATCAGTATGCAGATCGAAACGAATCATCAAACCGCTCACATTACCTTTCGTTCTGCATAAGCACTATCAATTTATCAAAGAGTCGGAGAAAGTGAATATCATAATAAATGACACTGATTGCCGGAAAGAAATAAACTATGACACTGGTTAGAGGGAGAGCAGATGACACTGTAAACAATGGGAAGAGCACAATAAAGTATATAAATATCCTGCGAGGCCTCAGCTAGCTTACGTACTCATCCATCCACGCTGCAGCCAACGAGCGCGCTAAAAGGGCGACTGAAATGACATGCGAGGTCGTGTGCTGAAGCATTGGAGTCGGGGACAGGGAACCCAAACGCAAAAGTTCATTGGGCCTTCATCGGCCTTAGCTGGCCGTGCGCGGGCCAGCTAAGGCTGACGTTGGCCCGATGACCTTTTGCTCAGTAGGAAGCCTCTCAAAAAGAGTCTAGTCACTTTTTCGCCTGTATCAGTGAGGCGGACGGATACGGCATAGTGCGCAGTCAGTCTGTCAGCGGACTCCTTTCGGGTGAAAGATGAATAGACTCTCATGAGCCCCAGCAGCCATATGTCATTATAATTTTTGCTTGCTGTAGATGACAGGGGCTCTGAACACGTTTTGCCATTGGCAGATGAAAAGGGCACTGAAAAACGTATATTTCAGTTGACACGGGCTCGTACCGTGCCGGAGCCTCTCTCTTGCAATACTAACTTCTGAGACAACTGGGCTCATGAGAATATATGCCTCTGCTTCGCGGACCCATGAGAATCTGTGCCTACTGCTCGTGAAAGTTTGATCTGAAAAACCTGTGCCTATTTCTGTCACGGGTTGGCTCTATAATAATATGCTTTTGAATGACATACAACCGATTTCTGCTCAGTCTGACACAAGGAAGAACATTTTCACGTCTGCTCCTCAGGAAAAAGAAACAAAATCAATGGCCGCGTGCTGAATGCACATCAGAGAACATTACGCAAAATGCTCTTGGGCTGACGTCAGCCTTTGCTGGCTCGCGCACGGCCGTCCAGCCAAACATGACGTCGGCCCGAAGTACTTTTTGCATACTGGTGACGCTATTTCCAGAACAACTTTTTTTGCATAATGATGACGCTATTTCCAGACTAAGTGGTCCCCCACCTGAGCCCCTGCAAATGCAGGGTCTCATGAGAATCTATACCTCTTGCCAAACCACAGTGGTCTCAACGCGGGTTCTCAGAAAGACGGTCTAATTTTGGGTTTTGCGTAGTAGGAGTGTATTGGGACGGTTTCACACTGTGTGCAGTACAGCCACTGCTGAGCTTTTTCAAAATTTTAAGTTCAAGTACAACTATGCAAAACTGATCACACACTTTCAATGTGATGTCAGTGAAATACCTTGTTGCGGCTTCAGTTCTGAAAAGTTCAAGTACAACTTTGCCGACCTAAACACTGATTTCCATACTTCTAATATGATCTCAGTGAAATATCTTTTTGAAGCTGGAGTTCTGAAAAGAAAAGAAAAAAGATGGAGTCAAGTCAAAGTGATTTATTGTCCCCAAAGGGACAATTATTAATTATCTAATAATTGCCTGTCACTATAAAACCTACTGAAATAAGAATAGTAAACAACATAAAAAGGTTGCGTAAAACAGGTACGGAATAAATATCACACACACACCACACACACACACACACACACACACACACACACACACACACACACACACACACACATATGTGATGTCAATAAAAATCCTTTCTTCCAACTTGAGTTTTGAGTTCTGAAAAAAAAAAAAAACTTTCGTTAAATAAAAATGATTTATTGTCCCAAAAGATATCATTACCTTTAAAAACAAAGTCATTATGAAATTACGAAACCAACTGAAAAAAGAACAGAAAACAAGTTAGTTACAGGGGCGGATCAGATACCTGGGGGGGGGGTTTTTCCAATATTTTGTTTGGAACCTTCAACCTGATACTAAAGGCCTCCCCGACACTAGACCTTGCTTCCAGGGGCCGAAAAATTGAAAAGCGAGGGGGGTGGTTGGTGGGTGGTGGGTGGGTGGGTGGATGGGGGGGGGGGGGGAAGAGAGAAGGCGCGTGTGTGTTAAGACTCTCATCGTTCGCCAAAAAATCGAAAAGCGAGGGGTGGGTGGGTGGATGGGGGGGGGGGGGGGAAGAGAAGGCGCGTGCATGTTAAGACTCTCACCGTTCGCCAAAATATCAAACAACGGGAGGGGGCGGGGGCGGGGGGTTGATGATGACATGCTAAGTCGCGCAAGGCTCTCAGGGTGGCTGCTGGACGCATGAAGTGTGCCAGCGGCAAACATATCACACACCAAAAAAGCAAGACCAGCACCATCAGGTATAGGCATTGCTTGGATTTTAAAAAGCATAGGTGATGGCTCGGGTGACGAAACGCCCGTGGAGAAAACCACCTGTGGCACCAGACCCTAACACCTACCCACCCAGATCCCCGGCGCCCGTGAAGCTGTGTGAAAACACCAATAACAGACATAAATTAGTCCAACACCTCCCCAGATGTATCAATATATACACCAGTATAACAACAAATGTCATAAATAACACCCGTGCATTAACACAAAGTATAATACGTAAGTGGACACGACTTAGAACGATGATGAAGACAGTCACCAATGTGCGCTGGTTATTTTTTGGACCTTACTTTATCTTCAGAACCGTCCATAAGGTCCGAATTCTGAGATCAACACACTGAAATGCATCAAACATCGTTTCCACTGGAACTGCAAGAGCAAACTGAACCACCGCACTGCAGTTTTCTCAGTTGGTCAAGTTAACCTTTTGGCTCTCGGTAGCGAGTTTTGTCGCGATGATTCCTAGAGGAATCATCGCGACAAAAACCGCTTCCGACAACCAAAGGGTTAAGCTCGTTCCAAACGTGCCGCATACGAATACGCGACACTGAAATGCCGCGATTCTTATGCGGCACGTTTCGAATGAGATAATGAAGTCACGCACTACCTTTGAGCTACCAAGATGGATCACATCCGGCCGCAGCCGTCTCTGAAAGTGAACCTGATACATGTTACCACTGTGCGTTGGCGTCTGGGTGTGACCTCCAAAGTCCCATATGTTAGCGTCAATAAAATCCGCTGCATCAAGTTAATGCATTTATTGAAAGGGGGCTGGTGTCGCTGTCAAAGATTCAAGGTGAATTCGTTTTGACAATCAAATGACTAAAAATAAAATCTGATGCGTTTGCATTTTTCAATGAATGAATGAATGCCAATGAACGAATGAATAAATAAACGAATAAAAGTCAGTTCTGCCATAAGTCACAAAATTAATAAGAAACACGAAATGGACAATCACTTGTCAAGAAGTCTTCCAACAAGCACCCCGCACCCCCTTATGGTTTGAATACCTAGTCCTATGACATAACTGAGGATAGGCCGGGACTGAACCCAGTGCGCAAAGACAATCGGGCCGACATCGACCGCCGTTGGCCCGCGCACGGCCGTGCGCGGGTCAACGGCGGCCGACGTCCGCCCGATGGCCTTTTGCGCATTGGGGAAACTTAGCATGTTGTTCTATGCTTGGTTGCCTTACATTTTCCATGTTCGCGACTACGGATCTTTCGCCGGCACAGTTCAGTTGTGTTGCTGTTTTGCTTTGGCATTGTCAGTCTACACTTTACCCAAGATGTCTCCTTACAGAGGAACAACTGACCTTTACATATTCAAAGCAAGAGGCATAGATTTTCGTGAGCCCCTGGGGATGCAGGGGCTCATGAAAATCTATGCCTCTTGCAGATGGGAGAAACCTCGCTGAGAAATTGTGGCTTCAGTTCAGCCGCTCTTTCCTATTTTGGACGCAGACTTTGACAGGCTGCTAGCGAAACAAACGTGAACCTAGCCCTATACAATCTCTGGAACAGTGTGGCGTTGTTGTTACACCTATTATGATCTAAATCCACGGGATTAAATAAACTACATCGCCATTGCACGAGCTAGCAGGCCTTTCAATACAATAATACTTTACCCTCATGGGGAAATTCGCTGTCTGCCCATACAATACAATACAATACAATACAACACAATAATACAATACAATAATACTTTATTAATCCCTCATGGGACAGCGGGGAAAAAAATTATGGTGGATTCCCCCGGCTGTGCTTCTGGTGTCAGCAACTGTACTAAAGAACTGAAGAATGTTGACAGACACTATCTACTGATATTACTATTGAAAAGGGTAACAGCCTGAGGGACAAAAGAGTTGGCAAAACGTGATGTACGACTTTTGGGTACTCGAAGTCTGCCACTTCGTTCGATACGTCTGCTGTCAATGCATATCTAAGTGGATGTGTTTTGTCATCAAGAATGTCAGCCAGTTTGTTCAGTCTTAATCCGTCTGTTGTACAGTGTGTCCAAATTATCCTGTGCCCTATCAATCACCCCGCCCCCTTTCCGGATTACTTTGTTAAGGCGTTCTTGATCTCTCATTTACATAAATTTCTCCCCCAGCACGTCAGTCCAAAAGTTAGAATGCTTACAATACTGGTGCAGTAAAACATCTGTAAAAGCTGAGTGCTTACATGAAATGATCTGAGCTTTCTCAAACAGTAAAGACGGGTATGCATTTTTTTTCACAATAGCATCTGTGTTTTGTTTCCAGTTGAGCGCGTTGTCAAAAAGAATACTTAAATACTTGTAGGACTCTACACGCTCAACTTCCGCTGTTCCCTTGATGACAACAGGACCGGGATGATGTTTGTTATTCCTGAAATCAACAACCATCCCTCTCCCCTATCCAGGCCTTTCAACAACTACCCCTCTCCCCCCTCCAACCTCCCTCCCAGTCCAAAAAAAAAGACCACCAACACCAACAACAACAACCAAAATAAAGTGGTTGAGATGGGCAGTTTCACATGCTTCAGTACATAAATGTACAGAATGTCGTTTAACGAAAGTGCCATGTTCAGTAAATTTTCCCCCAAAATCCCTGTGATAGCTCACTGGAGCATAGAAAAGAGACTCAATGATTATTAATAATCATAATCGTAAAACATAATGTACAAATAAGAGAGATGTATGCGTATTACCACCATCACATGCAACATATAATCACATAAAACAAATAAGACAATTAAAAATTTAAGTCAAATATCACATTACATGACTACATCAAATATCATATCACACAAAACATGTAACAGTAAAAAACATAAATATCACTATGAATATCATATTACCCAACACTGCCCATATTACATATAACACGAAACATGTAACACAATTTAAATATCAGATTAAATATCATTAACCCATTCAGCCCTGACGCACTACAGCAGGAGATGGGTTGGGTCGACCATGATAATTCAAGGGCAGTGCCAGATTAGCTTGGCGCCGATAGGCGCCAAGCTAATCTGGCACTGCCCTTGAATTATCATGGTCGATCCACCTCCTGCAACTGGTGCATAGTCATTAGATGACGCCTCCAAAATTTGGGAAATACGGCCGTCGTGCTGAATGAGTTAAAAGAAACTACCAATATAACACATAAAAACTTAATAGACAATTTCAATATCACATTCAATACTGTTACAGGACACCGCCCCCATCACTCATCATTACTGTCAGTTGTTGATGGTGGTGGTGGGGGTTGTCTGCATAAAGTTAGTCTAAATAAACACCTGTGTTTTTTTGTTTGTTTGTTTGTTTGTTTGTTTTTTAAATTGAAATATAACTATACAAGACAACAGATCCATGGGCACCAGCCTCTGCCAGTGGTAAGAAAGTATTCGTTTGTTGAAAGCTTTGAAATCACAGACATGCAGCAGACATTTCGTTTCATTTGGCAGCTAAACACCCAGTGTGTAAAAGGTCGGCCCCAGTTGGCCCGCGCACAGGTGTACGCGGGCCAAATGAGGTGGACGTCGGCCCAAGGATCTTTGGGCAGCGTTGTTCAATTTCTGTGGTTTAGTTGTGGTGATTTTTTTTACTCAACTGACCTTTTTCCCCCCTCCCTCAGACAAGTTGACAAACAGTACACTGTCGCCTGCCTGAGTGTGTGGAGAGCGGGGTCAGGAGGAGCGAGCAAGCAGAGTTGAACAAAGCGTCACACACACACACACACACACACACACACACACACACACACACACACACACACACACACACACACACATACACACACACACACACACACTAGCGAGTGAGAGCTGAGACTGAGCACTGTATGTGTGCTCCCTTTCTCTCTCTCTCTCTCTCTCTCTCTCTCTCTCTCTCTCTCTCTCTCTCTCTCTCTCTCTCTCTCTCTCTCACACACACACACACACACACAGAGTAGTGAGTGAGAGCAGAGAGAGAGAGAGAGAGAGAGAGAGAGAGAGAGAGAGCACTGTATGTGCTCTCTCTCTCTCTCTCTCTCTCTCTCTCTCTCTCACACACACACACACACACACACACACACACACACACACACACACACACACAAGCGAGTGAGAGCACAGAGAGAGAGAGAGAGAGCACTGTATGTGCTCTCTCTCTCTCTCCCCACCCCCCACCCCCTCCGCCCTCTCTCTCTCTTGCACACACACACACACTGACACACACACACAGACACACACACACACCCACACCGGCACACACACTGACACACACACACACACACACGTTTGCAAACATTCCACTGAAACTGCGGCGTCGGCCGCCCCAAAACCGACCAGGACAAACCGACAGTGAAAAGAGGCCCAAAACAACCCATCAGATTGCAGTCTAGGAGGAAAAGACTGTCACAGTATTTTAGTTCTAATGAACACAGTTCGTATTTCTAATCTTATTACGTGTAATTCATGTACTACTTCTAACGATGATAATGACATGAAATATGATGCACATAAGTGCCTAACAGGCTAGTCTAGCACGAAAAAACTCACAGAGTCCAACACACCTGACCGTTTCGGAAAGGCACCGACATGTGTGCGCCAGTCTGTGGTTTCGGACCTTACGGGTGCATAGTAAGGTCCACAATCACAGCCCAGCACACATAATCACACATGGCGTGCATTTTAGTTGTCGTGGCCAGTTAGTGTCTCTCAGGGGTTTTTTCCCCAACATCTTTCTCTGCGTTCCCATCACTAAGGTTTCAGTTTCTAATGGATGGGGATGGAGGCAATAAAGAAAATGTGTTCTCGATTGATGTTGGCACCATCTGTGTTGTAATTAAACCATTCAATGCCAAGAAAAATTTAACAGCACCAGCTGCACGAGGCATAGATCCTCAAGAACCTCCGCAGTTGCGGCGGGGGTTCATGAAGATCTATGGCCTCGTGCTGAACTTGAATGACTTTGCATCCACGTTCCCATGTTTGACGGCTGGGATCTTTGACGTTAAATGTACTAAGATTTCAAAACACAATCAGCGTCCACTTGCAATTAAGGGGTTAATCTGGTAGTACAAACAAATTCAAAGTGTAAATAAGATGAGGCTGGGTTTGTGGAGGAGCCCAGTGGTACTTCAATAACATTTGTGCTTTCTACTTACTTTACTCATTTAGAAACCAGCTGGTTACAAAATTTCACTCGATCTCTCCCCATCGTTACAGCCGAAAGCAGAGGAAAGCATCGTCCCACAAAGATACTTTGTGACTTTGGACCAAACGACTTCAGCTTCAGTAGGATCGAAAGCCACTGACAGCACACAACATCACGGCATAGCCACAACGTCCAAAATTACAGACCAGCACACAAATGATAATATTAACAACATCAAATAAACTGCATCCTTAAATGTTACTCACCCCCTTCTAGAAACCTCCTTTCTCGTCGTCTGTTGACGGCATCTCTCTCTGTGATTCGCTTTCGCCGTCCCTCCGTTTAGGCCCTCGCGGGTCACCAATGCCGGTTGAGAGGCCAGCGGTGATTTACGAGTCCCGAGCACTAACGAATGACTGAGATTATTCTAGGATACCAAACACAGACCAAAGGCTGCAAGCCAGTTCCAATTTCGGCCAGCGAGCGGACCAGCAAGGCTACTCCTGTTTGCATGAAATTACCGCTTTCCCCGCCGGATCAGACACACATAGTATGAGAAGTGATTCAAGAAAAATTGTACTGATTTGTGTTAGGTAGAGGCATAAATTCTCATGGGCCCTTGAAACACTAGGTATGGATTCTCATGAGCCCCCTGCTTCGCAGGGGGCTCATGAGAATCTATGCCTCTTACAGATAGAGACGGACCGATTAAAAATACAGGCGACGACGGCACATCAAACCCCTGTCTCCCGGGTTTTCTCCTCGGTCTCGTCTGCGTTCTTCGCTCACCAATAATACTCGGAAAGCTGCGCAGTCGTGAAATTCAGGAGCTCATGAGAATCCAAGCCTTTACGAATGGAAACCGTCGGCTGACTGAATAGAAGTGCCAGTGGCACACCAGACTAGTCTTCTTGGAGTCAGTCTCGTCTGCGACCCTCACTCACCCGAAAGTCAAAACTGCCCGTCTGTGAAACGGCAGGATGTCGTCTAATCGGGCTCAGGCCAGTACAGAACCGTTCCGCGAGGAATGACCTAATCACGTAGTTTTCATCACAAAATGAGTATAAAAGTCACAGAGCTTCATTAAAAAAACAACTACAAGAAGCGTCGATAAAACTGTTTCGTTGGATTCTGTTAAGTCTCCTTCATCCTAAGGACAACATACTCAAAATGATGGCCCTGCTTGAGTTCTCGTCTGAGAGCCTCGAGTAAGCGGAACTAGCTCCCTTCATTTACATACTAGTTATCATACATTGACTTCAAGGTCAAGTCCAGTCTGACAAACTTACACTTTCAATTCCATTGCCAAATGGATTACACTCTCAGACACAGACGAGACATACTTGAATCGTGTCAAGTCGCAGGAGACGGAACGACTGATGACAGTCAATGGGTACTGCCGGATTCGTTTGCGGGGCGGCTATTCTTATGCCATCATGCTCTATTCATCTCCGACAGTTGGCATTGGACGCGAATGGGTTCACGGGATACATAGACACGTCAGTGAAAGTTTTAGCCCAGACTTTTCTGAGTGAGCACTCCATAAATATACGCCCAAAAAAATGGACCCATGTAATGTTATCAGTCAAAGCGAAGCTTTTCTTCCAGTCATTACTTGTAAATAAAGTTATTTAGACTACGTGTGGGCACATTTGGTTTCTTTTTTAAACTCGACAGCAAAAACAAACAAACAAACAAATCTCTAGGTGTGGCATTCATTTTCCTTTTCTACCTATTTTTAAAACCAGCACGGGGGAACCCTTTAGCATACTGGCGAATTGTTGAGTGGCAGGTATAATGCAACTTGGGCACACGATTCACCGTTGGACAGACCCTATGGGTCTGTGATGAAGATGTAGAGCAATTGTCCACAGTAGCAAAAAAAAAAAAGTCCAGAAATTCCATGGGTTTGTGGGGAAAATCGTGCTCTGTTACTTTCATGTCCTTTGCAAAAGATATCCCACGACGGTGTGCGGTTGATAATAATAATAATAATAATAATAATAATACCCTTATTATAAAGGCGCTTTTTCTCAATTTTTGTACGAACTGAAACTGAAACCCAACACGCACACTCACGTAACAGACACGGATTTACGCCATTTAAGACAAACACAGTACAAGACAGACGAAGGGCCATTTCAGCTACTGAAGTTACAGAGATTTTTGATCGCTTGTATTTGAAATTTGTAAAGTGGCCTGAAACCGGTACCAAAGTGTGGGGGTTGGGGTGGGGGGGTGGAAGAACCGGAGTACCCGGAGAGTAAAAACCCCGACGGTCCGCCCGAATTAACGGTGGGCTGGGTTAACATTGATTTAACTCATTTGAGACGTGCCGCCATCCAGATACCTGGCCAAAAGCCGCGTAAGAATGTGTTAGTTCGTAACATGACACTGAATCCCGTCAGTATACAAAAGTTTGAACTACCGTGTATACAAAAAGTTTGAACTACCGTGGTCGAGCTATTGTAGAGGCGCCAAGTTATTCTGGCATCACTCTTCTAACTCCTTCAAGGGGCTTCGCATCAATAACTGCTAAAGTGTTTCGCAGCTATTGATATCGGGCGCCATGAACGAGTTAACTTTTTACGCCGTGGATCTTGCAGTTGGACTGGTCCACCCAGGCTATGCAATCTTCCCGATTTTCTTTAAAGATTTCGATCTTAGGCAGCAATGTGTTAACGTGTTCGAGACGTGTGGCATACGGATACGCGGCTTTAGCCGTGTATCCGTATACGACACGTCTCGAATGAGTTAAAACAATTTTTTTTGAAAATATCGTCCCCGCAAGAGCGTCTAGTCAGAACTGCTGTCAGTTTGGCCCACATTCGAGACGTGCTGTATAGAGAGAAACGCGACCTTTTAACCGCGTGTCCGAATGCGGCGCGTATCGAATGAATTTAAAAATATCCAGCCCCGCGACAGAGTCTAGTCGGCGTCGGTCCTGCTTTCTAGCTCACAGATGGAGAGGAAAAATCGATCACTTTTTGGGAATGAGGGTCATGGCGGGACACGCACGCTGCCCGGCCGGCTCGTCGTTTCGCATGCCGAGTGCGATCGCGGTAAAGATTTGGTGTTCTAGTAACATGAATTCAAAGTGGTGTCAGCAAGAGGTATAGATCCTCATGAGCCCCCGCAACTGCGGGGGTTCATGATGATCTATATCTCTTGCAGTTGGGTGTTATTCAATTTTTCTCGACGCCGTACGGGTTAATTTTGTGACAAGGCGCGCTGCCCTGTTTTCCCCCCCCCCCCCCCCCCCCCCCCTCCCCCGGCCCTTTCATCTCCTAGTCACTAGTCCGGCATTATATCTGTCACCCTTTTTCTTCAATGCCGGCTATTTGGACATCAAAGTGGGTGTGAGAACTGACGCGCCATTAAAGCCGGGAAACAACATGATGGGAAAGAGAGAACGGTGCAGCGGACGAATCAAGGACCATGCATTTCTTTTGATGATTCCTTGCATTTTGCAAGCTTCACAGTCACACTTTTGGGTCTGGATTCATTTCTCAAGTCATTGTTATGTAGAGACATATCCCAAACGTCACACCACACTGGATGTCTCTCTCGATTTGATACCACTGTCAGCGGTAGCAAATCAAGGGAAACAACCAGTGTGAAATCCTCTATGTCTCCCTCTTGTCCCTCCAATGTCCTCTCACACTCTCAGTTTATTGATTGTTCCAAGACAACAGAACACAAGTGATGTTCATGTCTACAAAATGCGAAACTGAGAATTCATAGTTCTACAGAATAGTATTTATACCAGACAATTTGTACAACAGCGGCGGTAAAAACAAGAAAACAACAACAACAAAAAAAAAAAACAACCATACAAGCATTGTCCATTAGAATCAGACTCCGGACAACCCCTTATCCCCGGGGCCGTCCTGAAGAGAATTCCCCTTCCTAATTTGGGCACCCCCACCCCTACTCCCACTAACCAAGCCGGCTTTTTACAATGAGCAGATTTCCCAACCACAGACACTCCCGCCCCCCCCCCCCCCTTCTCCTCGAGTCCCTCCCCCGCACTCACTTTTCACAAATTGTCTTTTATAAATTGAGTGCTGGTCTGTGATTTTGGACCTTACAGCTTCCAAAGCCGTAAGGTCCAAAATCACAGGCCAGCACACAATTCTTAGCCGTAAAGTTAAAACCACAGACATCGCCCCCCCCCCCCCCACCCCCACACAATTCGAACCACAAGCGTGAAGTTACGCGTCTGCAGAATTTGGCAGGGAAATCTCTAGCTACGAACTGACAGACATTGTAACGCGCCAGACAATTCACGATACAGTAAATATAACCAATCAGGCGGTCTGCCAATCGTTATTGATGTGGCCCTTTCACACCCACAAGCCACAAGCACGTACAATCCGCGTATAGAACTTTCACATCCACAGCCGATGGTTGACATTCAGTCGTGCGATCATTATATAACGTTTCCTATTTGCCAGCTCGCTCATGCCAATCACTGCACAGACAATTCGTTGACAAAGACACAGGCCTAAGCATTGTTTGTCCATATTAATATACGACTCAGCGGCAAACTTTCTGCAGATTCTGACAATCACTGAAACATAACACTTTTTTTGTACTCATTTCTTTTTACTTTTACAGAAAATAAAGTTCCTGTACAAGTCGCAAGAGATGGATCATCCGCTAAAAAGCTACAGGGTAGTGCCGCCAGATTAGCTTGGCGCCTGTCCAGGCGCGATGTTAATCAGGCACTACCATTGATCTAACGCGGTCCACCTGTCTCACGCAGTTGGCGCGTGAAGCGAAGCGGATCGGGAAAACCAGAATATATTTCAGGAAATTGACAGTGTACCAAACATAATAATACTCCGTCTATCCCATGAGGACTCCCAGGGGAGGCTGCTTTGTGAGGAGAGACAATAGGAGAGAGAGAGAGAGGGGGGGGGTGTGAGGGGTGGGGGGGGGGCGAGGGGTGGGGGGGGGGGTGTGTGTGAGGGAGACAGAGAGAGAATAAACGATTCAAGGGTAGTGCCAGATTAGCTTGGCGCCTTCAGGCGCCAAGCTAATCTGGCACTACCCTTGAGGGGGGGGAGGGGTGGGGGGGGCGAGGGGGTGGGGGGGGGGGTGTGTGTGAGGGAGACAGAGAGAGAATAAACGATTCAAGGGTAGTGCCAGATTAGCTTGGCGCCTTCAGGCGCCAAGCTAATCTGGCACTACCCTTGAGGGGGGGGGGTGAGGGGGGAGGGTGAGGGAGAGAGACAGAGAGAGAATAATCGAACAAACAAAAAACAAACCACAAACACACAAACAAACAAACAAACGAACGAACAGGACACACGGGGCAATAATCTTGGAAAACGGACCTACGGCTAAGTCATTTACGCTAAGTAACGGGCTTTCGGAACTAGGAAACAAACGAAGGAACAAACGGACAGACGGATGTACTGACTGACTGTCAGACGGACAAAAAACGAACGAACGAAAAAAACGAAAGAAAAAAAGCCGGAAGAAGACACGACAAACCTACAAAACCAAAAACTAAACGAACAAACGAACGGACGAACGAACGAACAAACAAACAAACAAACAAACAAACAAACAAACAAACAATAAACCAACCAACCAACCAACAAACAAACGGATCGAACACACGAAAAAAACTGGCACCGTCGTCTAGCTAGCCAACGGACAAGCCCACACGTAGCAAAAATCCCCAAGGCACAAAAAGGCCACCGGGCTGACTGACGTCGGCCGACGTTGGCCCGTGCACGGCCGTGCGCGCTGCAACGGCGGCCGACGTCGGCCCCATGGTCTTTTGCGCACTGGGAAATGTCGTAAAAGATAATTTTAGCTTCATTGACGCCACCGTTTTATCCAGAAATGACCCGCGGCTAGGAAAATCCTCACATCATATTCTTACCTTATCGATGTTGACCTGACATACTGACTCACATGCGCCGGTCTGTCAACTGTGACGGCGGTTTATAAAAATGTGTGCCCTAACCGTAAGGTCCAAAATCACAGACCAGCGTACAGTTGAAATCGCCGAGACTGGAATGTCAAATTTTTCTTCCGTAGCACTGAGTCAGTTCGGATTGACTAACTTGGGGAAAACAAAGGATAGACCAATAGTAGGTGAAAATAACAGATGACGAATACACATACAAATATTGTTATCACTGAGATGGGTCACAGTGAGGCAGTGCATTGCACTATTACAACATCTTGCATGTCACTCACCAGTCTGAATTGACCAAGTTGTGCGGGGAAAAAAAACAACAAGAAGGATTGACTACAGTGGTTGTGACAACAGGTGACCAACACACGTACAAACATCCTTATTAACACATTCTACCCCAGAACCGAAATCCGCAGTAAATTTTGAAGTTGCCCGCTGAAGGGCTGTATTACAATTCTAGAGACAGATCGAGCATGATAGTTCAAGGGTGGTGCCAGAATAGCTTGGCGCCTATGGGCGCCAAGCTATTCTGGCACCACCCTTGAACTATCATGCTCGATCGATGTCTTGCTGTGGAGTGTCGGGGTTGTATGAATTAAGTTGGTCCCTTATTCGCAGTACGGTGCAATGTTACATGTAACTGCTCTGTACTGTTCAATTGCGAGCTCTGTGCAAGTGCAGCAAAACCTGTTGAAGGCGACGATTTGTATGTGACATCGCCGCCACCAAAACGAGCGTCCTTATGACAGGTGAGACATTTTGACCTTCGAGACTTCTCTTGACAGCGCGGCCTGTCTTTTACGAGACTGAAAAACAAGGTGGTTGCTCAACACAGGTTCTACTGAACTGACATCGAATGCAGTCTGTAGTTTACCCATCATTGCTCCGAGTCCCCACAGCAGGAGATGGATTGACCATGATAATTCAAGGGTAGCGCCAGATTAGCTTGGCGCCTGAAGGCGCCAAGCTAATCTGGCGCTACCCTTGAATTAGCATGGTCAATCCATCCCCTGCAACTGGTACATAGTCGTTAGGCAACGCCTCCAAAATTGGGGCTAAGAGGGTTCATAGCGAGCTTCGCGTTTTCAACAAAAGTAGTGCAAATTAGAATCTTTACAAATATGTCGTGAGTCGTATCGCGTCGCGTGTGGTGTAGCCAGCAGTGTGTGTGTGTGTGTGTGTGTGTGTGTGTGTGTGTGTGTGTGTGATGGTGTGTGTGTGTGTGCGTGTGTGTAGTATGTGTGAGTATGCCGGTGTATGTATGTCAGTGTGTATGTGTGTGTGTGAGAGAGATTGTGTGTGTGAGTGTGTGTATGTGCGTGCGTGTGTATGTGCGTGTGTGTGTGTTTGTGTGCGTGTGTGTGTATGTGTGTGTGTGTGCGTGTGTGCGTGTGTGTGCGTGTGTGTGTGTGCGTGTGTGTGTGTGTGTGCGTGTGTGTGTGTGCGTGTGTGTGTGCGTGTGTGCGTGTGTGTGTGTGTGTGCGTGTGTGCGTGTGCGTGTGTGTGTGTGCGTGTGTGTGTGTGTGTGTGTGTGTGCGTGCGTGAGAGAGAGAGAGAGAGAGAGCGCGCGCAGTGCGCGCGTGTGTGTTGCGCGGGGAGGGGGGGGGGGGAGAGAGAGAGAGAGAGAGAGAGAGAGAGCGGTGAGTCAGGGGAATCAATTAACTGTGATATGTGCATCTGGTCGCCCTTGATAATTATAAATCAAGGGTAGGTTGGCTAAAGGTGAGGCTAGGCTATAATTTTAAACCCCTCACTGCCGAGAAAAAGTGACATGATCGAGTCATGATCCGACTACACGAGGCACAGAGCGGCGACCTACTGATGTCACTTGCCCTTGTTCTGGGAAGGCTGGGGCTCTTTAGTACTGAATTCAGTAATAAAGGTTTTAAAACACAGTGTGCATCCTGTGGCAGTGATGGGGTTAGTCTGATTCCCTCCACTCACTATAAATCAAGGGAAGGTCCGCTTGAGGTGAGACTGGGCTAATTTTAAACCGAACCATGACGCGTACAGGCATAAACAGGACGACACTCATGCTGCCGGAGGGAACAGGTCAGTTTTAAAGGAAATCCGCTTCCCCCACTCCGCCCCGCCCCCCCCCCCCCCAATCGCTTAGGCGCTAAATGAGTATAAATGTATACTTGGGACATATTTCATACAGGGATTTTCTCACACTGGTTGTCTCCCTCGATTCGCTGCGCTGGTCAGCGCCGCGAACTGAATCTAGGGAGACAACCAGTGGGGCGCGCCTTTTTGTATATAGGCCTACTTATTAAAATACTAGTGATGACGCGTTTCTGGGCAGAACACTCCCAGCGTACGTCACCTTACAGGATGACAGGACTGTGTATATGACCCGGCTCAGTGCTTTGTATTACCTCACAGTGTCAGTGGCCACACGGCACCGACCGGACTTCCGAAATGGTTCACAAGTTCAGCTTGTACTCGTATAAGAAGTACTACAATGTAAATCTCTTATTGTACTGTGTGTGTCCGATTCCCGAGAGAATAAAAAGTGGAATGCTGGGAGCTTATCACAGATAACTTACGATAATCTCAACATATTATTGCTATGATGGTTGCTGCAGCCTCAGTGGTTTTAGCTGAAGTCAGCTGATGACAGCTGCAGCCTTTGCCAGATGAAAAATGAAATACTATTACATATTCAACATAACAAAGGGTGTGACACGCTCAAGTTCATTTTCTGTTGAAACTTACGTACCCCACCCCCTCCCACCCTCCGGCCTACGCCAGCACCCCTCGTCGTTTGACTCGTTCATGTATACCTGACGCAAGAAAATCTTCTTGTCATTTAAAATCACGTCAAGCTGAACAAACTACATGTCAGAACTGTTTAACTGAATCGGCTACATAGTGGCATCTTCTTTCTCTGAATAAACATACCACGATTCACTCGGCGTCCTAAAGCGTATTTTCAGTGTGCTTTTTATTCAGCCATCCGTCGTAATACCATGTAATGACTGCTCACAATGACAATCCTTCAACCAAACCCTCCCATCTACAAGAGGCATAGATTTTCATGAGCCCCTACATAGCAGGGGCTCGTGAGACTCTATATCTCTTGCGAAATAGATTAGTCCCATTAAATTCTCAAATGGAGGAACGTTTCAGGGTGTGAGTGTTCTAGTGAAGACTGTGAAGGTAGCGTGGCTTCAAAACAAGATGAGTCACTTGAGAGGTATGTCTCTAAAAGGGCGTTGTCGTAGGCAAAATTATATAGTTCGGTGTGTGTCCAACTTCGGGCTGATCTGTCAAGCTGTTGTACGTTGTCAGAAAAAAACAACAACAGACAAACAAACACTGAAACAAAACCCAAACGAACACACACACACACACAAACAACAACAACAACAACAAAAATAAATAAAAAATACAGACGTGATAACAGACGTCAGGAGCATTGAACACATCATTTTTTGCTGACGCCTAGTATTTAAATAACGTGATAGGCGCGGTGACAAAAAGTCAAACACAACTTTCGGAAATTTGTTCTTCATATTTGAGACTGAGCTGGTCTGTGACTGATGTAGTACCTCACGATTGGATCCCGTAAAGTCCAAAACAAGAGATCAGAACACGCACACCGCACAGTTTCACAATTTACAACTGAACAAGTGCCCGTAAGTTACATAAATGTATATTATCCATCACTTTTAGTGCAGCAGCTTCTAAGATGCAGGGTGTTGTTTTTCATAATTGGTATGCTGGTCAGCCATTTGAAGTTGGACGTCACGGCTCTATGTCGTACGGTCCAAAAACCACAGACCAGCACACACTAACACCGCACTACAACCTACGTCAGATTTTACAAAAAACAAATGCACCTATGTTACATAATTCGCCACTTAGACTGACGCCAGCCGGCGACGCTCATCTGCAAGGTCAGTCTTGTTTTTCATATTATTGGTGCTGGTCTGCGATTTTGGACCTTACGGCCTACGGCCGTAAGGTCCAAAATCACAGACCAGCACACATATTACCCGACCGCTGTCACGGCCCACATTACAACAAACTGCACGCACGACTACGAGTCACCGGCGGCGTTACAATAAGCCTTCACTTCAGTTGACTTTGGCGGCGCCGGTGACTTTTTACAAAGTTGGCAAGAAGGAATCGGGCCGGCGTCGGCCGCAGTTGGTCCGCGCACAACTGTGCGCGGGCCAACTGCGGCCGACGCCGGCCCAATTACTTCTTGCGCGCTGACGTTACAGGGTGACATCATTTTCATTTTACTGTCGTGTTGTCAGTGATGACGTATAATATCTGTCTGTCTCTTTGTCGCCTTATTTTGCTTTTGTTACCAAACTTTTTGAGAGAGCGCGTTGTGTGTGTAATTACGGATGACAAATTGCGCTGCAAAACAAAGCCAGCAGGGTGAGAAGGCGTTGTTTGTCAGGCGGAGTTGGGGTTCGCTTCTCTACATTGTTTATGTGTGGTCATGCGGAGTTGGGGTGGCTTCTCTACATGGTTTATGTGTGGTCATGCAGCGTTTCTGTCGAAGGAATTGAAATAGGGATAGACGTGGCAGACATTTCTTTCCACAATAAAATGCCAGTTGTAAACTTTGATCAGAGGTGTCTCATTTTTCTGTTTCTCGTGTCTTGGTTATGCGCAGAAGATGGTACACCTTTTAACACTTTTTGTGTGCTTCTACCCATCAGATGATTATAAAATAATCACTGTAAAAAGTATTATTATAGACCTTGAAGTATCATGTAGGAATTACATTTTATTGCCCTTGATGTGATTACTTTGAAAACTTCAAAACTACTATCTTCTGTCAAAAGAAGTACCCAACGGAGAAAGAAACACGCTTAGAAAAGACGGGTACAACACAATTTATTAATATTTCGCGTAAATACTCATTTTATTTTACGTCACCTCCTTCACATTCCTCAGTTCTGCCAATGAAGATAAGTAGCGGCTAATCTCTCTGTTTGTTTGTTTGTCTATTTTGACAAAGGGTATTTACCCGAAATATTAATAAATTGTGTTGTACCCGTCTTTTCTAAGCGTGTTTCTTCTCCGTTGGGTACTTCTTTGCATATTACACGCTTGGCAGTCACTTTTTTGGTCTGGATTGTTCACTATCTTCTGCGCATAACGGTGTCCCTACATTTTGTTTAATGTTTTAAACCCACCTTTTCCGCTCATATGTCTGGAATTGCTTAATAACAGGTAGAAACAGTATTTCTTATGAACCCTTAGTGGTTTTGGTCCTGTACATCAAATTCTGTGATCTCGATATACCACCCAAGGACACCAAGTTATGCGCAGAAGATACCCAACACCAGTTCTCATTCATCTCATTTAAAGTCATTTTTTAACGTTCTTGCTCCGTAATGCAAATTTTCAGAAAATACAGACACTAAATTATATATTTCTATCTTCAAAATGTCTGTCAGTCAATTTTGATTTTGGCATGGTTGTGTAACACAGCTGGCACCCATGATCTGAGCTGCCTGCACTTTTCCTTCTGAAAGCGCGTCGATGTGTGTGTATGCGTATGCGTGTGCGTGCGTGCATGCGCGCGCTGCAAACATCATCAAGAGGCATAGATGTTCATGCGCCCTGCGGGCACTTGATGATCTATGCCTCTTGGAGATGCGCGCTTATGTCATTGGTTTGTCAAACGTCATTTGTCATGACGTATTTCTTGTTTTTTACGTAATTTTATATTTAACGTGATATGAGTTTCGCTTTCGCTTCAAGACTTGCGAAAATGGTGACAAAACTAGAATTTCACGGTACAGTTTCAGTCTTGCTATAATTTGTATGAAATCAGGTTGACTTTTCCTAGCTACATGCTATACTAAGTACACCTGCATGCTCTTCTGAAGTAAGCGCGTCGATGTGTATGTATGTGTATGCGTGTGCGTGAGTGTAACGCGCACTGCACACACACACATACACACACATGCACAGTGTGCACAAAGACGAACACACACACACACACACACACACACTGACCATCACACACAGAGGCCTACACATCCGAGCGTGCACTCAGACACATAGACACACCCACAACAGGGCTGCACTGACTCTCTCGTCTCTCACAATCAATCAATAGCCTAAACAAAGAAATAAGGACAGAAAGAAATAAACTCCCTAAAGTGTGTGTGTTCAGTCACTCGTCCGTACGCGCGCGCGCGCGCGTGTGTGTGTGTGTGTGTGTGTCTGTGTATTTGTCTGTGGTGCCGTCTGTTGCATGTGTGTGCACGCCTGGGTTTATGCGTGCGTACATACATTTGCGTGTGACAGTGTGCGCGGGCTCCGGTGTGTGTGTGTGTGTGTGTATGTGTGTGTGCGCGCGCGCGCGCGCGAGGGTCCGTACATACTAGCGTGCCCACTGGTGTTCGCGTTGCGAAAACAGTACGTGCATTATCGACTTGTCACAGTACAGCTGCTTTGCTCGGCGGGGAGTTTGTTTTTCTGTATTACCGGTGATCAACCAGGTGTGACGGCGATATTTTCCCCCTCGTAATAAAGAGGTATCAGGTAGCTATAGATTGCTTTCACATAACTCATAACTGCGACCGTCGTGATATGGCTTTAGTCGTCTGCTCGGCGTTAAAACCCATTAACCCTTTTAGCCCCAAGGTCCCATTTCTCAAATTTTGGAAGTGTTGCCTAATGACTATGTACCAGTTGCAGGAGATGGATTGACCATGATAATTCAAGGGTAGTGCCAGATTAGCTTGGCGCCTTCGGGCGCCAAGCTAATCTGGCACTACCCTTGAATTATCATGGTCAATCCATCTCCTGCTGTAGGGACTCGGGGCTAAATGGGTTAACTAGCATAACTCCGCACACACCGCCAGCAAGAGTCATATATCCTCATGAACCCTTGCAGAATGCAAGGGTTCATGAGGATCTATAACTTTTGCGGATTTATTGTATGTAAGACTGCCATCCTGAGGCATAGATCCTCATGAGTCTGTACGGAAAGCTGCAAGGGTTCAATAGTATCTGTGACAGTCGTAACTCCTTCATTGTCAGTTGTGGCAAATTTTGCTTCTGAATTCAGTTATTTTTTGTTGGATTCAACGTCGAAAAGCGCCAGCGGCTGTGCAAGGAACGTGCATACAAAGTGGTGTCAGCAAGAGTTAGTTATTTGGGTTTAACGCCGAGCAGGCAACTAAGGCCATCTCACGGCGGGATGGGGTAAAAATCTGGCCAGCCAGACTAAAAGACTTAAACACCTGTATACAACCATTATGAGGCACGGATCCTCGTGAGCCGGCTTTGCGGCAAATTGAAAAGGCTCATGAGGATCTGTGCCTGACGCAGATCAGTGGTGCCCGGTGGAAAGCCGCCATCCTGGGGTATTTTTTGTTGTTGTTGTTTAGCGGGCGAAAAATGGTCAGTCATACTTGAAATTTTTGAGTTAGCTGCTAAATCAGATTGAGCATGATAGTTCACTATCGTGAACTATCATGCGCGATCAACTGATTGATGTCACTCATGAACTATCATGCGCGATCAACTGCTTGATGTCACTATCGTGAACTATCATGCGCGATCAACTGATTGATGTCACTCATGAACTATCATGCGCGATCAACTGCTTGATGTCACTCGTGAACTATCATGCGCGATCAACTGCTTGATGTCACTATCGTGAACTATCATGCGCGATCAACTGATTGATGTCACTATCGTGAACTATCATGCGCGATCAACTGATTGATGTCACTATCGTGAACTATCATGCGCGATCAACTGCTTGATGTCACTATCGTGAACTATCATGCGCGATCAACTGCTTGATGTCACTATCGTGAACTATCATGCGCGATCAACTGATTGATGTCACTCATGAACTATCATGCGCGATCAACTGCTTGATGTCACTCGTGAACTATCATGCGCGATCAACTGCTTGATGTCACTATCGTGAACTATCATGCGCGATCAACTGATTGATGTCACTATCGTGAACTATCATGCGCGATCAACTGATTGATGTCACTATCGTGAACTATCATGCGCGATCAACTGATTGATGTCACTATCGTGAACTATCATGCGCGATCAACTGATTGATGTCACTATCGTGAACTATCATGCGCGATCAACTGATTGATGTCACTATCGTGAACTATCATGCGCGATCAACTGCTTGATGTCACTATCGTGAACTATCATGCGCGATCAACTGCTTGATGTCACTATCGTGAACTATCATGCGCGATCAACTGCTTGATGTCACTATCGTGAACTATCATGCGCGATCAACTGCTTGATGTCACTATCGTGAACTATCATGCGCGATCAACTGCTTGATGTCACTATCGTGAACTATCATGCGCGATCAACTGATTGATGTCACTATCGTGAACTATCATGCGCGATCAACTGATTGATGTCACTCGTGAACTATCATGCGCGATCGATGATACTGACATCATGCGCATCTGATGTCACTATCGTGAACTATCATGCGCGATCAACTGATTGATGTCACTATCGTGAACTATCATGCGCGATCAACTGATTGATGTCACTATCGTGAACTATCATGCGCGATCAACTGATTGATGTCACTATCGTGAACTATCATGCGCGATCAACTGATTGATGTCACTATCGTGAACTATCATGCGCGATCAACTGCTTGATGTCACTATCGTGAACTATCATGCGCGATCAACTGCTTGATGTCACTATCGTGAACTATCATGCGCGATCAACTGCTTGATGTCACTATCGTGAACTATCATGCGCGATCAACTGCTTGATGTCACTATCGTGAACTATCATGCGCGATCAACTGCTTGATGTCACTATCGTGAACTATCATGCGCGATCAACTGCTTGATGTCACTATCGTGAACTATCATGCGCGATCAACTGCTTGATGTCACTATCGTGAACTATCATGCGCGATCAACTGCTTGATGTCACTATCGTGAACTATCATGCGCGATCAACTGCTTGATGTCACTATCGTGAACTATCATGCGCGATCAACTGCTTGATGTCACTATCGTGAACTATCATGCGCGATCAACTGCTTGATGTCACTATCGTGAACTATCATGCGCGATCAACTGCTTGATGTCACTATCGTGAACTATCATGCGCGATCAACTGCTTGATGTCACTATCGTGAACTATCATGCGCGATCAACTGCTTGATGTCACTATCGTGAACTATCATGCGCGATCAACTGCTTGATGTCACTATCGTGAACTATCATGCGCGATCAACTGCTTGATGTCACTATCGTGAACTATCATGCGCGATCAACTGCTTGATGTCACTATCGTGAACTATCATGCGCGATCAACTGCTTGATGTCACTATCGTGAACTATCATGCGCGATCAACTGCTTGATGTCACTATCGTGAACTATCATGCGCGATCAACTGCTTGATGTCACTATCGTGAACTATCATGCGCGATCAACTGCTTGATGTCACTATCGTGAACTATCATGCGCGATCAACTGCTTGATGTCACTATCGTGAACTATCATGCGCGATCAACTGCTTGATGTCACTATCGTGAACTATCATGCGCGATCAACTGCTTGACTGCTTGATGTCACTATCGTGAACTATCATGCGCGATCAACTGCTTGATGTCACTATCGTGAACTATCATGCGCGATCAACTGCTTGATGTCACTATCGTGAACTATCATGCGCGATCAACTGCTTGATGTCACTATCGTGAACTATCATGCGCGATCAACTGCTTGATGTCACTATCGTGAACTATCATGCGCGATCAACTGATTGATGTCACTATCGTGAACTATCATGCGCGATCAACTGATTGATGTCACTATCGTGAACTATCATGCGCGATCAACTGATTGATGTCACTATCGTGAACTATCATGCGCGATCAACTGATTGATGTCACTATCGTGAACTATCATGCGCGATCAACTGCTTGATGTCACTATCGTGAACTATCATGCGCGATCAACTGCTTGATGTCACTATCGTGAACTATCATGCGCGATCAACTGCTTGATGTCACTATCGTGAACTATCATGCGCGATCAACTGCTTGATGTCACTATCGTGAACTATCATGCGCGATCAACTGATTGATGTCACTATCGTGAACTATCATGCGCGATCAACTGCTGGATGTCATTTGTCAAGCTGGAAATGTTTAACGCACACGCACAAATACAGAGACAGACACAAACACACAAAGAAAAAAACCAACAACAACCAAAACACACACACACACAGACACGCACATCGACACACACACACACGCACGCACACACACTCATCACACGCACGCACCACAAACGCACGCACGCACACACCGACACTCATACACTTCACAACACTGACACGCACACAGATAAAGAATGAAGTGCACGGCCGTGACGCCTACGCAAACGATTAAAGTATAACTCGCCGGAAGTCCTTTGTGTAGACCTGAACGTTATCTCATGGAGGGGCTGAGCATGGAAAGAGGGTGGGGTGGTGGGTTTGGGAGTAAGGAGGGGGACAGCAAGGAGTAACGGGTGAAAGGGTGGCGGGAGGAGGTGGGGCCAGGCGGGGCTGGGGGGGGGGGGGGGGAGGGAAAACAAATACCGTACCGCAAAATCAATAAAATAAGATCCAGAGCAAATAGTGACGGGAGACATACGACACACATATAACTGCTGTCAAACAAGAAAAAAAGATTATACAACCCCTTTATTTGCTCCGTGTTATCGCGACCTGATAGAAGTTATCGTGACCTGATCTTTCTGTTATCCTTCAACGCCTACGTGGAACATACATTTTGAACCGATTAACCTTCTCACTGCCGAAGCAAAGTGAACATCACCCACTAGCAAGAGGCACAGATCCTCATGACGCGGGTCTCATGAGGATTTGTGCCTTTTGCTTGGTCCATTTATATCTGTCTTTCTGCTGGCCTTGTGGGAATCTATATGCTGTCTAAATCTTGCAAGTGTGATTCATATCATAGTTCCTCGGGCCCTAAGTTTTGTTTAGGCTGAGCAAACGGGACCTTTCAATGATGAATTTAGAGACGTCATCCAAGGCCGTGGACAGTAAAGGGATTAAATTTACCATTTGTGTGTGCGTGTCCCTTCTTTCAAAATCAAAAGACCACTTGGAATAATGTGATGTGTGTGTGTGTAAATTTATGCGAAAATCAAACATTTGGCATGTGTGTCCTTTCATTAAAATAAACATGACATATGTGATGTATGTGTGTGTGAGTGTGCTTGGCGCAAATGTGTGCTCATTTTCGAAATTGAATAAACACTTGGTGTGTGCGTGTGTATGCGTGAGACAGTGTGCGTGTGCGCGCGAGCGTGTGTTTGTCTGTCCTTGTACAATGTTCCTTACACCTGGGTCCCAGGTTATCGGGTAACTGCGTGCATGTGTGAGTGTGTGCGTGTTCTCATGTTTAAATAAACTGCTGTCACATGCAAACTTCAGCAGTCGTGGGGAGGTCATGTGTCATATTTGCCATCTATCTTTGGCACAAATGTGTGAACATTAGGAAGTCGCACTTAGTCACAAAAGCTGTACGCAATTTTTTGAAAAGTGAGCAGTATAACGCATGCTGCCCGCGACACACCACAGCAAGATATGGCTCGACCATGATAGTTTGAAGGGCGGTGGCAGAGTAGCTTGGCGCCTATAGGCGCCAAGCTACTCTGCCACCGCCCTTCAAACTATCATGGTCGATCTGTCTCCTGAATTGCACTGCAGTCCTCTGAGGATAACACCAAAATGTGGGTATTTCGTACCTCAGGCACAATGAGATAAACATCTACAAAGTGTCCGATATGTCGCACATATGCAGAATTCACGATACTCCATGGTTATGCTTTTTTTTCCTCATCGAACTGTCATTTTGAACCTTAACTCTCAAAAGCCATGTGCTGGTCTGTGATTTTGGATCGTACGGCTGAAGCCGCAAAGTCCAAAATCACAGGCCAGCACATAAATCGGAAGCCGAGGGTCACAGAGATAAAGGTCAAACCCATTTTCGCCAGAATTAGCGACAGGAAACGAAGATTTTTCACTCTTGCTTCTCTGACCCACACAGCCGCTATGATGAGGCGTCCCCCACCAATTTTGCCAACATCAAAATGGCAGAAAATGCCAGTAGGCAAATTAAACGGGCGGTACATAGTACATGAAACACAAACCGACCAACAATGAATGAACGCTTGACTGAAAAGTTGAACACGATTAAGTTCATGCACACAAAGTTATGAAACGGAACTAGTAGCATAAGAACTGATACATGAAGAAAATGAATGGTCAGTTAACCCATTTAGCCGAGTCCCTACAGCAAGAGATGGATTGACCATGATAATTCAAGGGTAGTGCCAGATTAGCTTGGCGCCTTCAGGCGCCAAGCTAATCTGGCACTACTCTTGAATTATCATGTTCAATCCATCCCTGCAACTGGTACACATTTGTTAGGCAACACCTCCAAAATTTGAGAAATGGGACCTTGGGACTAAAAGGGTTAAAGTTTATAAGACTGAGAAAACCACATACACCAGCATTTGAAAGATCTGACAAGTCACTTGTTAAGAGCGTTGTGTTTTGATTTTATTTTGAAGGGTCACCGACAGGGAAAAAGACACAAGATACAACTAAAACAATACAGAAATGAAATCATCCGTCATAATTGTATTAGGAATCACACACAAAAAAAAGCATCACCCATCCCGAATTTCCCGCCTTGCGCTTGCAACCCACCAGCCCCTGTAAACAGCACTGGTGACTGCATGCGCAAGGGAGGTCATCAAATCACGCACGTTTCACAAGCCCATGAACCGTGCAACGGAAATGCACAGAGCAAAAGATCAGAATTTTCTGACGTTACTTCCAGGGTCAAATGCCGTCAAGAGCGATAGTCCTTTCCGCTTACATAACAAACCTTTTACGGGACCTGCTCCAGGCAATAAAGGGTTAATAATAGTTCAAACATCTCCTTTAACCCTCTGGGTGTCGGTAGCGGTTTTAGTCGCGATGATTCCTGCAGGAATCATCGCGACTAAAACCACTACCTACACCCAAAGGGTAATTTTTTTTAATATATATATTTTTTTTAATAGTCTGGCTTACCACCAAACTGCTCCACAAAAGGGCTCACTTGTGAAGTGTGAATGCTGTAAAATGAAAGACTTCTGTGCTACAGTCTAGTCCTCTACTGCACAAGCGATGTGGCCTACTTCTTACATGTATTGTGAAAAGAAGGGTAGAAACGTTTTAGCCGAGGTACGACAACACTGATAGCCTGTTTGTACCGGCAAATTTAGTAAACAAAGGCTGCACTGAGCAGGTCAATTTAATTTCATAGAATACATTTGAGTTTTACTGTAAGCAATGTTCGCGGATCGCTCCACACTGTCAGCAAATTCACCCCATCAGTGAAAGAAAAGGACACTGTGCACCCATTAAGGAGAAGGTTTTAGGACCAGTTGCATTATCGCGGAGCACCTTGCTTAGTGGCTGGCGCAGGACTGAGCTCACCCATGCAAGTGACTCCGGGGCTGACATCACCCTGAGGACCTTCTGCTCAATGGGAATGACTGCACTAAAAACAAGTCTCCTATCCCTCCTGCCATTATCTGCCCAAAACCGCAAATACAGACAAAGAAAGTACATGCAATTCAACCTTTAGCTTTCAGTAACACGTTTTAGTGAAGCGAATCTAGCAGGAAATACCTCAGTGAAAAGTGCTGCTGACAGTCATAGGGTTAAAGCTTTAAAACACATCTTTTCTAAAGAAAATAATTACATTGTACAACAATGGCGATCAAATACTGCAGATGCGTCAACTCAATGTCTTCTGCACTGAATTAGTACATGTATGTACTTAAAAAAAAAAGGCTTTAAAACTCAATCGCAAATCACATTCACGAAGAAAAACTCTCAAACGGAGACTCTCGGTTACATCTTTAAAATGTCAAGGTATAAGTATGGAACGAAACAAAACTCGCACGCTGTAAACTGCCTCGTACCACATTTACAACTGTACGTACTTTTACACACAAAATGCACACAACACGAAGCAAAGAAATGTGTCGGTCTGTGATTTCAGATCTTAGTTACAGAACCGCATGGTCCAAAATCACAGACCGGCACTCAATTACGTGGTATGAGCGACAGCAAAACTGACAAGAAATTCCGCAGACACCGGATACTTCAGCAAGTTTGACTACGAAAGAAAATCATGCCTATACCAGATAAAATCAATACAATTCTGCAATCAAATGTACATTTTCTGCTCAACAAACAGAACCAAAAATACATATCAATGATGTAGCTGGCATGTAACCCCACGGCCACAATTCCCAAATTTTGGAGGTGTCATCTAACGTACCAGTTGCATTAGAGGGATCGACCATGATAATTCAAGGCTAGTGCCAGATTAGCTTGGCGCCTTTAGGCGCCAAGCTAATCTGGCGCTACCCTTGAATTGTCATGGTCAGGCCATCTCCATCGTGACAAGCTAATCTGGACTACCCTTGAAATATCATGGTTGAATCATCTCCTGCTGTAGTGTGTCAGGGCTGAATGGGTTAACCCTGTCCTCTGTCAGATACAGGCTGGCCAGTTTTACTTACGATATATTCCATATACAGACAAAACTCAAGCATTATTCTAACCCTTTGGCTGTCGTTAGCATGTTGTGTCACGATGATTCCTGCAGGAATCATCGCGGCAAAACATGCCACTGACAACCACAAGGTTAACTGTTTTATGATCAAGTGACTAATGAAAATACAAATAAGTCAGGCAAGTTTCTCGTTTATCACAAATCTAGTGTACGTAATCATGACAGACTAGATTATAAAACAAAAACTGACATTATAGAACCGACTACATTTCTCATGGAAGAGTAGGTCATATTTTGTATGTTGCACACATTTAATTTCAATACCCTGTTTAAAGAACATCAAGGAACTTGTGGTAATGATGGGGGGGGGGGGGGGGGGGGGGGGGGGGAGGGGGGGGTGGGTGGTGGTGGGAGAGCGGGAAAATGGATCTGTTCTACACGTATTGAATAGTACATGCAAGTATTTAGTTTTAAAAAAAAAGATTCTACACACAGAAGCATTATTTGATCAAGCCATAATTCAGCCTGAAGTACAGCAGAACCTGTTTTAAGCAACCCATGTTCTTTGCTATCAAAAAGTGGTCTTACAAGACAGGTGCTCTCTCAAGAAGGGCACACACTTTCTTCTGTCATTAAAGACCATCATTGAGGTGGCTACAGCCACAGTCACAGCTACAGCCACCTAAATGATGGTCTTTGATGCAAGGTGATCTCTCACAAATGTGGTCACTGAAAACTGGCTCTGCCATAAATCACATTTGTGGAAGACAACAAGCAGAGCACAAGCATTGCTACAATGGCCAGCTTTGAGTAATACTACTTGTGTTTTGCACCATATGGAATTACTTCCCATTGAAAAAAAAATATCATTATTACTACACCGTTACTACAGCTTACTAACCTTTGAGCATGTGTGTGTTTTATGTGACACACATTCATCACACAAGAAAAATACTGCAATACATCAAATTCATGTCTAACAATTCTTAGAAGAGAAGAAACACGTACTTTTATAAATAAATACTAGTGCAAAATTTAAACCGTACTAATGTTGCAAGACATATATATGGACAGTGACACGGATGAAGACAGGACTCGCACTAAGGCATTTCTGCAACTTAACTCTGGGTATCAGACACTTGGCAGTTGGGACAATTGTATAGTGTGTGCTGGTCTGCGATTTTGGCCAGCCGCAAGGTCCAAAATCACAGACTAGCACAAAAAGTCTACTAGTGTCTAGCGCACTAGGCAACACTGATCGTTCGGTAACAATGTAAGGTCAATAAGACAATGAGTGAAGGCACAGGCGAAAAATAATGAGGTATGGTATACAAGCAAAAATATTGTAGACTTTTAAGTTAACCTCCTTGCCCATGCATCCACTGGCACTGTTTACAGTGCTGGTGGCTGCGCACACAAGGAGTTTAAAGGAGGTTAAGGTAGTTTTGAATTTTGGCGTGGAACCTATCAACAAGTACAGTAACCTAAACATGGGCGACTACTGCCACGACCCTACTGTGATCATGTTCGTCGCATAAACAAAATCTCGGCATCTCGGCGATCTTGCTAGAAGGGATGGGTGTGGTTAAACTCCCCTTTTTATATGCAGCCACCGTTACTGCTTACAATACCAGCGGCTGCATGTGCAAAGATCGTTAAGAGGACGTACAGGTACACTTGGTGTTTTAAGTCAAGAACAAAGAGCACCTGACCCAATAGACTAAAATGTAGTGTCGGCGTAAACTGTGTGCTGTGACCATGAACTCCAAATCTTTTGTCACACTAACAGCTCCACAATCAAGGGCTTTAAGCTGTCATACTCGCTTAAATTGCTCTTTGGCTGCTGCTGATGACACTGTGTGGCAGAAAACGTCCAGTTCTGTGTCGACCTTCCAACAAGCGGCATTGCCAGTAGCAGGCAAAGGGCGAAAATGTTCGACTAGCCACAATGGGCCAACCCAATAAGCAAAGACCCTTGGGCTGACATCAACTGCAATGGCCAAAGTCTTCCCACGGATCTTTTCCTTACTTGGGCGAGAGCATGCCGATTTCTAAACACCATTGTGCGTACAGCCACTAGTACTGTGCCACAAGCTGCGGTTAATCCATGAAGTCCTGGCACATGGATAAACTGACAGTTCAAGGGTGGTGCCAGAATAGCTTGGCGCCCCTTGATGCCAAGCTATCCTGGCACCACCCTTGAACTGCCATGGCCGAGCGGTAACCTGGATCGTAATGTAGTCTTTGAAAACACCTTTCAATTTTGAGGACTCATGGACCCCATAGCTCAATGTGTGAATGGGTCTTACGGTCTAAGGGAAAGCACCACTCCACCGACGCAAACGTCCGCAGCAAAATATATCACAAACTAGATCATGGCAAGCAGCTTTACATGGAACCCACCCTCTTCCAATGACTAAGCGTATATTTCACTCCAGTTAATCTACCACATTTCATTATTCATTCAACATAAACATCAATAAATTCTTGCCATCAATTCTTTGGAAAAATTAAACAAATTAACTTCAGTATAATTGGTCCCCTAATTACATAGAAGAAAATGCCATTCAACATACACGGCCACTACATTATCTCTTATTTTTCAAGACCTGTGCAAACTACACAAATGTCTAGCTAAACCCAAATAACACAATTCCATGAATGAAAATCAGTCAGATAAATATCAGAACAGGGTTGTACCACACAGTTTACAGTGAAAAGAAAACTAATGCAACGATCTTTCACATTTGTTAAACACACACAAAATGACAAACAAAAATGACTGGGTACCCCCCATAATTATACCTCACCGCAACACCCATATTGTTGGCTGCATTACATGGAGTCAACACATCCAACCTTAGGACTGAATTTGTTTCTGTAGGTGTGTTTCACGATGAAGTGAACAATCTAGTGAACACTCCATGGATCTATGAAATACAGGATACTTTTAGAGGCACGGATCCTCATAAGCCCCTGCATCCGCAAATGGCATAGATCCTCATGAGCCCCCGCATATGCGGGGGCTCATGATGATCTATGCCATTTGCACCATAGCGACGAACTCTGATGGCGCAAAGGAAAAAGAAAACAGTCTCGCAAATTATACGAATCTGTTCAGTGTTGAACAAGCAAACCATAATGAACATCAGCACAGAGTAACAAGTATGAATGTGAGTATCAATGAAAAAACAAGCCAAACTGAACACAAAAAGATGAAAGATGAATGAAACGAAAGATCAGGCAGAAAGGAACAAAATAAAAACTAAATAAAAGAGACAAGAAATTATTTTCCACAGCAAACATTTTGTAAACTAATGGATTGTTTTAAAAAGACTGAACACATCAGCGTGACAGTATAAATTCAACTGTTTTTTCTTTAAACCATGAGAATGAATCTTGTTTAAGATAAAAAGAAAAGTAATACAACAGTTGTGAGCGTTCTTTTTGTAAAGGCAGCTACCACATAAAGTAATATCTGTATGCACATGGACGTTTCTATCAATAAATGATAGGCAGAATTTGCTGCAAGATGGCCCTAAAAATAACAAGATTGCACGCCACACATGAACAATCATGCCATCTTAGAAAATAATAACGGTGAAGGTTGGGTTTTTTTTTTTTTTTTTTTTTTTTTTTTTTTTTTTTTACAGCTTCATATCTAGAAATTGTATTTTTCAAATTATACATTGAGAAATGTTTTATAATCATTTTTCTCATGAGATCTCATCTCATTAATTCAAATAAACAGAAACTGGTTAGACATTTTGTACATCAACTCTTCATGATTGTTTTTTACAGCTCTTTTTCAAACTATTGACATGAAGGTTCTTTCAGATTTGTTTTCATCTTAACCCTTTGGGTGTCGGTAGCGGTTTTAGTCATGAGGATCCTGCTGGAATCATTGTGACTAAAACTGCTACCAACACCCAAAGGGTTAAAATAATGTTTTTGTCTTGAATTGATACTGGTAATTTTAACGCCTTGTGATGCCATCGCTCGCTGTAAGAATAATTACTATTCTGTGTGAGAGCACAGACCTGAATGAGCCATCACGAGGAATAGTTCCTCGTGAGTCCTGCATCTGTAAGGGTTCTTGAGGATCTGTGTCTCTTGCATTTGGATTAAATGGCTCATGAGGATTTGTGTTTTTTTGCAGATGGTTGGTATTTGCTGGCAATCAATAGGTCATTAAATTCTGAGATCCACTTCATGGGGTGCTAGCATGCCAATGTCATTTCAAACCATTTTCAGTCTTTTTCGATAATGATAGTCAGCCAGGCATGATATATGTATTATGTATGTAATAATGCTCACTTGACATGTAAAATAAACAGTAAACCCATCTCTGATCACATTAATTCTTATAATCATGTACAGTATATAAATGTGTGTTGGTATGTGATTTTGGACCTTATGGCTTCAGCTGCTAGGTCGAAAATTACAGATAAGTACACAAATGTCAACTGTTTCTGCTATTGGCATTCTAACTGCAGTAATTTCATATGATTCTATTGAGAAGGCAGTAAATGTGATTCAGTTTGAAACCGTTGATTATGTAGATGAAATGTCAGTCCCTCGGTGCATGATTCTAAAATGTCTGGAACTATGTCTTGAGGTTTTCAAGTCACAATAATTTTCTTTTTTATTTTTTTTTCCAAATAATTTTTATTGTCTTGTTTCATTCTGTTCTCATTAGAAAGGCTTGTGGAAATAATATACAATGTTGATGAAAAACAAACAAGTTTTTACACTTAAGATATGCAAGCAAATAAATACAACTGTGTTGGTCTGGGAATCTGGACCTTACCCCATAGGCCATACGGTCCAAAATCAAAGACCATGCAAATAAAGACAATGAAACAAACATGGCTATGCAAACAAAATACAGACTCTGCAACAAACCAACGTCTCATACCATGCCCAACAGAATGTTTTTACATTAGGAACATTCCTGATCAGAAAAATAAATGAAACGGATGCAACAGAATACAATGAAATTCACACTGTAAATTAACGAATGACACAACATATAATAATGTACAAGTATTTCACTTGTCTAAAATCTAAAATAACTAAAAAGTTACATTCAAACCTAGCAGGTTCAAGAATGTTTGTTGCTCTGAGATTTTGGACTTAGAGCTTAGGGCCTTTAGTGCCAAAATCAAAGAACACAACAAACATGAAAAACACATGACTTCACAATTGCGTGAAGTATATGTAAACATCGTAGAAGAAGTCACATTTTCTCAACATGTAAAAAAAAAAAAAATCCACCTTTACACTCGCTCACATTTCGTCCCACTCTTACAAGCAATGTTTTGTGAGAAAATGTTTACCCCCCCCCCCCCCCCCCCACCCACCCTCCTTGTGTAAGCAGTCACCAGTTCTGTTCACAGTATCGGTGACTGCATGCACAATGGGATTAATTAGCTCTTAAACTTCCAGAACTGAATGCCTTCCATTTCACAGAATGGGAGCATTTAGTTCTGGGGGTTAAAGAGTTAAACATATGTTTACCTGACCCCCCCCCCCCCCCCCAAAAAAAAAAAAAAAAAAAAAAAAAAAAAATTAGAACAAAACATGTACAAGAAAATGTAAGTGACAATCATATCAATCACATTTTCATAATCGTAGTGGAAAACAGACAGAAAAAGAGCTACAATAAAATTTAAAATGTGAGCTGGTCTGTGATTCTGGGTTATACAGCCAACAGCTGCGAGATCACAAACCAATACGCTTGTAATGAGTTCTGATGCTTGTGAAAGATTTTGTTTGTTTGTTGTTGTTGTTTTTTTTTTTTTTTGGGGGGGGGGGGGAGGGGGGGCGGGGCCCAGTGACAGAAAAATAATGACACCCGATGCACTCAATGTTAAAAACAAAATTACATTAAAAATACAGTGTACCTGGGGTTGTTTACAGTGACGCAAACAGACTTGGTCATGTACTCCGCCACAGAATAGATCTCATGTATACAGTCTCCAAACTTTTGCACTAATATCAAACCAGCTGGCCGATCCTTTCACTTCCGCAGCAAACATCATTTAACAATTATTTTCAAAGCACAATGATGACTCAACCTTAACAGTTCAAGTGCCGAGCTAATTAAACACTATCCCTGAACTATCAAGGTAGATTCAATATCCAAAGTTTACATCGGAAGTGTCAGTATTAACAAAGAAAATATAGTGTGTGGTAAAATGATATGACATCTTAGAACATGAATCTATCTGCCATTCTATCAAAGATTCACAACTAGTCGACACCAAGCTACGGCCTGGAAATCATCCTGGGAGACCAAACTTACCTCCCCTTGTGCATGCAGTCCCCGGCATTGCTTAAAGTAACAGTAGCTACATGCACACGGGGGATATTGCACTTATAGTTAAACCATGAGCCACAGCATTTAAATCCAGGCCGACAGGTAAGCATCGTGCTGACAGCACCGCTTGTTTACCTGACAGTCCGCGGTTGGGAGTTGTACCTTTAACTTTTAACTAGCCAATCATAAAATGCCACCAAAATTCTAGTCCGATGGGCGAAATCCATGCTGTTCTGGTTGCCCTATTGCAAAGAGTCAGCCAAAATCAATAGACTGGAGGCTGCAGTTTGGAGAAATGCTACATGGAAACATATAGCCCTATATTTCAGTGTCAGAAATCCAAACTACTTCTAGAATCCCCTTGTATTCCATAGTTAACCCTCTAAGCCCCGGATCCCGACAGCAGGTGATGGCTTGACCATGATAATTCAAGGGTAGTGCCAGATTAGCTTGGCGCCTTCAGGCGCCAAGCTAATCTGGCACTACCCTTGAATTATCATGGTCAAGCCATCTCCTGCAAATGGCACATAGTCGTTAGGCAACGCCTCCAAAATTTGAGAAATGGGACCTTGGGGCTTAAAGGGTTAAGCCTTCAGCATTGCGTAGAATTTGTATGCAAACTGATGTCTCTCCATAACCAATGATACAGAAAACTGACATAATATATCTTCAATACCGCACACACACAGTTGTCAATCTGCTTGCTGAGCCCGTTTTGGGCAACCTTCAGCATTGCGTAGAATTTGTATGCAAACTGATGTCTCTCCATAACCAATGATACAGAAAACCGACATAATATATCTTCAGTACCACACACACAGTTGTCAATCTGCATGCAGAATCCGTTTTGGGCAACCACTTTTCTTTGCATAAAAAAACCTGGTCTTACAAGACGGGGGTGCTCTCACAAGAGAAGTCCTGCTGGCCAAAAGATGTCACCTGTCATTACAGACCATCATTTAGATGGCTGCAGCCACCTAAATGATGGTCTGTAATGACAGATGTTCGCTCATGAGGGTGGTCGCTCAAAACAGGTTCTGCTGTATTTTCTGAACTGCGCGAGGCTAAAAACATGGCGTTCAACAGATTAAGCCAGTACACACTGTAAGTCTTTTGGGAGCTGTACACAGAATCAGCACACAAAATGTGTCAGCAATCCTTCCATAACCCAAGACAGGAAAAGACAAAGCATTTTTCAGACAGTATATCTACACATTGTACAAAAGGAGGAATCAACGTGCACAATCCTAGTACTAGGTCAGCAACGGCCCAATACAAACGCATCCCAGTACACGTGGCTGCAGGTTCATGGGGGTTAACCTAAAGGACTAAATGCATGCATGCTAACCCCTTCACTGCCAGAGGCTTGAAATGACCTGTCTGAAACCATTTACAGCAATGGAGAACTTGCCTCGAGCGACAACCCTTATGAGAGATCCCCTGTCATTAAAGACCATCGTATAGGTGACTGTAGCGACATAAATGATGGTTTTTATTCACAGGTGACCCTTTCTGCCCAACAAGAGCTTTCCTGAGCAAGCACCTGTTCCTTAACCCTTTTAGCCCTGGGACCCAGCAGCAGGAGATGGATTGATCATGATAATTCAAGGGTAGTGCCAGATGAGCTTGGCGCCTGAAGGCGCCAAGCTCATCTGGCACTACCCTTGAATTATCAGGATCAAGCCATCTCCTGCAACTAGTACATAGTCGTTGGGCAACACCTCCAAAATTTGAGAAATGAGACCTTGGGGCTAAAAGGTTAAGACCACTTCTTTTCCAGAAAGAAAAAAAAAAAGGTGTTGCCTAAAACAGGTTCTACTGTACAATTCCCTGCTGTCAGAGGCACAGGGATCTATTACCAGTAGTAGGCCAGGAAGAGGCACAGATCCTTATGCGCCCCAACTCATGAGGATCTGTGCCTCTTGCATTTTAAGGGTGTCAAATGTGTTCCTGCAGAGGTTCATGAGGACCAACCACTACTGACTTGGCAGACGTTCACAACGAAATTCCAACAGTGAAGGGAACAAAGCAGACATGAAGTGAATTCTTGTGAGTCAAATCCACAGATTCACATTGGGATTTCCACAAAATGTTCATTGTGTGAAAAAGGATACAGACTTAACACATTAGAGACGAGCCGCATCCAGATATGTGGCATAAAGCAGAGTATGTGAATGGGGTTCATCTAGATTGTGTCAAAATGGGATAATGCCTTGAAGTCACAGCAGACAAAGAACGACGCTGACATTTTTGGGATAAAAACAACTACATGATGAAATGGCGCTACAACTGGACGTCCACGTCAGCCATCAGCGGTTCCACTTCATGACTCTTGGACCCTGAAAACACACGTCAGATATTGGTAAATGCATGGTCAGGCGATGACGATGGCGATGATGGTGATTGGACATTAGATGATTTTCGATAAATACGAAGTAAATCAAAAACAGGGTGTCTTTTAACACTGACCATCAATAAAAAGCTCCAACAGAAAAATTATGTTGCACGTTTGTCCAGGCAATTAACCCACTGTCTGCTTCAAAAGACATGCAATTTGTACCTACTTCTGATCCACTGCAAAGTTAAAGACATGCACACTGAGATGAATAAATGCACAAGTATAAAACAAACCCAACTGGAGCCCATGTTTTTCATAATAAAAATTAAAAACATGTATTATTCATTGACAGCATAAAACAGATAGAGTGACCCAAAAATAATATTTCACATCTTCCCATTTCAACACTGCAAATTCATTCAGAGTCTTACAATATTTGCATCATGTGTGCGTGTGTGTGTCTGTGTGTGCGTGCGTTTATGCATGCCCCAGCACTGTCCATAAGAGAAAACACTGATAACAGACAAGTATAAACTACATCCCCACTCCATCCTCTCATTATTATATGTTCATGTGAGCATGAACACCTTTGATTTCAGTAATATTCAAACCAATATAAATAACCCACTGACTGCTAATGATAATACCATCTGGCTGAAAAGACACATGATTACATGTCTACCTTGCCGGATGGTATAGTCTGTAGCCGTCAAGGGGTTAACCCATTAAACCCCATGGCTGGAATTTTGGAGGTGTCGCCTAACGACTATGTACCAGTTGCAGGAGATGGATTGATCATGATAATTCAAGGGTCATGCCAGATGAGCTTGGCGCCTGAAGGCGCCAAGCTCATCTGGCACTACCCTTGAATTATCATGATCAATCCATCTCTTGCTGCTGTGTCCCGGGGCTAAAAGGGTTACGGGACAGGTGCTAACGCCAGTGTACCAGTTGCAGGAGATGGATCTACTATGACAATTCAAGGGAATGTGCCAGATTAGATTGGTGACAATTCAACTGAAGTGCTAATTCAAGGCAAGTGCCATATTGCGCCATCAAGCTAATCTTAGACTACCCTTACATTATCATTGTTGCTGCAATTCCTGCTGTAGTGCATCGGAGCTAAATAGGTTAACTTAACATACTCCAGCCCCTTCCGAACCAGAAAAGTCCAACTCCCAAAGCAAAATTTTACAAAACCACCACCAGTGAACCGTTGGATCCTCTGGGCAAAAAATAAAATAAAAATGGAGACTCGTCCGTACACAGTGCACAGAAAGAATCCTAATCCTTAGGGGGCGCAACTCTGTCAGCAGACCCCAGGCTCACTTCGTCCTGTCCATTTTTGTTGTTTTTATCGTCGTTTTACTGACTTTTTGTGGTTAACTTCTCATCTCAGTGGAATATAAGTATCCTTGCTGTCGACCTACGTGTTTGAATGACATTATCATCTGTCCATCTGGCCGCAAGTTGCAACTTTTGTACAAGCCGGTTTTGGGCACCAGTGACAGCGCCACTGCCATCATGCGGTACAGCCGTGAGTACTTGCTTTCCATGCAACACAGTATTCTATACGCCCCGTGTCTACATACAGACTTGGGGTTCGAACTGAAAACTAAGGGGAAAAAGAGGGGCTCGAGAGGAGGAGTGAGAAATAGTATTAAAAAGAGAGGAGTTCGTCTTCCCATGCCTGCTATCACTTTATCCAATGTGCGTTCTCTGAAAAATAAAATAGAGGAGCTGTCACTACTGATAAAACACGATGGCAACTATCGCCGTTGTAGCTTGTTTTGCTTCACAGAGACATGGTTGACTGAGAATGACCTGGATTTGGAACTGGATGGATATTTAATTATATGTTTTGATCGCAGTGAAAGGGCTACACAGAAACAAGTTGGGGGAGGATTGTGTATGATTGTTAACAAGCGATGGTGTACAAACCAAACCACACAGTACGGGAACGTGTCAGCACGAAACACTATGAAATTCTGACAGTGTCATGTAGGCCACACTACCTGCCACGTGAATTCCAGCAAATCACTGTTATCCTGGTTTACATGCCTGGCCCAGATTTCTCTCTGGCTGCAGACTGTATTGTCAAGTGCTACAACAAATCTGTCAATAGGTCAGTGGACCAGCCCGTGCTTTTACTCGGAGACTTTAACAGGTGCGATGTTGGTAAACATCTGCCCAACTTACAGCAGTACGTGTCGTGCCATACCCGTCTTGACAGAACGCTGGACTTGTGTTTTGGAAATGTGCCTGACGCCTACGTCCCCAAGTGCTGCCCGCCCCTGGGACGATCAGACCACAATACCATCCATCTGATCCCCACCCACCGACAAAGACTAAAAAGAGAAAAGCCACAAACGCGTGTAATAAAAGTCTGGACGCATGAGAAGGTCGAAGCACTCCGAGGTTGCTTCCTGTCGACGGACTGGTCAGTGTTTTTTGACAGCTGTCCCGATCAGGACAGCCTCACTGACACCATCACCTCATATATCCAGTTTTGTGAGGAGGCTGTAATTTCCAGCAAACAGGTTCGCATCTACCCTAACAACAAACTCTGACTGGCTGAGCAAAGACTTAAAACATTGCTTGAACGAAAAGAAACAGGCCTTTCTACACGGGGACAAATAGCTTACCAGGGAAAAGGAGAAAGAGTTCAGGGTCAAATCAAGAGCTGCCCGTGTAGAGTACAAAAACAAAGTGGAGGCGCGCTTTCAGACGGGGAACGCACGGGAGGCCTGGAAAGGACTGAACAGCATGATGGGGAGGGAGCAGAGGAACCTGTTACTTTCGTCGACGACCTGAATACTTTCTATGCCAGGTTTGACGTCAGGGACTTCAGCACAGAGATCGAGGATCTGTGCTCCTCTCTGCCGCCCACACCACATGCAGCTCCTGTCACAGTGTGTGAGAAGAACGTTGTCAAGGTCCTGTCTCGTGTAAAACCCAGGAAGGTCGCCGGGCCGGACGGTCTGAAGGGGAGAGCATTAAAAGAGTGTGCCCCCGAACTGGGAGGTGTGATGACCAGACTGTTCCAGCACCTCATGGACACTCACTGTGTCCCTCGTACGTGGCGCTCCTCGATGATCATGCCATTGCCCAAGAAGCCAGGCGCAAAAGAATTAAAAGATTTCAGGCCTGTGGCCCTAACCTCTGTGCTGTGCAAGTCAATGGAGAGGGTTGTGTGCAACCAACTGATCGCCGCTGTGGCCGATCACATGGATCCGCTCCAGTTTGCGTACAGACCGTGCAGGGGAGTGGAGGACGCGTGCCTTACTCTTCTTGACGCGGTCTGTCGCCACCTGGACACACCTGGCAACCAGACGTGCATTCTCTTCATGGACTTCAGTAGTGCATTTAATACTATTGAGCCATTTCTGTTGCTGCAGCGACTACTGGAGCTTGAGGTGAACACCAATCTTGTCCTGTGGATTAAGGCGTTCCTGTGCGATCGACCACAGCGGGTGGGTCTGAGGGTCTCCGAAACAAGTGTCGGGCCATGTGAGTCTTCTAGATCCCCTGTCTTGGCCGGCTCACCTGACAGAATGGTTCCATCTACTGATGGAATGGTTCTGTCGGGGGAGCTGGTGCTGAGCACGGGTGCGCCACAAGGTTGTGTGTTGTCGCCTGTACTTTTTTCCATATACACCAACCAGCTCCAGATCAACACAGCCCTACTAAAGCTGATCAAATACGCAGATGACATGGCTCTCGTGGCCAACTTGAAAGACGAGGCCACCTTGTCACAGTATTTTGCAGCCGTCGATGACGTTGCCCAGTGGTTTGATGACAGCTTTCTACAGCTGAATGTCGGGAAAACTGAAGAGATGGGGCTGGGTTGGGGACGGGTGAGGGAGGGTAAGAACTTGCTAAGGAAGCCTCTGAAAATCAAAGACCAGCAGGTGGAGATGGTTCCCACCTTTAAGTACCTGGGCACCATCATTGACAGCAACATAACATTCACAGCAAATGCTGATCACGTGTACAAGAAAGCCCAGCAAAGACTGTACCTTCTACGTAAACTGAGGAGTTTCAGCGTTTCTCCGGACATCCTGGTGACTGTGTACAGGTCTCTAGTAGAGAGTATCCTTGCCTTTAACATTGTCTCGTGGTATGGCCACATGACTGTTAAGGATAGGGCACGGCTGTCTAAGGTTGTCAACCAAGCCAGCAAAATTGTTGGTGTAAAGCTGCCACATGTTGGACCTGTATCACCGAGCTGTCCGGAGGAAGGCTGTAGAGATCACCACAGATCAAACACATCCTCTTCATGACCAGTTCCAACTGCTGCCCTCGGGACGCCGGTACAAAGTGCCGCTGGCACAAAGAAATGTGTACAAACGAGCCTTCGTGCCATTGGCTGTCACTGTGATAAGCTCTGATAGCGTTAAGAGATGAGGCCTGATGTTATCTATGCACTGACAAATAAGAATGCGGTTTTATGTATTACTTTTTCTTTTATTATTTTAAATCCCTCCCATTATAATGTGTGCGTGCGTGTGTGTGTGTGTGTGTGTGTGTGTGAGAGAGAGAGAGAGAGAGAGAGAGAGAGAGAGAGAGAGAGAGAGAGAGAGAGAGAGAGAGAGAGAGAGAGAGAGACCAGGAGTTGGGACCCTCATGAGCCGCCCTATTAGGGAGGCTGGTTATGGTCCTTTCCGATGACTGGAACCAAAAGCTGTGATAAGTTGTGATAGCAAGGGATGGTACGGTGATAGAGGGAGTTGTGATAATGTGATTCAAGGGATCAATAGAATGTGTGTCACGTAACGGATGTGACATGTTGTTTTATTTTTTTCGCCAAGTCGTTTTTTTGTTAATAAATGTAGATCGCCGAATTCTGTAAATAGCCTTAGTTTAGGGAAGTTAATAAATGTAGTGTGAGCGTAATCGTAAAGCCCGTGCAGCAAGCTTAACAGTGAGCGAGTACAGCGGTTGCACGCTTTAGCCAAGTAGCTTTAACCGAACAGTGTTCAGAAGTAAAGTTAAACTGCAAGGTAGCAGAAGGATATTACAGTCAGTCAGTGGAGTTAGCCAGCGAAGTGAGAGTCTGGGTCAGGGTGCGGCCTCGTTTGGAGCCCTTGACAAGCTGTGTGAGGGTTGTTTTACCCTCCCTGCAAGACCACGGCCAGTGTTCCTGGGTGTGGGTGTCCCGAGAGACTTGTGACCACGGCTGCTGCTCAGCAGAAGACCCCTCCGGTTCGTCTTCGTCTTTGTTTGTCTCGTCCTGCCGGAGGACTCACCAGTGACAGGTAAATTCATGCCATTTTTCTCAGTTAGCTGCTGTGCTCTCGGGTGTGTGAATGTGTACATAGGTTTGGAAGGGTATGTTCGTCTAGTTTTTTAGTGATGTTTTAATCAAGTCTTTAACCATGTTTTTTAGGTTGGGTTGTAATGTGATGGGTGTCGGATTTAGTTTATGTTCGGCTGTCGCCGAGTGAGTATATTTAAAGGGCCATGTTGTAAAATGAATTAAAGTGGGTATCCTTTCAAATATATATTTGTATTAGGTCCTAGATGTAATGTAATAAGATTGTCACGTGGGGTGGTTGCTGGTGATTATTTGATATCTTTGTATGTACATGTGGATATTTTGATAACGTTGGTTTTAGCAGTGGCAATGTTATTATACAAAAGTGGTTGTGCTAGCTTAATGTTAGTGTAATGGAGTAGTGCAGACCTGGCGAATGTTGAATGTACATAGGAATCCTTTTTATCCATGATTGTATATTTAATATGGCCAAGGCGGATATTAGGGTGAGACGAGGCACAACTCACGTGGTTTGTGAGTAGGTGCGTGTCAAATAGGCCAGAATTAACTGTGTTGGCACTTTGACTGACAATGCGCCCTTTTCCAGTGCATTGGCTTCGAAGATTGGCTTCGAAGATTTTGTCGTTCTTCGATCTCTTCATCTTCCCTGACCAACGGTGACGCATCATCGGGAGCTGGAACGCCTTCGCTAGCCGGTCCTGTTGGACAAGTACGTTGGGCTACAGCAGGCTGATTCTACGTTCTGCGCGTCGGTCACAGGCGTGCGTGGGCAAGCGCGGCTACGGTGCTCTGTGGTGTAGGGGTAGTACTCTTACGTTCGAGCCACCCTGTCTAGTGTGGGACAGAGGACACGGTACAGAGACAAAGTTACCCGCCTTGTATAGCCGTTGGCCATATTAGTCATTTTCACTTGTATAGTCATGTTCACCTGTTAGTCATGTTCACCTGTTAGTCATATTCACCTGTTAGTCATATTCACCTGTTAGTCATATTCACCTGTTAGTCATTTTTTATCTGTTAATCTTTTTTATGTGTTAATATGTTATGAGTGCATGTGTGGGTATGTGTGAGTGTGTGGGGCGTTAGTGGGTTGGGGTGGGAGTTATAGTAAGGGTAGGTAATAAAGGATTTGTTTGTTGTTTATCACTGGCGTTGCGTTATTTATTTAGAGTGGGTGGGTTTTTCTCGAGTGTCTGCACTCATATTGTCCACGGCGCCCTGACTCCGTCAGGCGTGTCGTGACAATGTGATTCGGCAAGGATTTTAGATTCTAACAGGCATGGGGAGGGATTTTATTAATTGCTTGTTCATGTTTGAGAGCCAAAGACAAATTTCTATTTTAAACATATATATTTAATGGACAATACAGATTTTTGAATTTGAATTAAACTAAACCTGGTCCTTGATTTTGGAAGGGGTTGGGAGGGTGGGAGGGAGGGGGGAGGTGAAGAGGGGGGGGGGGCAAGGGGGGGGGGAAGGAGAAGGGGGGACCCTTGAGAAATTGCCACAAAAGCCAGTGACAAAAGGTGAAACATGGAAGTTGTTACATTTTCATTTACCTGTAGGAGCGTCATTGAGGATCAGACACATTACAGGAAAGAAAAACACAAGAATGAGTGGCTAGGAGATAAAGTATAAATGTTACCTGCTAAAGGGTCAAGTCTAAACTCCTAAACAAAATGCACTGTACAGTGCACATAGACAAAAATACAAAAAGGAGGACTGAGTGCATGTAATGCAAAGTTTCTCTTTTTTTCACACCTAAGATTCTGCATACAACGTATCACTACGATGTAAATTAACTCATTGTGGCCGAGGTACGAAATTATACTGAGTGCGCGTAATGCAGCGTTTCTCTTTTTTCACAACTAGGATTCTGCATACAACGTATCACTACGATGTAAATTAACTCATTGTGGCCAAGGTACGAAATACCCACATTTTGGAGTATCCTCTGAGGACTGCATTACAATTCAGGAGACAGATCGACCATGATGGTTCGAAGGTGGTGGCAGAATAGCTTGGCGCCTATAGGCGCCAAGCTATTCTGCCACCACCTTCGAACCATCATGGTCGAGCCATATTTTGCTGTGGTGTTGCAGGTAGAATGAGTTAAACCTTTGGGTGTCCGTAGCAGTTTTAGTCGCGATGATTTCTGCAGGAATCGTCGTGACTAAAACTGCTACCAACACCCAAAGGTTTAAAGTAACGAGTGAAATTACTGTTCTCATCTATTACAATTACTCCCTCAACGATTCACTACTGGTGCATAAAAGAAACCGTTTGTAACATAAGTGGGCATTATTAAAAAAGAAAGAAACAAAGCAACTGACACTGCAAAAAGCAGGACTTTCTTGCAATTGTCATCTGTGCCAACCTTCAAATCAAGTCTCCCACACTGACTCACACATGAAACCATTGCTGTTTTAAATGTACAGTGAAACTAACAGTAAGAAACTGTGCAATATGTTCAGCCACAATTACTTTTTTTTTTTTTTTAAAGTTGAATTTTGACAAACACTACCCAACTGAACTTTTAGTACTCAATGTAAGCATTACCTAGGTTGAACATCTAGCATCGAACGTACTGACAACACCTGAACAGATTAAGCCCTATCATCATGCTATCAGCTTTAAATCCATCTCCTGTTTAATAACATTTACAATGGTTTGTCATTGCAAGTTAAAAAGGCTAAATTATTTGCCTCCTTTTGCTAGAAAAAAAAAAAGAACTGGCTTACATAAAATTAAATTCATTCCACGACAACAGTCTAAATAGGAAAGCATCTATTTCATGTGTGAATACAGTTCACTACGTAAAGTCAACAATAACAAAATGGTATTATGAAAAGCGTCACCCTGCCCCAAGGTGACTTCCCCCACATGTTATTACCATCTACTAGCGGAACCTCATCCTCTTCTGAAAATTCAACAATCAGTAGTTGGTCAAACATAGCACGGACTTCAAGAGTCTGCTCTATCTGCAAGAGGTATACATTCCTACGAGTCCCTGCAGGGACTCACAGGAATGTATACCTCTACCTCATGAGGAGTTGCCTCAGATATCCACAGTATAACCCATTGCATCCTGAGGCTGATTTGTTACAGATTTGATTATTGTCCTATGAAGGCTGCATTAGAGATTAGGAGGTAGATTAACCATGTTAGTTCAAGGGTGGTGCCAGAATACCTTGGCGCCTCATGCGCCAAGCTATTCTGGCACCACTCTTGAACTATCATGGTCAAATCTGCTTCAAGCAGTGGGTGTATCAGGATGAAAAGGGTTAACCTTTTTGGTGTCGGTAATTGTTTTTAGGTGCAATGGTACCTGCAGGAATCATTGCGACTAAAACCACTACCGACAGCCAAAGCATTATGGTACTTTTCTGATGAAGTATGAGGATGCATGCTGTGAAACGGTCTCTTTAGTCCTTCTATAACAGCACGCAACCTATGGTCTTTCCTTGCTATAAAGCTGCACAACCTTATGCATGGGTGGGACTGAAAAAAAAAAAGTAGAATCCTGGAGCGAGGGTCTTGGGGCACTTTTTAAGTGAAAAAAAAAAAAAAAAAATTTTTTTTGGTTTAAATCCGAAAATCCGGCTGTACCCGGAGAAGTCCCACCCATGCACCATGCATATGTCACTGGCCTGATTTTAACTCTCCATGCATTCTTCTATGGATCTGGTACCTCTTTGAGTTTGGGGGTCAACTTTAGCTGCTGCTAGATTACCTCCCTAGAGTAGAACACTACTCCACAGTTAATTCGCTTGTGGTGTGTGTGCTAGGCTATTTCTGCATCGATTCTGTCGTTACAAGAGGTTACATGTGCTCAGAGCTCACTGCTTCTTGGGATTTAGCATGATATAAATGCTCATATTATTATTACTGGGCATGTGCACCAGATCCAGAATGAAACCCACAATAAAATTACTTAGTGGCAAAGCACATAATACAGAAAAGTGACCTAGCAGGCACACAGTAAAAATCTGTGATTCACAACTTTACCTCACTCGCAGCCAGCCGCATCTGGATGCGGCTGGCTGCGAATGAGTTAACCCTTTGCGTGTCAGTAGCGGATATAGTCATGACGATTCCTGTAGAAATCATCGCAACTAAAACCACTACCGACACAAAGGGTTAAAAAATGACTGCTAAGACAGGTCAACCATTAATAACTCAAGGGTAGTGCTAATTAGCTTGGCTAATCAGGCACTACCCTCGAGTTACTGCACTGCCGTGAGATGGCCTTAGTCACCTGCTTGGCGTTAAGCCTAAATAACTAACTCGAGTTACTGCAGCTAATTAATCACTGCAACTGATGCAGATCATTTTAAAATGCATTATTATATTTTGTCAATGGGATGAACCATGATCAGCTAATACGAATGACCATTCCACCACATTTACAGAACTCTAATGAGAGAAAGACCTTTCAGATTAGTCCAGCTGCATGTTAACAATCGCCATCACTCTGCTACGCATATTTAGTATTAATTCAGCTGCATAAAATGCATGAATCCATCTCCATGTCTACGGGGAAGTTAACCCTTTTGTGTGCGATGATTCCTGTATGAATCATTGTGACTAAAACCGCTACCGACGTGCAAGAGGTTAATAAAACCTGGGCATTCCTCACTTTCAGTCCTTGACGATTATTACAGTGGAACTTTGAGAACGGCTGCACAGGAGAGCACACTTATTTTGTTTATGAGGTACATACAATTACTGTTATTTTTACTTAACCCTATCATTCGGAATACAGCAGTGTGTGAAATAAATTTGACTAAAATAGTTCATAGGTAGTGCCAGAATAGCTTGGCGCCTCTAGGCGCCAAGCTACTCTGGCACTACCCTTGAACTAAAGCCATTGGTCTAGATCTTTATCTGTAAGTACTATAATGTAGCTTGCATATGGCAGTGTACAAATTTGAAGCTTTCAGCCTCAGTATGATATGGGTTAATCTGTAACTAAAGTGTTTATTCATTCAGCTGCATAGAAAAATTAATGGATGCTAAACATAATGGTAAGTATGCTCAAACAAAACAAAACGCAAAAACCTCTGTAAATATAAATGTTTACTGTCAAAAGGTGTGGCAAAGAGAAAAGTTTCTACACCAATAAACACCACGCACACACAAAGACTGAATGACAAAAACAAAATGGTTATAAAATATAAAATTTCTCACCTGGTTCTTTTTTCATTTCGACTGACGACGAGGAAGGTAGAGGGATGAGTTTCTTGATCGTGGAGTGGGGGTTTTCCGGGATGAACACAGCCACCAGTAACGCCATGATCACTAGCACGGCACCAAATGCAAACGGCGGCCCTGGCACCACATTCTAGAAAACAAAAACATGCATCAGTGGAGGTTTGCAGTTGTGAAGATACATAAACAGAGAGGCAAGCCACGCTTTTGCATTTTCTAAATATTTCTGGTGTAAATTGTAACCTAGTACACTTCTTGCCTAAGACAAAATAGGGCATTGTTTTTCTGTCTGCTTGTTTATTTTGGAAAAGGGCTGAACCTTTCTTACAAATAGACATAAAGATAGAAGTAAAACAGAAAATGTAATAAACTGTTATACTTGTCCTTTCAAAGCGTTTTTCATTCTCACTTTGTTGTTCTTAAACCATTCCGCCCAAACAATCTACAGCAGGTGATGGATCAACTACGATATTTCAAGGGTAGTGCCAGATAAGCTTGCAGCCTGATAGCGCCAAGCTAATCTGGCACTACCCTTGAATTATCGTCAATCCATCTCCTGGAACTGGTACATAATTGTTAAGTGACACATCTAAAACTTGATAAATATGGCCACTGGGTTAACCCTTTTAGCCCCAAGGTCCCATTTCTCAAATTTTGCAGGTGTTGCCTAATGACATGGTACCAGTTGCAGGAGATGGATTGACCATGATAATTCAAGGGTAGTGCCAGATTAGCTTGGCGCCTGAAGACACCAAGCTAATCTGGCACTACCCTTGAATTATCATGGTCAATCCAGCTTCTGCTGTAGGGACTTGGGGTTAAATGGGTTAACTCAACAGACAATACACCAAGGTGACAAACCTTTAATGAACTCTGCAGCAGTGGCATTGTGTTGTTGTCCTTTTTGAGTGTGTCGAGAGCTTTGGAATCTGCATCGCTAAGGTTAACGTGAAACAGGTAGAAGATAAACCCAAACAGCGCGGGGCCCAGACCGTTGCACAAGCCCCGGATACCTGTGACGATACCTTGCGCAACACCTGTAACAAATCACGGTACAGTCAAGCCTGTCTAGGCAACTACTAGCATAAGGCAACCAAACGTCTAACCAGACCATCTAAATTTGGTCCCAAGGTCTGCTTACCATGCTCAACATTGTGACAAACTGACTGAAAACGGTGAGTGAACCAACTATGCTCCATGATCCATGGCAACAAGAGACATAAATTCTCATGAGACCCCTGCACCCACAAGGGCTCATGAGAATTTCTGCCTCTTGCAGATGGAACAGGCCGGCTGAAGGACTGATCCGTTGCAACCACAAATCTGAAAATCAGCTTTGATGACCCCATGTAAAGTGAACATTTGTTTTATAGTCTCTTGGGCTGATGGAGCAGCCTGGCTGATTCCACCCAATGTGTGAACTTTGTGCGTTTAAGGGATGACCTTGGCTGGACACTTACCTTGCTGGTCAGGTTTGGCGTGCGACGACACAAAGGAGCTGATGGCAGGGTAGGTGATGCTGGACATGGAGGCCATGCAGCCCGCCAACCAAATAATCCTGACAAACACAAAACAGCACTTAACAAATCCACGCTCAAAAACTTTTAAACAATAATAACACTACAGTAGTCTTTTGAGAGGAAAAGGTGGCCTAAAAACACACATATTCTCTCAGGAGAAGTCGAGAAGGGAAAAAAGTTGCAACTCTCAACTAACCCATCAAACCCTGATGCACAACAGCAGGAGATGGATCGACCATGATAATTCATGGGTAGTGCCAGATGAGCTTGGCGCCTTCAGGCGCCAAGCTCATCTGGCACCACCCTTGAATTATCATGGCCAATCCATCTCCGGGAACTGGTAAATAGTTGTTACGTGACACCCTTAAAATGTGGAAAACGCAGGCTTGGGGTTAAATGACTTAACACCTTTGGTTTGAAATTATCAAATTTTTGTAATTATATCCTTTGTGGTCTATATCATAGTTCTGGAGACAGATCGACCATGATATTTCAAGGTTGGTGTCAGAATAGCTTGGCGCCTAGATGCGCCAAGCTATTCTGACATCAACCTTGAAATATCATGGTCGAGCCACATCTTGTCGTAGTCCTTCAGGGCTTTATGGCTTAAGACAACTAAATGATGGTCCTGAATGACCATAAGGGTGGTCACTCAAAACAGGCTAAAGCCTAATAACAAAATGAAGCCATGGCACTTTGTTACATCCAAAATTCCTAGCTCCTCAAAAAAGGAAGTTAAAAGTTCATTTCACTCAGCACAACATATGCCAAACATGTTGCTCAGTGCATGCGAGCCTCAATTTGACTACCCAAATTTAAATGAACAATACAAAAGTCGACAACTTACATGATGTTTGTAGCGAAGCCGTAGCAGGCGAGCTGAATGATTTCAAACAGCAGCCCGATCAGGATAGTGTGTTTATGACCCAAGTACCTCATCAGTAATGACAAAAATAATGTCTGCAAACAGACCAGGACAGAGAAAATCAACTGCATGTACACAGTTCTGAAAAGTTAAAATAGAAACAAATTAACCCATTTCGCTCCGACGCACTACAGCAGGAGATGTATCGACCATGATAATTCAAGGGCATTGCCAGATTAGCTTGGTGCCATCGGACACCAAGCTACTCTTGCACTAGCATTGAATTATCATGGTCGATTCATCTCCTGCAACTGGTACATAGTTATAAGGTGACATCTCCATGTGGCCTTTGGGCGAAATGGGTTAATTGAAAAAAATGTTAACATGTACCATGCAAGCCGCACTTTGTTTCCTCAAAACACACTACCGATGGCATTAGTATGTGGAATATACCCCTTAACTTACCCGATTTCAGCCTAAGACCCTATGTGTGTACCCACACAACAAGGGTCTTAACTCAGAGAGTTGTATCAAAGTGACCGGGTAGTCTCCCCTCCCTCCATCCGGTCATGTGAGCCGTGTATACCCGCCAGTCTTACCCTTAGCTTCACCGTGAACGGTTCACCGGCTTCAGCCTCTCTATTGGATTGTTCTACTACTATGCTACCTTGCAAGCTTTGCTAGTGGCTAGACGATGGCGAAGTAAGGCCTCGGGTTATGCCTACAAGTAAACGGTCTGTTTATGGCGCCTTTGGCATATTCCGTGGAAATTTCTCCAATTTTTCCGGCGAGTCTGGGCTTAGCCCTCGACCAGTTGCGAGTACTGTTAACGGGGCGTTTCATTCTGGCCCCGCGCGGTTGCTTCATGGCTTCTGCTTTGTGTTGCAGTGCACAGCTATGCACCTGCAGGAGATGTAAGGGATTTCTGTGGCCGATGGACTCTCATACTGGTGTCTTCTCTGTTCTGGCTGCTTCTCAGCCCGTACCTGCGCTCAGTGCGCTGCGTGGAAGGAGCGTAAGTCGTCGCACCTTTGGGAGTTTTATCAGCGCCGCCGCCTGGGGCTAAGGATACTACCACGCCTATGGACAGTGACAGGTCATTGGGTACAGTTATAACGCCTTTAGCCCCCGCGTCTCCCAAATCTGTGCCGTCGTGCCACCTCGGAGATTGAGGGTTCCGCTTCCCGCCGGATTCTGGACTCAGTCCCATTATCCCTCTCATAGCGACGGCCGGGAGAGTCCATCCCGTCTTGCATGGCCCTTCGCAGGGAATGGCCGAGAGACCTTTGCCAGTCTCGCATGGTCCTCCGCAAGGGGCGGCTGAGACAGAGCACTCGGGAGACATGTACTCTTGCGTTAGCTTCCTCTAGTCGCTGTCCGTCAGCCACCCTCAGGGCTCTCAGGCCTCATAGTTCAGAGTTCCGCTCGGACAGTCGCCGCTACGGGAAGAGCCCTTCCCCTCGGAGTTGGTCTCCTTCTCCCGGCGCAGCCAGGGCTCCCGGCCGGAGCCGGTCCCTTCGCGCCCAGTGACGTCACATTCGTTCCCCCAGCCTTCGGAGGAGTTCTCGCACACACCGCGCCGTGGACCCTCCCGACGTGCCTTGGGGCTACTCGCCGCGACTCCCTGCCGGCTTCGCGGACTTTGTGTGTGGGTCGTCTCCCATCTCTCGTCGTCTGAGCAAGACCGCCGGTCAGCGCTACAGTAGTGTTCGGACCTCGGCAGCGCACCGCTCGTCTTTCACCTGACACTCGCCTGCCATGGCCCTGAGCGCTCCCCTGACAGACCCCTCTGGTCTCCGTCAGACAGTGGTTCTCCTCATCGTGACGTGGTTCGGTGTCACCCGTGGAGCTGGTTGAAGATCTCCTCAGTCTGTTTACGGAGGACTCGGCGTCAGCCTTGTTCCTCTGGACCCCCGCCGCAGCGCTTTCGCGCCCGACATGGTCGGTTACCAGACTACCTCCCAGACCCAGACGTCAGACCCCCCGCTGGTCATGCCGCCCCCTCCAGTACACGACTCCTGGGCTTTCCTGGGCCAGGACAGTGCTTCTCCCAACTTGGTCGTGCCCGCCCCCTCCGGTCCTCAGCTCCTGGGCATTCCTGGGCCAGGACAGTGACTGCCCCGACTTTGCCATGCCGTTTCCTACAGGGTCTCCAGTTGGCTTGAGGCTAGCAAGGCACAGCGACCAGTGGCGTGCCCTGCTGCGGGAAGACCAGGGGATTCTCAACACGTTCTCGGCAGGACTTCGGGTCTCATTGCAGATCTCGGCCCACGGGTCGCTCTCCACTCTGGACGCGCTCACCGATCAACCAGTGCTAGGCGGACTCTCTTCGGGGGGAGATCGCCCCGCTGCCCCAGTAGGCCGCCACGGTCGTAGTAGCTTGACAGGATCCCCCGGCCTTCTACCGTCGGCTCTTCGTGGCGCCGAAGCCCCGTAGCAAGTGCCCATGGGTCATCGACCTCTCGGCCCTGAGCAAGTTGTTGTCACCCCTCCTGGCATGGAACGACATTGCCTTACGAGCTTTGGTACAGCCTTGGACTATGCGCTCAGTCGCATCCTCCGATGCATACCTGCATGTTAACTGGCACCCGGCATCTCAGCGTTACCTACGATTCGCCTTCGCGGGGTCGTTATCGTTTCGGGTCCTACCCTTCAGTCTCAACCTCAGCCCTTGGGTCGTACGTGGATTGTGGACGCCGTAGTCGCCACAGCCAGGCAGGATTCCTCGAGCCCTACATCCAACTATCTTGACGACCTGCACCTCAGGACTCAGGACGCGGCCGCGCTAGAGGCGAACAGGGACACTCGCCTAGTGCTTCTTCGCCGACTCAGGTTCTTCCTCAACGAGGGAAAGTTGGACCTGGTGCCATCTCGCCGGTGTGTCCACCAGGATATGGAGTTTCTGACCGATCTCAACAGGGTACATCTACCGGAGACTCAGATCCAGAAGCTGGCAATCTTGCACAGCAAGTCTCCCTAACAGACGTGGTCCCGGCAGGACCTGGCTCCAGCTTGGGGGTCTAATTGGCGCAGCGGCGGATCTCTTACCTCGGCAGGCTTACGCTCGACCGCTACAGCTGCTTGTGCTGCTCCACGGGCATCTGTCCTCGGGAGATCTCTCAACTCGATCCCAGTCTCACTGCTGATCCGGCCGCACCTGCCCCGTTGGACAGATCACTCTTGGTTGGCAACAGGAGTCCCTCTCTCCACCCCTCCGCCTAATTCTCCATTCGTACGGGCGCGAGTACTGATGGATTGTAACTTACTATGGATTTTACCTGATGGATTTTACATTAAATATGTGAGCTGAACACGTTTCCTTGTGTTTTCCTAGTGAGCTGAAGGTATGCACATCAAAGTACGATAATGTGCACTTTTAACCTCGTACTCATTCATGCACGCATCTCTTACACACTTTTTTTTTTGCCGGGAGGGCCGTGATCAATTTTGAGGCCATATCGGTTAACACGAAATACGGTTAACACGAAGTGATTTTCCGTGTCCCCAGAAATTCGTGTTAAGCGGACTCCACTGTATATTCGGAAGCAAGGCGGCACTCGGTCTCCGACTCTCTGCATGCTTTTTACTAGTGCTTCCTGTGGGATCGCAGGAGTGCGCTCCGAGCACGACACTCCCGGGCGCTTAATGTTCTCGCGGACTCCCTCTCACGTTGAGGACAGCTCCTCCACTCAGAGTGGTCCCTCCGGCCGGACTTCTCCTGCATGATCTCTGCTCATTGGGAGATGCCCATGATCGACCTGTTTGCCATCAGTTGGAACAAGCAGCCCCCGCTATTTGTCTCCCCCTCCGGGACCCCCCCCACCCCCGTGTGGGCGGTGGACGCGCTGTCAGACTCCTGGTGGCCTACGCTCATCCTCCCTCGGTGCTAGTGCCCAAGGTACTCCTCAAGCTTTGGGGATGCTTACAGTCCTGGTGCGAGTCCCAGCGCCTCTCCCCCTGGCTCTGACGATGCCTCAGCTGGCTGAGTTTTTCTTGTGGCTGCTTAATGCAGATCTGGGCCCCAGTCTCCATCCGTGGCTACCTCGATGGTGGCACACGTTTCAGCAATTAGGCCTTCCAGGCCCAGGAGTTTGCAAGGACCTCTCAGAGTGATGTCCTACTTTGACCTCCTGCGCCCAGTCGCTCGTTCTCTTGTCCCTCTGGGGGAGTCGACCCTGTCTCGCATGGTCCTTTGCAAGGAGCGACTGAGAGACAACTGCCAGTCTCGCATGGCCCTTCACAAGGCGAGGCCAAGAGACAGAGCACTCGGAAGCGGGGATCAGCTGTTGACCTGGTTGAACTCTAGGCGGTCGAGGCGCTTCCCTTCGCCCGCCTCGCAGACATGACTTGGAAGGCCTGCTTTCTCTTGGCCCGCACCACAGCGGCCAGAGTGCATGCCCTGTCAGCGGACCCAGCCTGCATGCAGCTCAGGACCGATGGATCGCTGCTCCTTCTGACCAATCCTTCCTTCTGGGCTAGGAATAGACTCCCTGCGGCGGAGCCCCGGGCGTTGAGTCTTCACCCATTACAGCCCGGCCGGTCCCGGACACCACAGCTGCAGGACCCGGTCCGAGCTTCAAAGTCTACCTGCGCAGAGTGAAGCCCTTCTGGAGAGGTCACTCCCGCCTCTTCCTGCCCTTGGCCCCTGGCCGAGCTGATATTTCCGCACAGACAATATCGTCCGGGTTGTGATGGACCTTCTGCTTCGCTGATAAAGATCTCTCCCCACAGGGCGCAAGAGAATGCGGACACGGACTCAGGACTTCAGAGTGCGCATCAGCGCAGTCAGAGACTTCGTCGCAGCGGTCGGGTGGCGAACAGAGACACCTTCGCCCGCTTCTATCTCCAAGGCCTCTCCGCCCAACGAGACAATCTGGCCCTTGTCAGAGACCTCTCGGCAGTGCAACACTCCCTCCGAGCGCCAATGGCACCTTACCTCTTAGCTGAAATCGTTGGGAGGTTGCCCCTCGAAACTAAGTTTACTGCCGTTATGGGGTTTTGGCAGGCACCCTCCTCCTTTTCGCTATTCTTACACATCGATGCCATCGATACAGGGTGGAGAACAAGCTCAAGAAAAAATCTCTGAAAAGTGGCCGGGGTCCAGGGGCCGCCTAGGCCTTGGTGGGGTCCAGGGGCAAAGCCCCGGTGGGTCACCCAGGGGGGCATAGCCTCCCGGAAAAAATATCGATATTTTTCATTTTTAGAGGTAAATATTCTGTCTTTTTGTGAGAGATAGCACACAGAAAAGGCGCAAATTTGACAACATGCAAACACAAGATTACAGAGTAAAATACATCATCAAAGGGTCTCCCCAGTTAATCACGCGTGAACAGCACGACATGGTAGGCTATTGATCAGTATCACAATAGACTAACAATGGCTGACACAGAGGACTGAACTTCCGGTGAAACGCCAAACGTTCAACATCGCTATCACCCACTGTAATCAAGTGATGAGTATTTATTAACAGGGCTTCTGTTTTCACAACAGGTTACATGGTCTGTAGACCCCCAGGTATAAATTTTAGAGGGTACACAGACCCCATCTGAGCATAATAGAGTGTCCGCAAATTTATTTAAGAACAAATAAATTAACTCATTTTGCTCTCTCCTCTTTAAATTTGTTGTGACAGTGTCTGTGTGTCCTTTCCATGATACTGATTCTTTTAGTGGTGAGCTGTCGTGCCAAAGCCTGTATTTATTTGTATGATCATTTGATAATGTATTGTAACTGAGAATATAGCCTTTTCTGCTGAATGCAGATTGACAACCAAAGTCCGACTTGTCTAAACTCACTCTCTCTCTCTCTTTGTGTGTGTGTGTGTGTGTGTGTGTGTGTGTGTGTGTGTGTGTGTGTGTGTGTATGTGTGTCCGTGTGTGAACTCATGTACTTAACAGTGTTTGTTTCAACCCATTTAACCCGAAAGACGTATTTCTCCAATGTTAGAGCTTTTGCCTAGTAACTGTGTACCAGAAGATGGATCGACCATGATAAAAAAAAACTGACAAACTTCTTTCTATTCAAATTTCTGGACTTGCTTTTTGAGTTTGCCTCCATGCATATTGCGCATGTCATCCGTGTGGTGTCGTGCTTTAGCGACAGAAATACATGCAGCCATGAACTCTAAAACTGCGTCACAGTGGCGGTGCCACACATGGCCCAGGGGTATCATTTCTGGCACTGTCGCTTGTCAGTGGAGACGGCGGTGTCGAAGTGGAACTTTCTTCTAAGCGATTATCAAGATCAGACGGTGCTGGATTGAAGAATCCGAAGCATTCCAGCTTCCTTTGCTTTTGCTCCGCCATTTACAACTTCGTTCAAGATCGAAAGTGAAACGCGCTATGCCGCATCCCATAATAGTATGTATGGTGACGTCACAGCAAGTAAAGCGTTCAACATGTAACGCGCATTTTGTAATAACATGCTGACACCAAACGTAAACTTGCCCGTCCAGTATGACACTTGCACGGTCCCCGGAGTCAGGGCGATTCTGAACGCAGCCGCGACCAAGCGAGCGGCTAAACGAACCACCACTAAAAGTAGTAGCCTCGGAACGACTGTCACCGACCTCTGTTAGGGTACGCATGGTGGCGCAAGGATGATGTGTCTCGGATGCAGATGCACTGAATTTTAGTGCTTCTGACTACCCCTTAGTTACATTTTCAGTACCTGATTTAGAGTTTTTGCGCGCCAGAGACGCACTAAAACGGAAGCCCTGTAAGTAAGCCGTATGCTTATATTGGGCCGTGCATACAATGTTACACTTGCAGGTGCCACGTTCAGTGACGAGAAAGTAAAAGCTGGACACGGACCGGAACTCGTCCTATTTTTAAACTCGGATCGAGACTTGGACAAAATGTGTTTCGCAAATTTTTCTCGAAACTCTATTTCATTTTCTCGGAAGTGACGCTACCTTTCCTCGGAAAATCGCGGATCCGAGGAGAGTTCTCCACCCTGCATCGATAATGTGTTTTGAGGAAACAAATGTATTTTTCTCTAAAGTGTATTTTTTCCAAAAATACTTACCGATGGCATTACTCGGAGGACCCTCCCACCTACCCCGCTTGCCGCCACTACGCTAAATGTAAGACTGGCGGGTATACACGGCTCACGTAACTGGATGGAGGGAGGGGAGACTACCCGGTCACTTGGATACAACTCTGAGTTACGACCCTTGTTGTGTAGGTACACACAAAGGGTCTTAGGCTGAAATCGGGCAAGTTAAGGGGTATATTCCATGTACTAATGCCATCGGTAATGTATTTTTCAAAAAAATACATTTTTGAGAAAAACACATTTTGCATATGGAAAAACAAATGCAAAATACCTAGCTGCATGGATCCTAGGTGGCCATGACAATTTACATAGCGGAATTAGTTTGAACTCATGTCACACATATTACTTAAATCTGAATAGAGGTTATTTCTAAATCAGAATCAGGTCAAAGACAGTAGGTTGTGCCTGTCTACAGTAAAGAAAACCAGTAGGTTGCACTCCGATATAGTAAGAACTATGTAGTAATAAAAGGTGAGTTTCGCTGGATCACCATGATCACTGCAGCATGCATCCCCATAACACACTGTGAACACTGGCTAAGTATATCAAACTGGGATGTAAATGGGAAATTCTTTGTCAGCAAGAGGCATATATTCTCATGAGCCCCTGCAACTGCAGGGGCTCATGAGAATATATGCCTCTTGCAGATGGAGCGGGTCGGCTTAGTCCATTAATGTTTTAAGTCTGTGCAATTTTTGACCTACTTTTGTTTTATGTACAACCTCTGTTCAACATGTCAACCCACAGGGGTGAGCCTTGATTGAAGCTGAAGTGTGAAATAAAATCATTCAATGTGGGCTTTTTAAGTGCATCTTTCTTCAAATCTGACATACAGTTCTGAAGCCACTCCTATTTGTACTTACTTGAGCTAAGACGGATAGCACCCCGACCATGGCGATGTACGAGGCAACATTTTCTTTGGTAAAATCCATAACCTGGAATAAAATTAACACAGACAAATAAAATACAGCAATACATTATGGCACTTTATTTACATGTAGTTCATCTGAGATATGCTATGTACAGATACGCAGCAAAAAGCATTGTAGTTAAACACTAACACATCGGAGATATGCATGTATCTGAATGCAGTGGATCTCAAATGTGTTAACAGTACAAATAAACGAGCTTAACACAATTAAAACATGCCACATTCCCATACACAGCAAATGAAATTTGCATCTGAGATGTGCCACTTACATATACACAGCATCAAATTTAGCAATCAAGATGTGCCACAAAAAGATATGCCACAAATGAAGTGAGGCATGCTGCATAATATGTATCAAGTCTCAAGCAATAACTTCATTTGCCAAGTATCAAAACACAGCAGGTCCTTTCAGTTTTTTAAAAAAATAATACAATGTTGTTGCACCGGATCTCAACACTATACTTATGAAACATTCAAGGAAACAGGGAAGACATAAAACCTACCCCCCCCCCCCCCCCCCCCCCAATAAGAAACAAAGAGTGAAAAGTCTGTGTGAGTACTCACCAGCCTTAGGTAGAGAAATATTGAGGAGTACTCCCCAGCCTCTGGCAGGTAACTGAGAAAGACGGCTGTACACAGCAACAATATCAACTGGTCCTGACTCACTTTCCGCAGAGCCTGAAGACAAACAACAGACATGATACATTGTGCAGTAAAGTTGGATGAAAATGAGGCCACTCCTTGTGAGCAAGAGGCATATATTCTCATGAGCCCCTGTGGCTGCAAGGACTCTTGAGAATATAAACCTCATGCAGATGGAGCGGGCTGGATGAATCCACAAAGTCCATGCAATATTTGACCTATTTTTGATTTAGGGGTAATAATAATAATAATAAAGGTAATTTGTATAGCGCCTAATCACCAAGGTGCTCTAGGTGCTTTACAATCACAATAATGAAACACAAAGCAAAATACAAAAACAAACACATACAACAACAACCAAAATACATTGATATACAAGGAGCAGAAAACTCACACACACACACACATGACGAGTCGGCACACAAAATGGTCTTTAAGTATATGCAACAGAGAAAAGGTGTGTTTTAAACTTGGATTTGAAAATGGAGAGAGATGATGAGTGACGCACATCAGCTGGGAGAGCGTTCCATGTAATGGAACCAAAATATGAAAATGCACGATAACCTTGAGTGACCTGATACAGAAAACATGAGCGTCTGAAGCAGAGTGTAGTGAGCGGGACGGTGTATACAGCTGGACAAGATCAGATAAGTAAGGAGGGGCAGAACCAGAGATGATGTTGAAACAAATAACACAGACTTTATACTGAATTCTATATGAAACTGGCAGCCAGTGCAAATCAGCTAGTAGAAGCATAATGTGTTCACGTTTCGGTACACGAAAAATCAGATGTGCAGCACAGTTCATGACTCTCTGGATTTGGTCAAGAAGGTAACATAGGGGTAACCTATATTAGGTCCCTTTGGCATCTGTTGTGTACGTGCTTGTAACATTGTGAGTGCTTCACCTTGGTACATATCCAGTAGAACCTGTTTTGAGTGAGCACCCTTATGACAGATCACCTGTCATTAAAGACCATCATTTAGGTGGCTGTAGCTACCTACATAATGGTCCTTAACCCATTTAGCCCCGAGTCCCTACACCAGGAGATGGATCGACCATGATAATTTAAGGGTAGTGCCAGATTAGCTTGGCGCCTGAAGGCGCCAAGCTAATCTGGCACTACCCTTGAATTATCGTGGTCAATCCATCTCCTGCAACTCGTACATAGTCATTAGGCAACACCTCCAAAATCTGAGGAATGGGATCTTGGGGCAAAGGATTAATGAAGGTGACACTTGTTTGCCTTTCAAGGCCTAGTGAAAGAGCAAATGTCTTTTAAAACCACTTTTTTTTCTCTTGCAAAAAGAATGGTTGCCCCAAAACAAGTTTTACTATACGCTCTACCTATCAGCACTTATTTTAGGAAGGTTACAAAGTAAAGTAGGTAAAGGCACTGTCAGGGGAGAGAAGTGTGCATGATCGACCAGTGATCATAGATCTACTGTGGCCAAAGCACAAAAAATAGATAGGAAAGAGGGGGTGCACTTAGTGGCTGGAACAGTGGGATATGTGAAACGCCCCCCTTGGGGGGGGGGGGGTGGGGGAGGGGGGGGGGGGCGGGGGCTTCCATATACATTGCTTCCAGTCACTTTCTTAGCGCACCCCCTCTTTCCTATCTTTTTTTGTGCTTTGGCCACAGTAGATCTATGATCACTGGTTGATCATGCACACTACTCTCCCCTGACAGTGCCTTTACCTACTTTACTTTGTAACCTTCCTAAAATATTGGCACTGGCAGTCTCCCCTTTTCTTTTCATTTATTACTACAATATCGACTGCAACCCCTTCCCCCCCCCCCCCCCCCCCCCCTTTTTGGTAGGTTCTCTTTTAGGGTGCATGGAAATTTAACTCTAGGTGGTGGCATGGAATGTATGCCCCTGCAGACACCACAGTAAAATGTGGCTGTCATTGCAGGTAGGCAGAAATTCCTGCCTCCTCCAGTATTGCTGATGGTGTGCTGAAGAAGTCGCCAAGACCGAAACAGCTGTCCACACCGGCTAAATATCTGGACCCCCCCTTGGGGGGACCTAGATTTAAATTTCCATGCAATGAGTGGCTGGAACAGTGAGATATGTGATACGCCCCCCTACGGGTGGGGGGGGGGGGGGGGGGCTTCCATATGCATTGCTTCCAGTCACTTTCTTAGCGCACCCCCTCTTTCCTATTTTTTTGTGTGTGCTTTGGCCACAGTAGATCTATGATTACTGGTCGATCATGCACACTTCTCTCCCCTGACAGTGCCTATACCTACTTTACTTTGTAACCTTCCTAAAATATTGGCACTGGCAGTCTCCCCTTTTCTTTTCATTTATCAGCACTTATGTCTTCTGCAATTTGTAGTCTACACAAAAATGAATTTTTCATTAAAATGCATTTTTTTGAAAAATACTTACCGATGGTATTACACGTTGGAAATAGCTCTTAGCTAGCCTAATTTTAGCCAAATTTTGGTTGTGTCCGTATAAGGGAGTGTTGGCAGGAGTGGGGCGCCATAGACCAGCCAAACCCTAATAGCCTCCCCTTACTCACGTCAGGTACAAGATTACCCAGCATACACCAGTTTAGTTTGTTAGCGAACTGGCGGCAAGCGGGAGGGACCTTCGAGTGATACTATCGGTAAGTATTTTTCAAAAAAATGCATTTTAATGAAAAATTCATTTGTTTTCTCAAAACACATTACCGATGGTATTACATGTTGGAAAAATCCCAAAGAGGAGATGGGTGCCGCTGTAGCGCCCCTACTGCCAACAACATTGCCCACAGACCCACCCTCCAGCAGCAAACTCCCGATAATTTTAGCTAAGATACCTGCGGCGCCTAGGGCGCCGGGAGGGAGTGTTGCGCTGCTGTGATGTCTCCCACCAGCGAGAGGTTCTGCCGCTGAGTGGAGAGGTCCCTCAGGTAGAAGCGGGCGAAAGTGGTCTCTGCTCGCCATTTCACAGCCGCCAGAAAGTCCTTGACTGCACAGGTGCTGTCGAAGCGGGACTTACGGCCATGGCTCTGACCTCGTGCGCCTCGATGTTCAACATGTGGCTGCATCAGGTCGAGGTCCTGGAAGGCCGGGCGGATCACTCCCCGGAACCAGGAGGAGCAGGTCTGGGCTGAGATGTCACGTCTACCTGGGGACAAAGGGAGAAACAGGTGTGTGCGCCCTCTGCGCAAGCTTGGTCTGGCGCAGGCACACACGTAAGGCTCTCACCGGTTCCTATTGTCTGGTCTACCGAGTGGAGTCTGACACTCGTAAGGGCGGAAAGTCATCAGCTGTAAGACAGCCAAGGCGACCACGACTTGGCCCTGAAGGCTGGTAACGTTAGCAGTTGCACGGCGCCTTCCGTCCGTAACTGACAGCAATCTGTGTGTGACAACAGCGCGTACGTTCACTGACCCTGGAAGAGGTGGCTAGGCCACACGTAAGGTTCTCACCGGGTTCTTAAGTCTGTTCTCCCGGGCGGAGTCCGTACACGCGCAGGGCGAAACATCTGTCGCCGCCAGGGAGGCCGCGTCTTGTCCAGGAAGATATGTCAGGTAGCAGTAGCATGAAGCCGGTTGTCTGGCACTGCAAGCAATCTGGGTGTGTGGGCAGCGCGCGTAGTTTACTGACCCTGGAGGTTGAGTCAAGGACTGCCAGGAAGCACTTCTTCCTAGATACATCCGTCAAACGCGTCATGTGCAGGGTTCCAACAGGCTTGGTTGAGACCACGTAAGCCCCCATGGTAGATCACTCTTGGCCCACGCGAAGCAGTGCTGGGCATTCCAGACCGAAGAGAGCCTCCGAAAAGCGAGGTCTTGCAGCTACCCGGGTCTGATGAGCATAATCGCCTGTAGGTGTCGGCGATCATGGTTAGATAGTCCTGAACGGTAAAAGGAGACCGTCCCTGGGCGTTGAATAGCCAGAGGAAGCACTCCGTCAGCTGGGGCTTCGTCTAGTCCGAAGGGAAAGAAGGCTGTCGTCAGTCCCGTCACACAGCGCTCGTCGTCTTCCCTCGCAACTCGTCTGGTTGAGGGTCTGCGGGTTGTCTCGGTCGCATCCATGGCCGCCCTAGGGAAGCCTTTGTGGTAGAGGGCTTGCTGCACAATCTCCGGGCGTGTCGGAGGAGTTCAGGGCCCAGCTGTTATGGCGGCTGTTCCGGTTGCTAGAGCATCGTGCAAGTAGTGGAGAGCTGCAGAGGGGGGCATGTGGTGACGAGCTGACCCCGACTGGTGAAGAGACAAGTGCCTCGAGCCAGGAAAACGCCCACCTACCTCCGCAAACCTGCAACAAAGGGAATGTCGGACAACCAAGCGTATAACTCAGCATTCAATCTCGATGGAGAGCAGTGAAGTTAAAAGATCTGGCCACAGCAACGCCTCCCCGCGCCGCCGGCCTCAAGCGCACTAGCATCTCCCATAATTACGCCCTCCTTCTCCAAGCAGAAGAGGCGTCAGGCTGAACGGCGATCCCCTAGCATGTCATCAGTCCTAAGCGAACTGAAGAAGGTACTGAGAGTCGCTCCTAGTCTGCCCTGTTCCCGTCCTACTGCGAGTCCCACTCGAACAGGACGACCACTACGAAGAAACACGTAGTACCTGTCCCGTAGCGTAGGCAGCCTAGTCGACGGCGAAGTGGGCAGATCCCAGCCTACCGCCCGGCTTGCCAACTGGTCACGACTTCGAACCTCTAGTTGTCCCAAAGTCCTGGAGACGCACCGCTGCTCTCAGGTCTTTGTCTAGCATCTGCCAAGATGTCGAGGCACTTGTGTCGAGTTGATAGGACGAAGATTGTGCGCCATATCCACCGACTAGTGTACAAGAAGAGTCAACCATACTGCCGCGGAACTGAGCTCAAACCACCTCTCGGGAAACTAATTCCTGCCATGCTGTCGTCACGTCTAACTCCCGGTACTTGCGCCCCCGGCCGCAGGATCCCCAGCGCCGAGCGGGTAACTTCACAAGGAGCTATCGAGGGCAAGTCCACCCGCTCCGGTCAGGCGCCGCAGCATGCCGGAACTCCAAGTCGTCTCCACCCAGACAATCGAACGCTTCCGTTAGGTCCCGAAGCTGTCGTCTTAGAAGAAGACCGTAGTGCTTGGTCGCCGATGACCACGGCCAGGCCAATGCGAAGTGGAGGGTAGCACCCCGCCGGGAGAAGGATGCGACGAGCCGAGAACTCGTCTCAGCAAGAGCTTAATCTGAACTGTGTGCATTACCCCCTATGTAGACCGAAGTCGGCCCCTGCAGTGAGGTCGGTCGGACCAGTCTTCAACCCGCGCTGACCTCTAAGAAGGTAGACTGCTACTTGCTAGTCATCAATCGCACGCCTGGAGTATGCTGCCACTGACGTTCCCGGGACTGTGCCGTCGGCGTCACAAACGTCGCCTCCGTCCCTCGGATGTAAGCCACACAATCCGGTGCAGCAAACGAACTGCGCCTCCGCGGAAGAGTGGTCCCTGCCAATCCCGTCCGACGGTCTGCGATGACCACGCGCCTGTCCTGCATCAGTGTTCCTGGAAGACTGCTACATCCAGCGGTGTAAGCAGCGTGCATCGGCTGTGCCAGAGTCCTTGTTAGCCTCCTTGTCGGTCTGCCAGGGGGGCCAAGGAAGTTCTCCATCGCGCGGTGCCCTGCGTGGCCGACTCTTCAACTCGGTCGGCCGCGAGAAATCGTGCAGGACGGTATCTCGAATCATCAGATCGAAGTCTGTAGCCGCAGCGAAGCGTTGGCAGCGGAAGAGAAGTATGGTCACAAAGATGAAGCCACCAGTGCCTCCCCCGGCGCCCTGAAGCGGAGACAGAAGCCGGCGACAAGAATCCGGCGCCCAAACGGATGAGGAAGGGACTTGAAATGCTTGGACGCGATGAGGGGACCTGCTTCGTCCAAGCCCGAGGAGACTCCCTCCTCCATCTGCACGCAGATGGCGGCGAATCCAAGACCTCTCGGAACTGCGAGCGTAGCGACGTGGAGTAGCTATCATCGCCCAGCCACGGCGAACGACGTCCTCTGGAATCAAGCGGAAAAGTCATCTGTCCCGCAAGCAGGAGAAGGGATGTCTAACTGCTCCGAAGTCCGGGAAACCCCGGGCGGCGGCGATCCAACGAAGGTGGACCCAGCACATGGAAGGAACAGCGCAGCCTCAGAGGGCCGGTCCCACTAACTCGAACGGCGACGAAGATGCTTCGGAGCGCCTGTCTTCCCAAAGCGTAGCGACCCAACGGAACTAGGCCGTCGTCTCCTGTTCCTCTCGTACCCCTGGTCTCTGTGTAGTGAGCACGTGCTTCCGAAGTCAGGCGAACTGAAAGATTGTGACCTATTGCCGGGAACAGAATCCCATCGTGGGGTCGTCTCTCTGCACTGCATCTAGAGCGGGCTCCCGTCTGCATGGTCGGGGCGAGGCGCGGTCCAACATCACTGAGCCGGGATCTTGTCGTGTGAAGTGCAGCGGTCCTGTAGCCCTTGGGGTCGCCGCAAGGCGTAGTAAGTGCCGGTGTAACCCGCGACGGAAGATGGCGCCAACGAGTGTATAGCCCGGGCGAGGGCGCCCAAAATAATCATAATCATAATAATAAATTAAATAATCAATGCTTATTGAAAGAGTTTTATTTGCTTGTAATTGCCCTTTCAGGGATAAATCAAGTTATTTGAATTAGATGGAACTATGAGTCAGAATACCACTCTGTGTCTCATCTCTATTTTCTCAAGCTGAAGTAATCGGTTCAGTGGTTCCAGGATTATAGCCTTTTAAAGATAAGAGGTGTTGCGCCCCAGAGGTCTGGCGAAACCGCTGCGCAGCTGGGAATGCAACATTTTAACACCTGTGGCAAAAGGGTTAAAACGCCTATCTTGAAAGAAAAGGCACTAGGTGCCGTAAAACGACAAACTCACATACACCAATCTTGCACGCCACCGCGCAATATATGCTCTCACAACACAGTACTCACCGACCTGAGGCCGAGCTGTCGTCTCTAGGGGCAGGACCCGCCGTCAGTGGGTCTGGCCGTGCCTCTCCGTTCGTCACGGTAAGGGAAACCTTAGGAGGGCCCTCCGCGTTCGTATGCGGCTGTAGCTAACTGGCCCGCGACGTCATTGTCCCGTAGTGGATGAGTCTCATGGCTCACCGTGCGACTCCCAGCACGTGGTCGCTTCTGCATGTCATGCCTACGATCTGTCACCTGGGCCGGGACTGGAAGCGTCGTAGGTTCGGTTGCTGACGTCAGCCCAGCAGAAGTAAATGGTGTAGCCATCCCAAGAAGGGGTTGTCAGTGATCCCTCCGGCTAGCAAGTGCTCAGGATATGGAATCTTGGTCGCCACGGTAAGGGGAACCTTAGGAGGGCCCTCCGCGATAGATGCGACGTACAGGTTTACTGGCCTGGGACATCTAGGTCACTGCCAGAGTCTTGGTTCCCACCTTGTTACTCTGGGCCGGCTCTGTCAGATCGTTGCGTGTCCACTCTGGCCCGCTACTGCCTGTCATGCCTACGATCCGCCGACTGTGCCAGGACTCGGAGCGTCGTAGGGTCGGTAGCCGACGCCAGCCTGGCGGAAGAATCATTGGTTTTAGCCATCTGAAGCAGAGCTTTGTCAGCTATCCCTCCCGCTGACAAGTGCTCAGGATAAGGTATCTTGGTCGCCACGGTAAGGGTAACCTGAGGAGGGCCCTCCGCGATAGTTGCGACTTACAATACTTACAAGCTTTACTGGTCCGGGACGACATAGTCACTGCCACTGACTTGGGTCCCACCTTGTTACTCTTGGGTGGCTCTGACAGTAGGTCTCTGATAGGAGTCGGACGCTCTCGGCAGTAAAACCCCTTAGCTGTGACCATCTTTCTTCCAGCCATGAGGCACACACACCACAAGTATGGGTCGATTCGCATCCTTAACAGGGTAGGCAGACCACATGCTCGTCAGAGGGCCACTGAAAATCGCCACACATCGTGCAGGTACGAACCTGGTAACTGCAACAAGAGGGTACAATGAAGAACGAGCGAGCGTGGCCTCTGAGGTCACGCAATAATAAACCGCGCGCGATGGTGAATCGAACATAATCGAACTCAAACGAGTGTACAGCGCGTGCCGACGCTCGGCGCTCCTCCCACCCCAGAGCGCCGGTCGAGGGCATTCACCGAGATATTACCTGGCCATGGTGAAAAAAGAAGCAAACCCATGTATCTCCAGTTAAGTGGAAACCACCGACTGCAGGTCGTAGCAGCTCGCCGCAAGTCACGACTGGGTAGAATACACAGGGTCGAAGCCGCGTCAGGTAAGTCCACAAGCTCGCAGTCCCCACGACACATTCCCAGTAGGCAGAGAAACCCCAAGGCCGACGAAGACAGAACCGTCACAGGCGTGAGCACTAGGAATCCCAGCCACGACCCAAGCTCCAACGGTTCCAAAGGTCCAAGGATCAAACGAACTAACAGTCAAGGTCGAACCGACCGGTCCAAGTACAAAACGCAGAGCTCGAAACAGACACAACCTATTCTTCTGCCAGCTAAGAACTAAACTGGTGTATGCTGGGTAATCTTGTACCGGACGTGAGTAAGGGGAGGCTATTAGGGTTTGGCTGGTCTATGGCGCCCCACTCCTGCCAACACTCCCTTATATGGACACAACCAAAATTTGGCTAAAATTAGGCTAGCTAAGAGCTATTTCCAACATGTAATACCATCGGTAATGTGTTTTGAGAAAACAACTGGGAAACACCAACAACAAACAGTTCTCACCCCAAAAGGATCTGCTTTTTCCCAGGAAATGGCGGAGCCCCAGCTGGCAGGCCGCAGTTTCTCTGGAAGCGATTCGGGCACGGCCACCATGATGAAGAGAACATCCAGCAGGGCGATGGCCGTAGCGATCCATATGACCACAGTCTCGCTGTACATGTCCTGCAGATAGGCACCCAGCGCTGGGCTGGTCACTAGACTGGCTGCAAATGTTGCAGACACCTGCAATAATAAATGATGTGGTGTTGTCTAGTTATAGTTCAAACTGGTGATGTCCAACCGGTTTCAAGTGCTACAGGAGCTAGTAATTGAAGAGGAGGCGGTCACCACAGAGCAGCAGTGGAAGGCAGTTAGAGAGGCGCTGAACTCAACCTGCAAAGACACTGTAGGGTTCAGGAAACACCACCACAAGGACTGGCTGTCGGCACAGACCTTGAAGAAGATAGAAACGAGGAAGCAGAAGAAAGCAGCGGTCAACAACAGTCGCACGAGAGCAGCCAAAGTAAGGGCACAGGGGGAATACTGGGAAGCCAACTGCGAGGTGAAGAGGAGTATCAGGGCAGACAAGAGGGCCTACACAGACAGCCTGGCAGCAGAGGCAGAAAAGGCAGCAGGCAGCGGCAACATGAAACAGCTCTACGACATTACCAGAAGATTGTCGGGTAAGTATGGCCATACAGAAAGACCAGTAAAAGACAAAGAAGGCAAGCCTATTGCAGACAGAGCAGACCAACTCGACAGATGGGCCGAGTATTTTGAAGAGTTACTGAACAGACCTAGCCCACCCGACCCCCCCGACATCCAGCCGGCAGAGACCGACCTACCCATCAGCTGTGACAGACCCAGCCGGGAAGAGATCAGAAAAGCAGTGGCATTTTTGAAGAATGGCAAAGCAGCAGGGCCAGATGGCATCCCAGCGGAGTCTCTGAAAGCAGACCTAGAGACAACAGTTGAGATGCTGTACCCACTGTTTGGAAAGATCTGGGAAGAGGAGGTGATGCCAGCTGACTGGAAGGAGGGGTACCTAATCAAGCTTCCCAAGAAAGGCGACCTCAGCAAGTGTTCCAACTACAGAGGAATCACCTTGCTGTCAGTACCAGGAAAGGTCTTCAACAGGATCATCCTAGAGAGAATGAAGAGCTCCGTTGACCCCCAGCTGAGAGACCAGCAAGCAGGATTCAGGAAGAACCGATCATGTACAGACCAGATCGCCACTCTCCGCATCATCGTGGAACAGTCTCTGGAGTGGAGCTCCCCGCTGTACGTCAACTTTGTGGATTATGAGAAAGCATTTGACAGTGTGGACCGAGAGACTCTGTGGAAACTCCTACGACACTACGGTGTACCCACAAAGCTCGTCCGCCTGATCAAGAGCAGCTATGATGGCATGACATGTCGCGTGATCCACGAAGGGCAGTTCACCAGAGAGCTCCAGGTCAGAACTGGTGTCAGGCAGGGGTGTCTGCTGTCTCCGTTCCTCTTCCTACTGGCCATAGACTGGGTCATGAAGATGACCACAGAGCACAGACGAAGTGGAATACAGTGGACACTGTGGACACAGCTTGACGACCTCGATTTTGCAGACGACTTGGCATTACTGTCCCACACTCATCAACAAATGCAGGACAAGACCACGAGGCTTGCTGACATCTCGTCCCAAGTGGGCCTCACCATTCACAAACAGAAAACAAAGACAATGAGGCTGAACGCAACCAGGGAAGAACCAGTCTTGCTTGCTGGCACCCCGTTGGAGGAGGTGGAGTCCTTCACCTATCTCGGGAGCATCATAGACAAAAAAGGCGGCACTGATGCAGATGTCAGAGCACGAATCGGTAAAGCCAGAGCAGCCTTTCTCCAGTTGAAAAAAGTGTGGAGTTCCAGAGAGCTGTCACAACACACCAAAGTCCGGATTTTCAACTCCAATGTAAAAGCAGTTCTCCTATATGGAGCAGAGACATGGAGATTGACAAAAACCACAGTCAACAGAGTACAGACCTTCATGAACAGTTGCCTTAGAAGAATTTTGAAAATCCACTGGCCAGAGAAGATCAGCAACGTCAGACTCTGGGAGAGAACAGAGCAGATAACAGCAGAGAATGAAATTGGGCGAAGAAGATGGGGATGGATCGGTCACAGTCTGAGAAAGCCAGCTTCCAGTATCACTAGGCAGGCATTGTCATGGAACCCCCAGGGAAAGAGGAAAAGAGGTAGGCCGAGAAACTCCTGGCGTCGAGACCTCCAAGCAGACATCAAGAGACTGGGAACCACCTGGAGTAGAATCGAAGGAGAAGCACAGGACAGGAGTTGCTGGAGGTCTCTCGTCGACGGCCTATACCCGGGTAGGGGTGACAGGCGTAAGTAAGTAAGTAAGTTGTCTAGTTATTCTAAGGCACATAAGTGCCTCAAAGAAACAAAGCTAATCTGGCACTACCCTTAAACTACAGCATATCGTGGCTTATCTCCAACATGTGGTACAGCAGAGCCTCTTTTTAGCAACCAACTTTTTTGCATGAAAAAAAATGATCACAAATGACATGCGCTCTCTCAAGTCTTGATGGGCAAAAACTGTCACCTGACATTAAAGGCCATCATTTAGATGGTGACAGCCACAGTCACAGCTACAGCCACTTAAATGATGGTCTGTAATGACAGGTGATCTCTCATAAAGGTGGTTGCTCAAAGCAAGTGCTGCTGTATGAATCCTCCTAGAAAGTATTAACAAGAAAGGCAAAACTCTTACGGCTCACTTGTATGACCGAACGACACATGTGACAATAAATAAAAGAAATGGGTTCTGCACTAACAGAATCCATGTTTTCTCAAAATTTAATCAGTTTTCACACATCTATCAAACCCCCGTGACCCTTGACCTTTGCGATGAGTTGACTAAATTAGTATACATAGGAAGGTCTTATCATCAGCCACCTTTGTGCCAAATTTTATTGAAAAGTTTGCAAAAATGTTGATAACTACAATTCTATCAAAAATTGGCATTTTATACACATTTGCCGACCTCTTGTGACCCTTGACCTTTTCCAATGGGTCATCCAAATTAGTATGCATACATAGGTCTTACCATCAGGCATCTCTGTACCAAATTTGGGTTTGAAGTTGTGAATAGTAATTGAGAAAAAAAACATTTCTTGTCCAAATATGGCTATATTCTTACCTATTTCCTGAGCTCGTGACCCTTGACCTTTCCGAGGGGTCATCCAAATTAGTATGCATAGATAGGTCTTACCATCAGGTATCTCTGTAGCAAGTTTGGGTTTGAAGTTGTCAATAGTGTTTGAGAAAAAAACATTTATTGTCAAAATACGGCTATTTTGGACCTATTTCCTCAGTTCTTGTGACCCTTGACCTTTCCTTTCCGAGGGATCAACCAAATTAGTATGTATAGAAAGGTTTTACTATCAGGTATCTTTGTACAAGTTTGAAGTTGTGCATAGTACTTGAGAAAAAATAAATTATGTCAAAATATAGCTATTTTTAAAAAATATATTTCCTGATTCCCTGTGACCTTTGTGAGAGGTCACTGAAATTGGTATGTTTAGAAAGGTCTTGCCACAAAGTATCCTTAGGCCAAGTTTGAAGACTGTAGCTTGAATAGTCTCCCAGAAAATGAATTTTTCTCTAAAATGTATTTTTTCGAAAAATACTTACCCACGGCATTACTACTAGGAATGCTTTGCTTAGCTTAACAATTTTAGCCCAAAAGCAAACTCGTGTACGTCATGACGGGAGGCAATCACAAGGGGTGTCATTACCAGGACACCCAGAGTGGCCCCCCCTGCCTCCCTATCTGGTGGCGCGCTAACCGTTTCCCGCCAGTCTCTGAGTCTTAGCTCGACTGCGGCAAGCGGGGAAGGCGGGAGGGACCTCTGAGTAATGACATCAGTAAGTATTTTTTGAAAAAATACATTTTAGAGAAAAATTCATTTATTTTCTCAAAATCATTACTGACAGCATTACTACTAAGAAGAATGGCGAACAGGAGGAGGGTGCCGCAAGTCCTGGGCCACCTGTCCCACGCTCAAGCGCCTCTGCACGTAAAATTGAGGGTCCCACCCTATGCGCCCACTCCCGACAATTTTAGCTAGGCGTTACCTATGGCGCCAGAGGTGCCGGGAGGGAGTGCTGCGCCACCGATATATGTCCCCTAGTAAGGCCAGGTTGTCGCGCTGTCCGGATAGGTCTCGTAGGTAGAAGCGGGCGAAGGTAGACTCAGCCCGCCAACCCACGGCTGCCACAATGTCGCTGACCGCGCAGTTGCGGTCAAAGGCGATGCTCGCTGCCACTGCTCTGACTTCATGTGCCCTGATACGCAAAGTCTTGGCTTGTTCAGGGGCGAGCTCTTTGTATGCCTCCCGTATCACCCAGCGGAGCCAGGATGAGGTCGCCTGCGCAGAAATGTCTCGTCTGCCCGGAGCCAAGGGCAGGAATAGGCGCTAGCGCCCTTGTCTTAGTGCTTTGTTCTGCGCAGGTAAACTTTAAGCGCCCTGACAGGGTCCTGTAAGCGGGATTCCTCGTTTTGTTCCGTCGTCCTGAGAGGACGGATGGTCAAAACTTGGGGCGCCGATGATGGGAGCGGTAACTCCATCTGGAATCGTGGAGCCACAAAGTACTTGTTTAATGCCGAGAGGTCTCTTACTGGCCGCCACTTGCCTCTCGGCTTGGGAATAAGGAACAGTCGACTGTAGAAGGCTGGGGTGTTTTGACGGTCGACCACCTCTGTGGCCTCCTTCTGTAGTAGCATTAACATCTCATCGTGCAGTGCTGCTGCCTTGTCCCGATCCCCCGGCTCCCGAGTCCACAGGGGGGAGTGTCGCAACGGAGGTGACGACCAGAAGGAGATCCTCAGTCCCTCCATGATGGTCGAAAGAATCCAAGGGACGTCTTGAAACAGCAGGTGCCATGTGCTGCTGTAGAATGTTAGTCTCCCACCGACCGGAGACCCTACAGGAGTCGGCGGGAGAACGAAAGGCCGGTCAGCAAGCCCGGCCGCGCCCTCACTGCCGGGCGCCACTGGTCCAGGTAGGGGTTGCAGGGAAAGTGCGTGAACAGGGAACAGGTGCCACCACGACCCCTAGGGGGCCGGGAGGCGGCGGGTCTGGCGAAACGCAGGGCCCGACCCACTGCTCTGCGGGCCAACTGAAAGCGAGATGAAACTGCTTGTGCAGGGGCTGGCCATAGCTCCTCTTTCGCTTCCTTTACCCTCTGCCACGCTGGTCCAAATAACAGCTCCCCGCCAAAGGGCGCTTGGCGCAGTTGAGTCTTCACAGCAGCCAGAAGTGAGTGGCATCGTCCGAGCAGCTCGTCCCTACGCATAAGGTCGCAGTTGATTGCCGCCGCCATGGAGTTAGCCGAGGCGTGGAACGCCGCCCTATTCACCGCTACTAATACCTTGTGAACATCTCTAAGCTGTGCCGAAGCGGAGAGGTCCCATGTGCCTTCCAGACATTTGTCTACCGACTGCGTCGCCATCTCCAGGAACCCCGAGCACGCCAAAGAGTTGCGGGCGAAAGACGCCATCTTGTCCAAAGCTTTTGCTACTTGCGTCCACGTGCCACGCAGTGGTCCTGACTGTATTACCTACCGCCTCCATGTCCACCGTTGGAAGAGGACAGGAAAACGCATGAGGTCTGGCCAGCATACCAGTCCTGACGAAAAGTGATGTCCATCCCCGTCGGCCATCGGGCGTCCGAAAAGAAGCCTCGACTCCCAAAATCGTCCCGTAGCAGGCGCGCTGAGAAAGCCTCCGCTAAGTCTCTGAAGCCCGGGAGTTGAGGTAGGGACTTAAATCTCTTGGGCTGTCGGGAAGCGTCGACCATAGCCGAAGCCTTCCTCTTCGTGGGCGGAGACGGGGGGCAGCAATCCGGGGGAAGGAAGGATGCAATGAGCCGAGACGCCTCATCCAAAAAACGATGAACCTGTCTAGTAGGCGCCGTGCCAGCTGCTGCCGGCGATGACAGGCGAAGGTGGCGGCATGTCGCCTACTCCCAAAGCCGAAGCTGAATCCTCCGGGTGAAGGCTGAGCACTTCCTCATCAAGTGGAAACCGCGAAGCTGTAAGGGTCGCCGGTCTAACTGTAGCCCGCGCAGAAAGGACTGATGAACTCCCTGTAATCGTCACCGACCGCCGCAGGGGGCCAAGAAAACGCCGAGGCTTGGGAGAAGCTTGTGTATCCCTGCTGCTATCTGAGCTGCTCCTGCATCGACCACGGGCGCCAGGGCCCCGACGTCAACCCATTCCTGGTTGTCTGAGCTTGCAAAGTGCTAACCCTAGGGGGTGCAGTCGCCTGAAGTCGCGAAACGGTCTGCCGCCTAACTGATCTCGACCGCCGATCCGTGGAGCAGGAGAGTGAAGACATATCATCTGGCCGTGAGGAGTGTCTACTGCGCGTCGACTCCTGACGTGATCTCTGTTGAACTCGTCCGCTCCAAGTTCCCTCCTGTGACGCTTCCATCCCCAAAGGTCGAGGAGGCCGAGACTGCTGGGTGTCACTCTTCCAACTCCTATGAGGAGAATGCTCGTCTGATGTCCTATCCTGATGGGAAGGCACCTGTCGTTGATCCGTTTGGCTGCCCGGATGTCCGTCCTCCGGGGATGGGGCTTCGGTCTCGAAAACATTACCATGTCTTAGACTCCTATCTCGTCTTCCGATTTCCTTCCGTGGGGCCTGAGCTCCGTACGCAGAAATGTTCTTAGGAGACGAATCTCGTTGCGGGCTGTCTCGCATATCCGGGCCCTCAAAGCGACAGGGTGGAGGTGTAGAGTTCATTTTGTGGCTCTCTTTCCTGTCCCTCCCTGAGAGGTGCATAGTAGACGCGGCCCGGTGACGGCGCTGGTCCGGCCTAAGGCTGGCGGGCACTCTCCTCTCAGTGGGGGGGGGGGGGGGGGTCCCTCGCTTGGGCTCTTCTCTCTCTGTCTTTCACCGGGGGGGGGGGGGGGGGATAATCTCGCCCAACCTCTCTACTGCAAGGGGACTGAGCTCCAAATGCCGACACATGCCTAGGGGACGAACCCCATCACCCGGCTGTAGCGTCCTTTTCTTGACTTCAGCTGTGAGAGCGGCGCCGGTCTCTCCCTCCGGTAAAACGCCCACAGCTGTGACCATTTTTCTTCCTCCCAAGTCCCGCACTCGCCACATGTCCGACCGAAGGAGAAGCCCGAGCAGGGTAGGCAGACATGGCCGTCGCTAGGCCGCTGGAAGGCGCCTCACTTGGTATGTCTGTATCTGAGCACTTGACATGGTTCAAACCGATAATCCCACAGAAAAACCCAACACCACGTAATCCACAGAACACATAGGTAATCCAAGCACAACACAATGCACCAACATCCACCAAAGTCCGAAACACATAAATCCAAGTGTCCACAGTACACAACGGTACTCCACCTAACCAAAGCCGGAGCATGAAACGCACACGGCCTGTCCTGGTGAAGCTAAGCGAAGAGACTGGCGGCCACTGGATAGGGAGGCAGGGAAGGCCACTCTGGGTGTCCTGGTAATGACACCCCTTGTGATTGCCTCCCCTGTCGTAACGTACACAACGAATTTGTTTTTGGGCTAAAATTGTTAAGCTAAGCGAAGCATTCTTAGTAGTAATGCTGTCTGTAATGATTTTGAGAAAATAAATGCCAACGTTCAAGTTTACCGCAGACGATAGCGGACGGATGACGGCCGATGGACGGCCGACCACTGGCCCAGAACAAAGACTCACTTTTGCTTCGCACGTGAGCCAAAAATTAGTACCTTAAACAGAAAGGCAGGAAAAATTCATTTTTCTCTAAAAGGTATTTTTTCGAAAAATACTTACCGATGACATGACTACATGGGAATATCTACTTCTAGGCTCAATTTTAGCCTACTTGCCCGTTGTGTGCCCACACAACCCGAGAGGCCCTCGGGGAACCCCCCAGAGGGGCCGAGAGTTATCTCCCCATACCTGCCTTACCAGATACGGTCACGAGACCATTCAGTCTGATACTTCGCTCGAAAGCGGCAAGCGGGGCAGGAGGGAGGGTTATCCGAGTCATGTCATCGGTAAGTATTTTTCGAAAAAATACCTTTTAGAGAAAAATGAATTTATTTCCTCAAAAACATTACCGATGACATGACTACATGGGAGAATTGCGAAGAGGAGGCGGGTGCCGCCCACAACTCCCCCAACAGGACAACGCCATCCACCCCGTGGCACACTCCCGACAATTTTAGCGAAGTGCAACCTCCGGTGCCGGTGGCACCGGGAGGGAGTGTTGCGTCGCGGCGATGTCCCCCCCCCCAGTGCAAGATTCTCTCGCTGGCTAGCCAGGTCCCGGAGGTAGAAACGGGCAAGACCGATTCGGTGTTTCAGCCCACGGCTGCCACGATGTCCTTGACAGTGCCGTTTCGCTCAAACGCGACGCTCGTGCCCATAGCTCGTACCTCGTGTGCGAGAATGTGCAGCCTCTTAGCTCCCTCAGGGGCTATCTCTTGATAAGCGGAGCGTATGACCCAGCGGAGCCAGGAAGAGATCGTCTGGGCTATAATGTCACGCTGTTTGGGTCTTAGAGGTAGGAAGAGGCGCGACCGCCCCCTGCGGACGAGCTTAGATCGCCGCAGATAGATTTTAAGGGCGCGCACGGGATCCTGTAGCCTGGTCTCCTGGGACCGGGGTCGGTCTCTCAGCGGCCTAATGGTGATCACCTGAGGCGGAGTTAAAGGCGACCTGTTATTTGCCAGAAAGGCCGGGTCCGTGAGGAGCCGGACGGAGCCGTCTGTTCGGAACTGCAGACCGGCAGGGCGTGCTGAAGGCGCATGTAGCTCGCTCCCGCGCGAAGCGGTAGCCCGTGCCAGCAGGAAACAAGTCTCGCGTGCCAAGTCCGCGAGCTGGGCCAAAGGTAATGGTACGAAGCGGGCGGAGTTCAACCACGTGAGCACCCAGGGTAGGTCCCAGCGAGGAAGGAGCGAGCGGAGTGTAAGGCGCTGGGTGCCGAAGTGTCCCATAAGGTCGGCTAGGTCCTTGCCGGCGCCCGGATCGGGTCGTCCCAGGTGACGATAGGTGTCCGCCATCATGGACAGGTAACCGCGTACCGTGATGAGGGTTAGGCTTTGGTCTCGAAGAGCCAGAGAGAGAAGTCCGCCAGCGGAGGATGAGTCAGATCCGTGGGCGTAAGGCCAAGATCGGTACACCAGGAACAGAGGACTCGCCAGTTCCCTCGTAGGCTCGAAGGGTCGACAGTCTCCGGGGCGCAGCGATCGCCTCCATAGCTGCATCTGAGTATACTCTAGCTCCGGGGGTTTGCCGCCCAACCTCCAGGCGTAAAGGAGGAGCCACTCCAGGCAGGGGTGGAACAGCGGCTGGCGCGGTTGCTTGAGCATGGTCCGCGGGGTGGGCAGCAGCAGGGGCGGGTCTGTGGCGAGGCTGAGCAGGTCGGTGGTCCAGGAGCGGTTCCAGACGAGCGGTGCGACCGACAGGAGGAACGCCGAAGAGCCCCGCAGTTAGAGGAGGACTTAGGGCACGAGGACGGTAGGGGGACCGGTATAGGCCACAAGTCCGTCCCAGGGAAAGGAGAGCGCATTGACAGCCCAGGCAAGGTGGTCGGGAATCGGGGAGACGAAGAGGGGAAGCTGGTGGTTCCACCTCGGGGCGAACGACTCGGCCTGGGGAGTCTCCCAGCGGGCGCAGATCATCTGAAAGATGTCCTGTCACAGGGTCCATTCCGTGTG